>OZ005742.1:115806115-116022955 GCA_963930735.1 Dioctria linearis | reverse complement strand
CTATTTTTTTTTAACTTCACAACCTGTTGTTTTTCGCAGTTTTCTAATTTTTTTCCAATTTCCAATTTGGTCCAGTAGTTTTTCCATCTAAATACTGCAATAGATAGCAGTACATTAGCGTGCACTAAACACACAAACTAACTGCTTGCACCTCGGAAATATCTATGTTTTTTCCAGAAATTCCAATAAGTTTCTTTTAATATTTTTAGCACTTACAGATGACGGAGTTATTTGACCGAGATAAACCGAACCCGATTCTCAAACTAATACTATATATTCTTCTGTGATTATCTTTCTTGAAAGAGTATCTCCTTCCTTTACTTGAATCAATGTTTTATCATTCCTTCCAGCAAAATATATTCCATAGACACAGGTTATTTCTTCTTCATGCTTCTTTTTTAAATTCTTACGAGTCTTAAATTTTTCTCTCCTAATTTTACTCCGGTCTATTATTTTGGATGATTCTTCCGCTGTTATTATTTCCATGTTTTTTTGGGGCAGCATTAACAAGAGTTGCAGATCTGTCTGAGGCTCCTGTTCGATCACAAGCCTGTGCTAAAGAAGGGAGTTTTAGAAGTAGAAGGCGCGTTTAAGATTTCAACATTTTTTGGAACTTTAAAGTCGATGCGCGTTGGACGAAACACTGTGCTCCTGCGGTTCCTGGGGCAATCTTTCCAGGAATTCGATGTTACTTGACAAATGTCATCGTCCTCTTTGGATTTATGCTTCGTTCTCTGGTCAGCATTCTTTTTACGCTCTAATCTTTTTTCAAGGATTTTATTTGTCTTTAGACCAACTTTACCAATAACCATTTTCCTTAAAGTTCTCTGGTTTGTTAAAAAGCTCCTTTCATTTATAGCTACTTTAATTTTACAAGAACACTTCAAAAACAAATAGTTTTGTGACATATTTAACTTGTCAACCTTTTTTTTTATAGGCTTTTTAATATCGTGATATTTCTTGTGATACTCTTTTATATTGTGTAAAATTTGTTGGTCAGATAATACAGAAATTGAACTTTTTTCCAAACTCGGCTCTTGTGTATTTAAATTTAAAAGTTCTTGTCTTAAAAACAAATAATATATAATAATGTCGGCTTAGGTTGGAAGCATATTGTCTTTAAACGTTTTTGGATCACCAAACATCGGACAGAACGAGTCTAAACGCGTTTGAGGCTTTTTTTCTTATAGATATAATATAACAATAAACTTATTCTGCTACTGCTAAATTGAAGCACCTTGCCCTGCAACTAGCCCATCCGCTTGTTGCCAAGGCATGGCTCTAGATGATTATTTCCGAAGAATATGGTCAATTTGTATTAAAATTAAAATAGTAAGAGCTCGAATCGGCCTAAATATTATGTGCATTTACTTAAAAAACTATGCAAGTTTTTTGGCTATTTATAGTACAAAGCTAAAAAAACAAGGTCGTTTTGGCAGCCAAAGGACAAATACGATTAAAATGATATTTTGCACAATAATCACATTTAACCAAAGGCAACTATTCCGCATATAGGCAAAATGAAATTCAAAAATGTTGTTTTTCGCTCCACCCTAATGTATATATCTACGTGTTTACATTTCTTTTTTGCTAGGAATTGTAATTCCGCATGAAGCAAGCATAACATATGTATGCATGCACATTATAACAGTACATCTGTGCAATATTTATGGAGTGCGCTATGTATCCCGTTTATGGAAGATGATATGCATCCCGTTTATGGAGGATGATATGCATGTAAGTAACAAATCTCCCCCTTTTTGAAAAAAATGTATTATTCTTGGAAGAGGAATAATGCATTGGAACATGGTTCAAACGTTCGATAATTTCGACAAATAGGCATTTTATGATTTTATATATATGTATATACATAATGTCGAGTGCCGGTAAAAGAGCCATACATTTTTCTTCGTTAATTTGATTAATAACTGCGGTGCCTGAGTTTGGACTAGATATTCGCAGTTACCAGTTTCATTGTAGGGATTGAATATGAATGGTTATCTGCGGTTTTGAAAGGGACGGTAGAGACGTATTGAAACTTAAGACTTCACGAGGAGGTAGGCGCGTAAGGTTGGCCAAGGAATTGCATTATTTTAGGTTGAGGGCTGGTCTTGCTGTATCCAAGGACAAGCAGAAAAAGTACGAGAAGTTGGCGAAAGACAGATTGAAGTTGATTAACGATATAAAAAGGTTGAAAAACTAATTACTAATTACTTAATTGGATTATATCATTCTCCAACATTTCTTTTATTTGTTCATTTATGACTGCCCGATGCGTTTCTGGAAGTCTATACATTTTTTGATTTATGGGGGGTTGATTTTGTACTATGGGTATAATATGTTTTATTGTATTTGTGCACGTTAGTTTGTTCCCTTTAGGTAGGAAAGGTCATTGTACTTATAGCCTAGCTCGAGATTGAATTTTCTTCTTCTTGATTTAGATTTCTATCCAACAGTAATTTTTTACGTAAAGCCACTAGCCTACCTTGACTGTAATTTGAAATGTGGTTTACATTTATTGAATGTGGATTGGAGTTGAAATTTTTCGTTTTTTTTTTAAATTACTGGAGATTTTGCTATGTGCAAGAAGGGAAGGTTGACCACCTTCTTTCTGAGAACTTTGGGAACTTATTTCCTCCAAATATGAGTAGAGAGACCTAATGATATAATATTTAACTGGAACTAGAGTAAGTTTTAATCTTCTTAGGAATACTGGTTCTGTGTTGACGTTCAGAACAGATAACGGTATGAAATTTCTAGGATGACTAAATAGGCAATTTGCAATAAATACTCCTTCTTGAATCTCCTGTGACAAACAGAGCATTTCCTGGTTCAATTGTACTGGTATGCTCAGTATGATTTGAGATCGAGGAGGTATTCTATGAGATCCCTGAAGTTCTACTTCATATTGTCTACCTTCATCTTCATTCAAAGTGTTTGAAATTTCTTCCATTGGAAATAAGGAATTTTTGTTTTTGGTGCCCGAGAAACGGTAGTAAATTCAGATTCCTCCACTATTTGTTCCTTTGGTATATCCTCTCCATCTTCTATGAATGTTTCGAGAGGTACCGTGAATTCAATAGGGTTGGTTTCCGTGCGAGGAAACCGGAGTAATTTGTTAGGCCCTTCAATATTGCAATTTTTTGCAAGAAAATCGTTACCTAATAGCCCATCGTGCGAGATTTGGGTGTTATCTTCTACAACCTGTAGATTGCACGGGATACTGTGGTTTAAAAAAAAGTTGCCTTGACAGTTACCCAATGTTTTTCCTTCTACAAATGGAGTTTTCAAAGTAACCTTTGGTCCTTTTCTATCCGTTTTTGTATATTTAATGCTTCCTCTTTTATTAGGCTTACTTCAGCTACAGTGTCTACTATCAGACGAACGGCTGTGTTTTTACTTATGTCCAATGGTAATTTTACCACTGGAACATTTTCCCTAGTTTGTTTCGTTGTTGCTTGAGTAGACCCTGAAGTAAGTTGCACTGTTCTATTTAATGTCGAACCGAGGATTTTTCGGTCGACAGACTGGCGTTTCCCGAATGTGTGGCTTCCCATCGTTGTTTCTGTTGACAAGTGGACACCGTATGGCTTCTTCGGCCACAAAAATCGCACATATTCTGTATGTGATTTATTCTTTGTGTTGATTTGTTGAGCCCCACCGAGCATGGTTACTGTTTGCATGTTCGGGTGGTGCCTTAGCATTTTGCTTGCAATGTTGGGCATCATGGCCCTATATTCTGCAGTTTACACAGGAAGGAGTGTTTTTCCTTTTTAAACACTCTTCATACGTGTGTCCGTTGTAGTTGCAGTAGCTGCAGGTGATTTTATTCAACAGTACTTTTTGTTTGTCGTACTTTCTTTCCTCCCGCTGGTAAGAGGAGTTCTGGTATGGAGGTGGACTTCCTGATTGTTTTCGGGTGAAGCTAGTTTGATTGGAGTGCCAATTAGTTGTTGGATTTCCATCAGTGTTAAAAGACACTGATGGCACCTTTGGAGGCTCCGGTATGGGAGGTATATTGAACTCCGCTTTTATGTTGGGTCTATTTATCTCATTTGTGTGCGGGTAGAAAGACAAATTTACACTCTCAGGTGTAGGATAACCATAAGTGTTGGAGAAGTGTGAAGTATTGGGTCTTACACAGTGGTCCATTTGAAAATAGTTTGTGTGGGGGGGATTGTAGTTTGTGGGTGGCGCTACGAAAAAGAGACCTTGTTGTAGTCTTTCCATATCTAGTGCCCTTTGAATGAGCTGGTCTACTGAATCTTCATTCAAAGTAAGTAGAATATGCACTTAGATGCGGTTTAGCTGCACCACTCTTCACTGAAGCCATTGCAAAATCCTCTATTTGTCGTTTCACCACGTTGAAATTTTCAACACCGTATTTATTCTGTGCTGCTTCGTTACATTGTAACAATAGGCCTTTTAGCCTGGTGCTGAAGGAGTTAAAAGGACTCGTGCGGATATTGTCGACAAAGTAATTACTCTGTTTATTAGCTCATGGTATGTCTCAGGAGGTAAGTAATTACGATAAAGTAATTCTTCAACCTCTTCAAACGTTGTGAGTGAGCTTGAGGCGATTAGCTGGAATTCATTTCCTCTCAATCTAGTTGTGAAAATTTGCATAAAAGCTACTTTTTCTTCCGCTTCTATACATTGCTGTACTTGCTTACAACAGCCTGTAAAAGTTTGTAGCTCTGTGAGGATGAGGGGCTAAATTCCCCAGAGAATAAGGGTACCATTTGTGCTGTTAGCTTAACCACCTTTTCGTAATTTTCTGGCATTTTGTTTATTTTGTTTGGCTGCTCTTTCTGGATAATATTTGGCGTGCGTGGTTCTGAATTAGGCGTGATTAAGTCTGTTATTAAGTCGTTTAAGCTATTGTTTCTTCCCAGGAAGATAATCAAACTATGCCTTCTGAAATGTTTCCGTGAACGATGCTCGCGATACCAGTTTATGGATGGTCTGCTTGGAGGCGGATTTTGTTCTACCATCGGCTACCTGGAGGGCTTGTGCCTGCGAATGACAAGGAATTAATTGCCGTTTCAAAATCGGAACATGAAGGGCTTCGACTGGTTTGGGCATGAACCGAACGCTAATAGAGTTTCCATAAGGAAAGTGAATTGGAGACCAGGTAGTTACTCCTAGTGTGTCTCATAAGAATGTTTTTGGGATCGGCTCAGTCGTTGATTGGTCTTGCTATGATATATTCACAAATCATAACGCGTATTCAAATTTGCATTCATGCATTCCAAGTGCATACGTTTTTTTACTTGGCCTATTTTGAGTGCATACACTTAAATTCGATTTCATTTCAGAGTTCTTGAAATGCAATCCCTAACATCCACTTAGGTTTGTCAGCACAAATTTTCCGTTCTCAACCACTTGAACATGCACACGCTTCATTTTTAATAAACACAAAGTGTCTAAATTGTAACTTTGTTGCAATGTAATTCCTTTTGTAACAGCCAAAACTGCTTAAAACTTATAACAAAATATAGAGTTAAATTACAAAACTAGTGATTCATTGAGCTAGTCCCGCCACATTGACGCCCAACTCGTAGTAAATAACAAAAAAACAAAAACATCCGAATCAGATTCTGAGAAAAAAAACTCGAGAAATCACATTTTTTTCCGAGAAAAAATTTCGTAAAATCACAAATTTTTCTGAGAAAATGTGCACCATTCAGACGAAGAAGTTACCATTACGCCGAAACCCACGACTATTCGAAGGCGAAATGGCTATCCAGATGTCAGAAGAACAATTCCGTCAGCTACGCTGCGACCGTTTTCTTCTTGCACTACACGGTTCTGTGGAAATAAGAATCGAAATAAAGTCGAGGAGTATATCGCAGATGCCACCACTTTTAAGGACTGCGAACACATTGATGACGCTCTTCTAGGAATGCCTTTACTGCTCGAAAATATTGCCGCAACTTGGTGGGAAGGCGTGAAGGATGAACCAACTACATGGTTAGAGGCGATGGAACTGTTGCGAAATGCGTTCTCACCAGCGAAACCTGCGAATCAAATACTATCTGAGGCATTCAGAAAAAAGCAAGACAGCAATACACCGACAGATATTTTCGTTTGCCAACTAAGAGCGCTGTTAGCAGAATTTCGCGGCAAATATTACACAGAATAACAGCAAATCGACGTAGTTTACAGTTTACTGCACATAAATATCCGCCAACATCTGAAGAGGGACAAAATAAAAATATTTTGTGAACACTTGCAGTCATCTAGGACAATCGAAGAAACAGCTTTCGAATGTCAATCGACAAAACAGTGTGTGGAGATGAGTGGAAGACCCGGTCAACGCATTAAATGCCAATACTGTCGCAGTTTTGGACATACTATAGACGAATGCAGGAAACGGAAAAATGCAAGTAACATCACTAGCTTTACAAAGAAGAATAAAAGCGCTGAACCTAAGGAGAGGCAACTGGCCTGCTATGGATGTGGAATACCAGGCGTAGTACGCAGCAAATGTGGCAAATGCAACGTGAATTTAGCAGCTGGTGATATTAGTTTTTATTCTCTGGACGTCAATTCAGAACAACCAATACTTCGAAGCAGACCTTCAGTTCATATAGAAATAGGAGCTAAAAGCGGATCAGCTTTTATAGATACTGGAGCTAGACTGAGTATCGCTTCTCAAACTTTATATCAAGAACTGCTCAAGCAAAATCATACATTTACATCCAAAAGGGTAAATGTGATTTTGGCTGATGGTATTCCTCGTTCACAAATAGTTAAACAAACCAAAGTGAACATAGTGCTCAAAGGAAGAACCATCCCGGTAAATTTCATGGTACTATCGGATTCCACCGATAATAGAACACTTCTAGGGGTCGACTTTATCGAAGACTCAATGATAGTCATCAACTTACCACAAAAGTATTTGGTCTTTTGCAGACAAACCCAGCGAAACATTTGAATTCCATTACAGTGAAAGCACGAGACAACAAATTTCAAAAACTATTTTGAATGTTTCAGCGACAACATTGTCCGCTCAACCTATGACTCCTGAGCATGATGAAGCTGAGTATTATGGACCAGAGCTGCCGGATATCTGCAAAAACACCACAACAAAGATCGACTTTTTGGAAAACAAAAAATCCAATAAGTCCGCTTGCAAATACCCCGATGTACGAATCAGCAATTCCCGTCATACAAGAACCTATGTTAGATTATCAGAAGGAAGACGACATAAAAGATATGAGCCTAGAAGGATATGACACAGACGCCATCACACAAATGTACAGTGATTGTTTACCACAACAGTCAACTGTATCTAGTGTTAAAGAAAATATGGATCATCTGAAATATTTCGAAATTTTTAGCATTGAGGCAGAAGACCTAAGCCGTCGTGTGGATGAAGGTACAACTCTTTGGGGACTTACAACTTACATATATAGATAAAATAATCTATAAGAATGCTCAGTGGGAATGGCACAAGGAACAACACGAAGCATTTGAAAATTTAAAAAGAGCAATTACAACAACACCAATACTTTGTCAAGCGAACGAAACTATGCCATTTGTTTTTCATAACTGATGCAAGCTCCTACGCTCTAGGCGTAGCCCCACTCCAAGGGGAGGGCGGAGATTAACGTCCAGTTGAATACTCAAGCCGGTTATTATCAAAAGCTGAAAGGAATTATAGTACAACTGAAAGAGAAGCACTGGCAGTAGTCTGGTATATTAATAAGTTCCGTGGCTATATCGAGAACAATGAGGTCACTGTAGTCTCCGATCATCAGCCTCTGAAATGGCTCATGTCACTTAAATCTCCGAGTGGCAGACTAGCGCTCCAGATACAACCTTTTAACTTGAAAATACAATATTCTCCGGGAAGAAGAAATGTAATTGCTGACGGATTATCCAGACCATTCCACAACAAGGAAGATGAAGTGGAAATCTGTAATTTAAACTTTGCAGCCATGGATATTACCCCGTAGAGGCCCTCATGAAGTGAGAACTGAACAACTGAAATATCCTGACATCAGAAAAATAATCGACGCTTTAGAGGATGTCAACAATAAAGAAGTAAATTCACGATGGTCTTCCCGCGGATACGTAATGTCAGACGTAGTACTCTATAGATATTCACCAGACTTAAACTCAGATGAAGGACAGCTTGTAATTCCTGAACAAGAAAGAACACAGTTACTAGTTTCCTTCCATGATGCATCCAACAGCCGGCCATTATGGAACTGAGCAATAAAATCTCGATATTTTTGGCCTGGAATGCGACGAGATATTACCAATTATATCAAGAAATGCATCGCTTGTCAGAGATATAAAGCTACTAATCAAAAACCTGCGGGATTAATCCAAACTCCAGCATCATGTCAACGCTTTGAAGTCTTATCAATCGATTTATTTGGTCCATTACCAGAAACCAAAAATAAAATAAAATGGATATTTGTTATCGAGGATATAGCAAGCAAATCGGTCGAACTTTTCGCATTAGAAGAGGCAACCGCTGTTAATTGTGCAAAATCTCTAATATCGGAAGTTTTCCTCCGATATGGTTTTCCCAAGCGCCTGATCCACGACAACGGCACTCAGTTTATTAGTGCCGTTATGCAACATGTTACATATTGATTTAATATATCTCATTCATTAACCCCTGTGTATCATCATCAGGCAAATCCAGTAGAGCGGAAAAATAATGACATTAAGACGCAATTAGCCATTTTAGTGGGAAAACGCAAAGTAGACTGGGAAGAAAAGCTACCATCTATACGGTTCGCCACCAACACCGCCCGCTGTCAAAGCACAGAATATAATCCAGCCTTTATCACCTTCGGCAGAGAGTTACGAACTAGTCATGAGGTGAACAGTGATCTTCGTCAGATAATACAAGGAGAGACTTTCATCCCAGAGATAACACCACATTTACTTAATATCACTCAAGTCCTTGAAAACACTAGAGAGGTCCTAGAAAAGGAACAAGATAGACAAAAGATGATCGCAGATAACAAGCGAAGATCACCTCTATTGCTTCTACCGGCAGACCATGTTTGGATCGCTACACATATTCGTAGCAAAGCCTCGGACCATATAACATCGAAGCTAACCCCTAAACGAAACCAAAAGGGACCAACATCTTTTGAGGTTGCAAGCCTTAAGGAACCTACCACTATACTAGGAGTATATCATTCCTCAGCACTCACTAAGTGCACTCTTGACCATGTAGATACCGTTCCGCCTATAGAACCAGTCAGCAAGTGAGGGAGGCCCAAGAAGAAAAATTAAAATCTGTATCCTCATCGGGACGATCATCGAATCCAGAAGGGGAGAATTGTAACAGCCAAAACTGTATGCTTTGCAACGCCGCATCACAACACAACTAAATACATTTTCTAATACCAAGAACAGTATCATCTAAAAGTATAAAAGCGAATTTATCGCCAGTAGCAAGTCATTCTTTCAATGCTTACTGGTCTTAGAAAAGTAAAGTTAGTTTTAACGTAGAGTTATCGCTTTGTTAAAACCGATAAATAAATTTTATTAAAACAACGGTACATTTGAATTCTTGTGTTCTGACTTTCCATTAAATCCACAGACCAAACCCGAGATTCCGCAAAACGAAACGAAACGAAACGGGAAAGCACGGAGCACGCGCGCAACAGTCTTTATAGATTTCTATACAATAGTCTCTCTTGGAGTAGCTTGAATAAGCTTTATTTATTTCTACAAATTTCATCAAATAGCTGATTACTTCAGAATTAAAACAAAAAGAAAATGTACAACATAGAATGATCCCATTTAAATAATTTAAAAATAGGCACGTAATACAAAAATACAGACTAGAAATAAAATTGAACAGAAAAAGAGAAAAAAAGAAGAGAAAAAAAGAAGAGAAACAAAAAGAAGAGCAAAAAAAAAAGGTAAGCTGACCATTCAAGAGACGCTTTACTTGGGCTATAGTTAGATGTAGGTCCAGTACGTGCCAATGAGCATTAAACAGACGAGACATCGACGTAATAGGCTCATTAAAACTGTAATTTGTATCACAAAATGGCAAACAAAAAAAGTCATGGTTTCTCAAGGAACGACAAGGAGCAGAGAATTTTAGGAGACCAAGAAGCTCAGGGGAATTAATTGTACCATGCAAGCAATCAAAAATAAAAAGGAACCTAGAAATATCACGCCTCTTCTCAAGGGTGTCGATTGAGAGCAAGTTGAGTCGATCAGCATAAGGAGGCAAGGCTAAAGGATCGTTCCAGGGAAGGCCACGAAGAGCAAATTTAATAAATCTGCGTTGGACTGCTTCAATCCGACTAATATGGACAGAATAAAATGGTGCCCAAACAGGACTGGCATACTCCAAGATCGGCCTAACAAAACCGAAATAGAGGGTCTTGGTTACAAAAGGGTCATTAAACTCCCGGGAGCACCTCTTAACAAAGCCCAAAGCAGTGTTAGCCCTATTGACAATATTTGAAATATGGTTTTCAAATGAGAGCCCGGAATTAAAAATAACTCCCAGATCCTTGGTGCTGCGAAGTCTGGACAATAAACTACATTGATGAAGTAATTCAGATACAAAGGACTACGCTTACGATAATAAGACGAAACACTTATCAATATTTAAAGAAAGAAAATTCTTAGAACACCAAGAGTAGAAGGTGTTCAAGTCAGAGTTAATTAGAGGATAGTCATCAGCATTCGAGATAGTTCGGAAAAGCTTGACATCGTCAGCATAACAAAGAATTTTGGTATGAGGTAGTAACAAGTGTAAGTCATTAATATAAATGACAAACAAAAGAGGACCAAGATGGCTACCCGGGGGCACTCCTAGGTATTAAGGATGTTCCTGGATAGAATACCACGAAAAGAGACTTGCTGGGTACGGTTAGACAGATAGGAGTTTAACCATAGAAGAAACCGACAAGGGAAACCCAGCAAAGTAAGCTTATGTAAAAGTATCTTGTGGCTAATCCTGTCGAATGCTTTACTAAAGTCAGTATAGATGCAGTCAACTTGTTTTCCTGTATTAATGGCAGACATACAATGATTATAAAACTCCAATAGGTTGGTAGTTGTTGACTTCCCCTTAGTAAAACCATGCTGGAAACTACCTATGAACGGTTTAGAGTAGAAATAGAGAGTATCACAGACAATAGCCTCAAATATTTTGGGAACAGCTGAAAGATGAGCAACTGGTCTATAATTAGATATGTCAATTCTGTTCCCCTTTTTATGATGTGGAAAAATTAGGGATTGTTTCCATAACTTAGGAAAGACACCTGATCGATAGGACAACTTAAATAGGTGGGATAAGATGGGGATAAGCGGAATGCTGCATTTCTTCAACAAAGAAGATGGGATGCCATCAGGGCCAGGCAAAAAGCTATCTGCCAAATTCGAAATATGTTTCGAAATTATGGCATCGTCAAAAACAAGATCCTTTAACTCAAAAGAAGTTGAAGGAAGCATCGTCAAGTGAGTAAAATCGCTACAACTAATATCACAGTTGGAATCACTAAAGGCAGATTAAAAAAAGAAATCTGCAAATAGATTGGGAATAATTGCCGAATCAGCACTCTCCGCATCACCAAAAGATAATGATTAGGGGAATCTATTAGAATTGCGTTTAGAATTAACAAAGGACCAGAGCTGTTTAGGTCTATCGAGTAAAGAAGTCTTCAATTTGGATATGTATAACCTATGAGAAGCCTCAGAAGCAGCGATGAACCTTCCGCGATGATACGAGTAAACCAGATAGTCCTCGTCGCTCCTCGAAAAACAAAATCTCTTCCATGCTTTAGTTTTCAAATTCTTGAAATGGCGTATTGAACCATTAAGCCATGGCTGATTCAGACTTTTATTCCTAGATCTAGAAATTGGTACATTCCGAACAAAACAAAGAAATATGGAGTCGTAAAATAGCTTAATAGCATTATCGATAGCTCGTTCGTCAAATATATTACTCCAGTCACGACTAGAGAGCCAAAAGTCGATTCTAGAATAGTCGGCTTTAACAAAATTAAAAAAGTAATCGTCAGAATAAGATACATTCAAAAATATTGGTTCAAAACAAAATATAACATGAACTGCTGGATGGTGAATAGACTCTGGAAGCAAAGGCGTTAAACATCACCTAGCCGTAGTACCATAACAATCCGAAGAGAACACCAAGTCAAGGAATCTCCCTGAGTCATTTGAAATGCAACTGCACTGGAAGAGCCCTGCACAAACAATGCTGTCAATAGAGCGGGGAAAATGCTGAGGAGCAGACAGATAGGCTGGACGAAAGCTTTCCATATCAGAGTCGTATTGCCACGAGACAGTCGGCATATTAAAGTCCACGAAAACCAGAAGATCATCAGAAGGCGGCATAGTATCAGTAATCCTGTCGATAGATGAAGCCAACGAATCGTAAGTTGAAGGAGGCGAACCTGGAGGAATGTACATGTTGACGACAAATACATTCTTAAGCCGAATTCTCAGAACCACCAGCAGAAGCTCAAGATCATCCAGCCCGTCCAAATCTACCAGTGAACACGGAATACCTCGCTGAACGGCGCGCGCAGAACAACTCCACCAACAGGAGCATTCAGCAGGCCCAACTGACGATCCCGACGAAAGACCTGAAACTCAGGACCAAAAATCTCAGCATCGACAATTTTTCAACATAGCCATGTTTCGGATAAGCACACCACGTCAAAGCTTGAAATCGTAGATGACACAAATAGCTGAGTAGTCTTTGATCGGAGTCCAGTTACGTTCGCATAGTAAAACGAAACCTCTTTGAGTAGTTTTTTGACGACGAAAGTGTCTTAGCCCGAGCTCTAGGAACAAATTCTCGCACAATCGAGTTGGGCGGCCATATATCCGGAGATATCACAGCTGCAAAAGAATCCTCAGGAATCAAGACCCTAAATGATGCAGAAAAAGTGCGCTCATAAGAACCGTTTTTCGAGTTAATCTTCCTACAAAAGATCTCGCTCCGTTGAATGCCCAAACACGATGAAATATGACAAACAATGTTATCCTCAGTAGTGTCCGGATGCACCCTAGAAATGAAAACGCTCTTCGGTAGTCTTGCAGGTCTCAGGGCACTAACCCCTGTAGGAATCCCGCCGATGCCGACATCTCTCATAGAAGAAACGCCATCCGATACAGGGCCCGGGGTCATCATAAACCAGAGCAATCGAGCCATGAGCAGAAACAGGTGAAGAACAGGAAAGAACAGAGCAGACACCACTAGTTTCAGCATTAGCTTCAGACACAGCATTGGAATCCTCCATAGTAGGCTGATCATGACTTTTTTTCCCCCACATCGTGCTGAGCCGCGACCTTCATTAGAGTGAGCCATAGGGGAATGTGTGTGATCCTTACCACGCCTTCGATGTGAGTGCTTCACCACATTATCAAGAGATCCATTACATGAAGCAAGCTTAGCTGCCCTTTCGAATAGTTGTTCAACACGGGATTGTGATTCAACGGAGGAACCATCAGAAACAAGCTTAGGAACAGCCACCAAATCCTTAATATTGTGTTCACTTTTCTCTTCCAAGCAGGACTGGGACGCCTCAAGTCCAGTGATAACAGCAGGAGCCCGAGTTTTCGCCAAAAGTCTGACATCAGATGCAACCGAACTAAGTAGCTCCGAGCTCTTATTAACAGCCAATAGCCAGGAGACCATATCATTTCTGAATGAACTGATGCTACGACTGACGTCCTCATAGATTGGGAGAACAGGATTAGTTTTGGAAGTACAGGCCGGCTCAGAACCAGCTATAATACCATGCATATCTACGATGGAGTTAGAGATGGAAGCTAATTTCAGGGAGAGTTCATGAGGTCTGCTCAGCATCAAGTCACAGCCAGCGCTGAGCTTCGTTACAAGGGAAGTAAGATCCTCCATTTTCCGGTTAAAAACTCCGAAATCATCCGACAAAGCGTAAAGGCCAGATAAATTAGACGTAATGGCCTTCATCCCATCTGCAACATAATTCTGTTCAGTAGTAATGCCGTCAGTCATACTTTTCATCAACCTAAGTACATGGCACGGTTTGATGTTTGAACATTCAGTGCACGTATAATTCGTAGAGGAAGACGATTTAAGGCTCCGTTTTAAGCAGAAGGAGTGAAAAGAATTACCACGAATGCCATCACGCACGATGGCGTTGTCAATGATACCATTTGAGCAAACCTTGCAGAAGCTCATAATTATTCCAATGCAAATATGTAAGTCGAAAAATTCGAAAATTAAAATAAAAAAAAAAAAAAGATATTTAACATAAAATTGATATTGACTAATTATATTCACCACCAAGGCATGACGTGATGTACAAGCACTCCTAATCTTCGTGTAGATTAAGTGACCCTTAATAAAATAACATATAAGTCACTAATCAACTTGAGCAAAAATGTGCTCTTGCTGATGGTACTAAATTGTGCATTCACTAATCGAACTTTACCAAGTGATTCAAAAGTTTGTGATTGTGAATAAGTAAATGCAGGAGCCATAGTATTTATAGGTGAAAAACTGCTAGAAAAAGTCAAATCAGGTTTGAGTCTGTGTTACGCAATGTAATGTGTGATCGCTAAAAGATCATAAGAAAAATCATATATAGAGAAGGCGTAAATAACCTAACCTCACACTTCAAAGTTGATGATGTTTTTACACAAAATAAATTGTTTTTAGCTGCACCATTCACCAAGAGGTATCCGAAATAAACAAACAATAAATTTCACCAAGATATGCTACTCCAGGGTTACAGCCAATCATAAGATGTAAAAGTCCAACGATGTCGCATCACCAAACTTAGCCAGCAATTTTCGAGATATTTAAAATCAGGATAAGATGAAGCGTAAACTCCAACTTCCAGCCACAGGCCTCAATTATCAAAGATAGAATAAATGATGAAATATGTAGAAAATGCAAACTAATTCGAAAGCTTTAAAATTAATATTCAAGCAAAAATGTTTGTTAACTATATGACAGTTTTCTTCTTCTTCCCTTGGCTCCCTTTGTAAGTATAGTGGAGTAGCTTGAGTAAGCTTGGTTCCCTTTGTAAGTATAGTGGAGTAGGTTGAATAAGCTTGGCTCCCTTTGTAAGTATGGTGGAGTAGCTTGAATAAGCTTGGCTCCCTTTGTAAGTATAGTAGAGTAGCTTGAATAAGCTTGGCTACCTTTGTAAATATAGTGGAGTAGCTTGAATAAGCTTGGCTCCCTTTGAAAATAAAACCACTTGGCTTCTGTTGGCTCTTCACCACTTAAGGCACGACTTTCGACTCTTCTTTATTCTTAAAAATACAAGAATATTTATACAAAATTGCTCACTTACTTTTCTTAAAGTGACATTGGTTACATCTCTTAATTCTATTTCTTCATAGCACTCGCTGCTTCATGTATATACATAAATATGTACTTCAGTTTCCGCATTTAAACATCTCTTTTCGCAAAGTTCTTTTCGCTTTGCTATTGTTACATATATATTTTTATTTCCGCAAAGCTCTTTGCTGCTACATATATTTTATTTCCGCAAAGCTCTTTTTGCTTTGCCATTGCTACATATACTATACACATGAATATCAATTATCATGAAGCGGTTGCCGCTTGTTATTATGACATCATCATTGTGAACCATTCATGTTCTACCGCTGGCGCAAGGTTATCATTTTGTAACGTGTGAACTCTTGCGCGTGGTTCTTTTGATGCAGAGTGGCGGAGATTATTCTAGATTCTCTAGCTTTATCAGTTTTATGGCGTGTTCCTCGTTGATGAGCTGGTGAATAGTTAATTACGCATTTATAAAAAAAAAAATTATATATTTTCTTTTGACATCATGTCTTTTGATCAGATTGCGAGTTTCTGTGCTGACATGGACATAAAATATGAGATGCGTTGCCGTAAGGTCGCTCCAGAACTATATACTGTCGAGGGTAGGCGAGGCTGGTGGAGTAAACAGCTTAAGAAAGAGGCAACCTTAAATGATCCTAACGCAATACCCATAAAATCATATTTAGACCCAATCACAGACTTGGAAGAGTGTAAAACATTGCTTCAAGAATTTGAAGAATATTGCGCGGAGGTTGGCTCGTCATACAATGAAGTCCTTGCCGTGCGTCTAGAATTTTTTTAAAGAGAGTAGGTCGGATTGAACCTAATGCTGAAGAAAATTTTAAGGATGATAAGGATATGCTGCACAAAAGTAGAGATGCTAATCGGCAAGGTAGAGAGAACCCAGTACCTATCTTGGAAGGAAGGCTGCCGGGCCTCAGTAGAAAAACCTTCCATGCCTGTCCTAACTATGGAAAATCGGGTGGACAATCTACATCTTAGCACCGACAAACAAAGCGATGCTGACAACAATGACAACCATCCCCAAGGTCCGTTGAATAATAATTTATTCAAGGATCAAAGCAATGCTACGTCTTCAAGTAATCGAGAAATGTTTAAACCTTGTTTTCCTAAAGAAAATCTATCCTTTTCAAACCACCCCCCCCTACTTTATATAAGTGGGGCTTGAAGTTTTCTGGAGACAATGCTGAGTCAGCTTCAGCCTTTTTGCAAATGGTAGCAGATTACTCCAGGTCAAGACAAGTGAACGAGCGAGACTTGCTGATCGGGATAGCTGATTTATTAGAGGGCTCTGCTCTAAGGTGGTACCGTCGAAAACGTGAAAAATTCTTATTTTATGAAGAATTTGTCAAGCAGTTTCTTAAGCAATTTGAACCGCTCTTGCAAACGGATCAACTGCACGAATTCCTCCGGGAGCGTAAACAAAAACATAGTGAGTCCATTGTCCAGTACATATCCTTTATGGAAGATCAGCTCCTAAGACTAGCTCATATACCCACTGAAAAGGAAAGAATAAAAATCATTAGAAAAAATTTGTTACCGAAGTATATAAGAGCGCTAGCTCTTTCTGATTATACCTCCGTAGATAGTGTGGAGGATGCGTATCGACGGATTGAGGTCAGCGATATTCAAGCCAGAGTAAATGATTGCGAGAGGCAAAACGGAAGTTTTCCTAATAGCAACCCTATTAACTATCAGCCGCCTAGAAGAACAGAATACAATTGTAGCTCGAACCCGAAATATAGTAAATTTCAAAATACGTGCACTGTAGGCCCATTGAACCCAACACTACCCAATTCTTATCAGCCCAGGACACCCTTTAATGCACCGCGGGCTCAGGACTCTGGTCGGTCAAATAGATGGCGTAATTCCACTCCGAACAATTCGATAAACCACTCCTATCCGAACAAAAATCCAGGAGGTAGGATAAACCCTAGCATGCATGGCCGAAAGCCTCTTCCAACGCAAGTCAACTTAATTCATTCTCCTAACTCGGATTCATCGAATAAGCAGGGATTCCTTCCTGGATGTTGCCCAGCCCAACAATCTTCCACCTCTCAGGTATCTAATCATGCTTTGCAAACAAATAAAATATCTGAACTCAATGATAGTCAGCCTTAAAACGATACAGGGGTCACGCGAGCGTGAACAACCGTCACCCCACCACCTCAAGGTCCACAATTCTACTAAAAGAGAAGGCCCTACTGTTAATTGATGAGGATGATACTCGGCCTTACTTGTTCGTAGAAATTTTTAATCAAAGTGTCAAGGGGCTTTTAGATCCTGGTGCTAATGGGACAATTGCTGGAAAAGGGGGCATTGATTTCCTACTTAACGTTGGTCTGAAACTACTGAAAGTTAAATACTCAACGATAAGGACCGCGGATAATTTCCACCATCCTATAGAAGGGATATTTAATGTACCTATTAAGTTCAAAAAAACCATCAAGGTCATTTCGGTACTGGCCGTTCCAACACTTTATCATAGCTTTATTTGGGGAATAGATTTTTGTAGTTCGTTTAATGTAAATTTAGAATGCATAGTAGGAAGTCGGTGGATTTGTTCTGATCTTAGTGCTGGACATAATAATGATGTGGGCATATTGAAACCTACTACGGAACAATTAATGGCCATAGATAATTGCTTAGAAAAATTTGAAAAACTAGAGCGTGATACATTAGGTCGTACGCATCTCATTCAACATGATATTGACACGGGGAATGCCGCGTCTATGGTTCAACGTGGTTATGAATATTCACCAACAATCCAAGCTCGATTCGGAAGGGAGTTAGAGAGGATGAAACAGTTAGGCGTAATCAAGCCTTCCATGAGTAAATGGTGTTCACCTGCTGTCCTGGTGAAAAAGGCAAATGGTAAAGACCGACTCTGCATTGACAGCCGCAAACTCAATTCTGTCACTAAAAAGTATGCATATCCCCTACCGAGAATCAATGACATCTTGAACCGCCTTAATAAAGCCAAATATTTATCCTCAATCGACCTCACATATGCGTTTTGGCAAATACCACTAACGGAAAATGCTAAAGAGAAAACAGATTTTTCAGTGCCCGGTCATGGCTTGTGGCAATTTGTTGTCATGCCCTTTGGGTTAACAAATAGTTCTGCTACACAACAACGTCTTTTTGGGCCGACCGAATCTAATATCTTTACGTACCTCGACGATTTGATTATTGCGACTGAGACATTCCAAGAACATATTCTCATCCTTGAAAAGGTAGCTAATCGTCTGTGGGAGGCAAATCTGACTATTAACAAGGAAAAATGTCAATTCTTTCGATCAAGCTTGAACGATCTAGGCTTTATTGTAGATGCTCAGGGTCTCAGAACAGACCCCGAAAAGGTACAAGCAATGCTGGATTTTCCTCGTCCCCGAAATGTCAGCGAGATGAAGAGATATATAGGTTTAGTGTCGTGGTACAGACCCTTTATACCAGATTTTGCTAAGATAGCAGGCCCATTACATGAGCTAACCAAAGGCGGAAAAATGCGTCAGCCTTTAAAATGGACATCTGAGGCTGTAAAAGCTTTTAACGAATTAAAGTCCGTCCTTGTCAAAACACCAGTCCTAGCAGCTCCCGACTTTGAAAAACCTTTTTATGTCCAATGCGACGCCTCAAAATATGCTCTTGGAGGTGTTTTATTTCAAAAGGATGATGATGATGCAGAACAACCTATCGCCTATGTAAGCCGCAAGTTGGGGTGTGCCGAATTAAATTATTCAGTGACCGAAAAGGAGAGTCTTAGTATAATTTTCTCAGTAGAAAAATTACGCGGATACCTAGAAGGCCACAAGTTTTATATTGCATCAGATCACTCACCCTTGACATGGTTATTTCGACAGCAAAATGTCACGGGTAGGTTAGTGCGTTGGATACTGAGGTTGCAACAATTCGATTTCGAGCTTAAATACGTCAAAGGAAAGAACAATGTTGTTCCGGATGCATTATCAAGAGCCCCTGAAATCGCACTCGTATCTTGCCACCTACTGCTGATTACTCTTGGTATCTGAAAATGATACAAATGGTTAATCAAGGCCCATTCAGAATGAAGAACTGGAAATGGGAGGAAAATATGCTTTATAATAAATCCAATCCCTCTCCCAATAGTAATCAAGAAGTGACATGGAAGCTGGTAGTACCCCAATCTAAGCGTGAGGCTGTCCTAAATATTGTCACGACTCTCCCCTTGCGGCCCACCTTGGAGTATTTAAAACCCAAAAGAGAGTATCTGCAAAATATTATTGGCCTGGAATGCCAAAAGATGTCGCGACATATATAAAAAAATGCGAAATTTGTTTAAAATCAACGCCAACTACCAAACATGCTTTTGGGTTATTCGGTAATTACAAAAAAGCGAATCGTCCATCGCAAATGATTGCCTTAGATCTCATAGGCCCTCTGCCAAGATCAACTAAAGGAAACTGTTGGCTACTAGTGGTATCGGACTGGTTTACAAAGATGCCATGTCTTTTTCCAATTCGAGAAGCAACTGCAAAAAAGGTCACAGAGATAGTCGAAAACCGTGTAATGTTAGAATTCGGAGTCCCAGAGATTGTAATTGCAGATAACGGTCGTCAATTCGATTCCAGGGAGTTCCGAAAATTATTAACTGACTATGGAATTCGTAAATTCTGGCTAAATTGTCGTTACCATCCACGAAATAATTTTAGTGAGAGATGGAATAAGGTTATAGGCAGTGTTCTTAGGTCATACGTTAGCGATAATCATCGACTGTGGGATCTCGAAATAGCTAAGATACAAGTTGCCTTGCGCATAGCTGTAAATGCTGTAACCGGATTCTCACCCTTTTATCTAAATTTTGGGCGCGAGTACATATCCGCCGGGACTGAATATTCCCTATATGATCCCATAAACGAACCAGTAATCGAGACTAGGACCAAGTTCTTAGATGCCTTACATGTAGTTTATGATGATATTTCGAAACGAATATTAAAAGCCTATGAAGCAAACAAAAGGTATTTCGACAGGGATAAAGTTAAGGTAAAATTTGAAATTGGCGACGTTGTATATAAGCGCAATTATGCATTATCGGACGCGACGCAAATGTTTTCCGCCAAGTTGGCACCGAAGTTTATTAAATGTACTATTATTGACAAAAAGTCCGATTTAGTTGACAGGCTTACCGACGAAGGAACCAAAGACCTCGGTTGGTGGCATGTAAAAGACTTAAAAAATATTAAAATTTTTCAATTGATTTCTCTAAAAAACGTATGAATAAAATTTTGCCCGATATAAAAGTCAGTGCCGTAAATCGCAGGTATAGGCTAGATCATATATGGTTTGAAGAACTATACAGTTCTCCTAGTTAGGTTAGGTAAATTTAGATCAACTGAATTCGTTTTCTCATTAGATACAAAAAAAAAGATAATGCTACACATTGTCATATTTCTATTTATAGTTAAAGTAGAGCTTGCCCTATTAGGAAGACCTTTTGCGGATCTAGGGAGCTTTCCAATCCAATTGATTAATCTCTTACCATGGCTAAATAGTTTCAATCGTTAGATTCACCATTTTTTTCATGAGAATAGGTACCGCTGATAATAGTCTAGATGATAAGGTATTCGAAATACTTAAGAATTCTAAGATATCCCTATAATTAGATATAAAAAAAAAAGTGTCGACACGTCATAAATTAATAAGCACACATATTTCTAAATGTTACGTATTTTGAAATTAGAAAATTTTAATAGGACTTAGCGTTTTATATGCACACCTAATACAATAATAAATTAAAACAAAATATATATTGGCAATTAGGCCTTATGACTCGGTTCATATTTATTTCAAAATATCACGGGTACGTAATTACCACTATCGGCCAGTTCCGAACACTGGCAAACTTGAAATTCCAATACAGTAAACAACTTAAATGGCAATCGGAACAGCTTGTAATGCAGATATTTACACGTAATTTCTTAAAAAAAAAATGATCAAATTTTTTTTTTTTTACCTACCAACGGGGAAAATGTAACGTGGGCGCCTGTTACACACACAATTATTTTGAGTGTATTGGTATGAAGAGAGCAATTTTCTTAATGCCGGAAATCAAGGCTTCATTTGGGTCAGTAGATAAGCTATGTATGTTCTGGCTCACTTTTTATGCCTCCAGGATTTCGCCACAGACCCGTTCTAAATGTAGGGTTGTGTCTTGGTTGTATTGGTTTGTGTCTTGGATACATAATTGCGCCTTGGATGCACCATGTGTTGCGCCTAAATGTAGGCTTTTGGTTTCATTGAGTCTCGACTGCGCCCCAGCGGGATTAATCGGTACTACCGAGATGTATCATTTGATCTTGACTGCACGCTAGCGGCATTAGCCAGTACTAACAGCATGCTCCCGTACTACGGTTACCATAGATATGTGGTGCGCCTAAATATAGGCTTTTGGTTTCATTGAGTCTCGACTGCGCCTTAGCGGGATTAATCGGTACTACCGGGATGTGTCATTTGGTCTTGACTGCGCCCTAGCGACATTAGCAGGTACTACCAGCATGCTCCCGTACTACGGTTTTCTTAAATACATACATAGGTGCGCCTAAGTGTAGCCTTTTGGTTTTGAACTAATATTAGTAATAATTAAAGTTAACGCTAGGAAATTTTTGTTCATCCCAATGGATTCTAGATGGTTGGGGTGTTGGTATTAGGGGGGGATGAAATTTTCATCAGAAATCTTCTACGCGCCATTTCTTGAGTAAGGTACCCTAGTGGTGTTAGCCGGAACTACCAGCATGCCTTGATTTTAGTGTTTTCTTTTATTAGCGGGAGAGTTCTAGATATCGGCATGACGTCATCATGGTTTTGTTGCACCTAAATAAGTTTTCTTAGCAGGGAAGTTGTAGATATCAGCATTATTCGAATTTCACAACATGACATCACCATGAACAGATTCTAGACGATGTCAGTGAGGGTTCTGGGGTATGTGTGTATTGAAAAGTCTTATGTTTTATAAACACTTGTTTTTATTTCCAATAAAATTTCTTATTATAAAACCATTTCTTATAGCACATTGTCCAATATGAACTTGGCAAGATGGCGCATTTGCGTTAATCTCTATTAGTTTTCCACAGTTGTATTCATCTTCGACGTTGATAATGATTTCATCCTCTCCAACTATCTTCTGCACCCAATGAACTTTTTCAGCTCTCTTTACATATACGGTTTTGTTTCGAAGCAGTGGTTCAACTATAGTGTACAGCTTGTGATACGGTATGTAGCCATCATCCCAGCGGAATCCATGAAAATTGTGTTGAAGCCATTTTACTTGTCTCCTTTTTGCTGAAGTCAAATCTTTGTATCTGAACGGTGGTTGAAATATAAAGTGCTGCATCTGGTTTTCATTGTTTAAAATTGCCAGTTCTTTAGTGATGAATTCATTGAGATTTGTTTTGAATCCTTGGACGTCTACGATGATAGCCATCTTCTTAATTTATCTTTCTAACTTCACTTGTCAGCGGACTGTATTCCACTATTCGATCGTGTAGAAGCAGGCAATATGCTGTTGTATTAGCCGGTATATTTTCAGATGTCTTGAATTCTAGCCTTTTCTCAACAGGTCCAGTTTTTATTGTTTCATTTTGATGTGAGCGATCAATGACAGCAATCGGAGCATCGGTTTTGAACTTCTCCCATGTGAGAAACGGCTGATACTGATGACCATAGTATGATTGTGTAAACTTTATATACATCTCATACAGCAATGCGTATCTATTCAAATCAAATTTCAAATTCAAATCATCATAGGGATATGATTCTGAGTTCAAATGAACTGTAACATCGGTGAGTTTGCAGTGATCAAACTTGCTTGCATCTTTGGTTTTTTCCTTCGATCCGTTTGTAATGCTAAGATGATAAATCGAGGTTTCTCCAGTTGAGTGGAAGTCTTAACTGACCAGGTTTGATGCGTGGTTTCCGGTAGTAGTGGATACTCATATATGTCCCAGCTGCGGAATGGTATTTGTATCGGGCGACCTCTCCCGATAATTTTAAATAGTTGCAGCTTTTCATCATCGGATACTGTAACATGCGGAATGCTCCATTGAAGTTTGGTAATTTCAATTTTCACCACATTAGTTGGTGATATAATGGCATTATCGTCTGTCCTGCTCCGGATCAATATGAGTTCATGTTTGGAAATTATCAGAATTTTCTTGTAATCTTCAGCGAATCCCAATAAATATTTCAGAGGTACACAATAGTTAAACAGTCCATTGGCTGGTATAACGGATGAATCTGGTGACCAGCTGCCGTTGAGTAGTATCCTGCTTACATTTGCATTTAGCGATACGTAGTTTTTTAATGTTGTCGAAATCCCAAGATTTCTTGTACGATCTATTTCCACTGCATTCAATTCATAGCGTATTTCCTCAAAAAGAAATGGTAGAGCGTTGTTAGCTAATTTCGCGGTTGCTGAAACGGTTCCATCCAGCTTTGTTAGCGACCCCCCAATGTAAAGAAAACTCCTGCTGGGTAGAAGATTCAAGTCCTGATGTTGTACAGAGATACGGATTTCATCGCTGTTTTCAAATGATGTTAGAAATGGTGAATAGGAGTGATGTTCAAATCTAGTAACACTGTTATCAAAGCGAGCGTCTGGTGCAATATCTAGTATTCCTTTATTCATTGTTTCAGCGTTAAGCCTATCGATTGTAAATATGCTGTATTTGCAGGTGTTAATGTAGGTCTTGACCGCTTCAAGGTTGTCCGCTGACTAATGATCTTGTCTGCTCCGAACTCGTATTTATCATTATTGTATATCAACATGCTGTGGCTTCAAATGTAACCTGCTGGTTATAGTCTCTCCTCTGAAGTTGATTAAGTCACCGTCTTGGTCAAGGAGCTTCAATGTTAGAGAACTTATACGTTTGGTGTTCACAGGCAAATAGATTACATTTTTGGGTACCTCCACTATTTTATACCCAGGCCCAACTTCGGGGAAAACTCGTGGAGAGTGTGTACTTGTATGTAGTTGAAGAATGATCCTGATATAATAATACATTCGATGCGTATAGTATTTACTTTAATGATGTTGACTGGCAACTCTGATGTATGCACTATATTAGCAGATAAGTTTCTTTTACTGAATCCTAGCAGAGGAGCTATGGATCTCTGTTTTTCAAAATGTATTTGTTCAGTTTCCTTAACTTCACTCTTCAATGTATTATTATTAGCCTTTATTGTAACATTTATCCTTCTCCCTTCTTTATCCAAGTATCCTTGTACATATTTTGCTATATCATCAATCTCATAGGATTCAACAGGTATCTCAACAACCTCATTCCCTACATGAGCCAGATTATTGCTCACATCAATATTTGGTATAGAGTTGTATGTTTGAAAATCTATTAATCCACAAACATAATTCGTTGCTAGCTCCAGCGGAGGAAAGTACTCAGCAGTGAGTAGAGGTGAATTTCCCGTGAGAGTAAGTGTTAATGACATGGCGGTTGATAACGAACTGTCACAATTTCAATATAGATAATAATTAATGGCTATAACAATTATATAAAAACTCTAAACATAAGTGACCGCAAATTACTGCATCATAGTTCTGATAAGAACTGTAGTTGTACGTACTATTACTACCAATGTAGTTTATGAGCTCCCGTGGTGGTTGGAGATTGCCAAAGCTATCAAAGTATTCGATGTTATCACCTTTCTTGTAGTACGCTACCCAGTGTGTACCTGCTCCAGTTGAGATGTCCAAGTTAACAATACCGCTTTCTCGCTTACATGGCTTTTTAGGTAGATTATCACGCATAAATACCCCTCTGAAGTGCGGTAAGTGTGTGGTATACTTGTGAAGATCCAACTCGTTTAGCGGTCGTTTGGGTAGCGTCTTTAATAGTTTTTTGGTTGAGGTTGTAGATAGAGTCCAAGTCCTATTCTGTATGGCTTCAAGAACAGCCCGTTTCCATCTTTACCAACCGCTATAGTTTCCATTGCTTGGTTATGACGTTTGCTTTCTTCCAATTTTGCCTTTGCCGCACTGGTATCATTTACTGCTTTAGCTATGCCTGCTGCACCTCCCGATAGCGCTCCCAATGTTGAAAGCCCAGCAAACAACGGGATGAGGAATGGAAGTGCTCCGCCAACCTTTGGTACAGGTATCACTCGTGGAGTTTTAATTGATTTCTTCTTTTTTTCACAATATTTTTAGCTGCACTAAGAGCTGTTTTTGTAGCTTCCATCAAGTCTTTTGGTTTTTTGATTTTTAAAATCTTACGTGCATTTCATACTGCTTCTCGGAATGTGGGTTGGCGTTTATTTTTAGCCTTAAGACCCATACCTAGCTTAATTTTAGCCTTCATTGCGTTTGTTATAAGCCAGGCATTGGCACGTTCACTCAAATTTGCATCTGTAGATTTTGCACGCTGCCAGGCTTTTTCAGCTAATATTTTATCAGCTATATGTCGATCACTTGTATCTTTATGTCGTGAGTATGCTATATCATGCTCCTTGCAGGCTGCATCCAGTGGATTAATGCCCGGATCTCCTCTCGCCAATCTTTGTTGTAACTTTGTTCCTGGTCCACAGTACTGGTATCCTGGTAGATGTAATTCTACAGGTAATTTGTTGATGATTGAATTTAATAGTCCTCTTCCCCTTTCAAAGATTTTCTGAAGCGTTTCGATTTGTGATCCGACATCTTAGAAGGTTCCGATGATACTGTTGAAATGTAATATAAACAGGTGTACTTATATGAATCCCGTTAGTCTTCAATATGCGGTTCATCAAACAACAACAAGCTTTTCCTGTACGAAATGCTGATGTAGCTCTTATGAAGGTGAAAAAGAAGCATGGTCCCCTATTGCCTAATAGTATAAGGAGCATCATTGTTGGACCATCCAATTGTGGAAAAACTAATGTTATGATAAGTTTGCTGGAGCATCCCAATGGTCTCAGATATGAAAATATTTACATATATTCCAAATCCTTACATCAACCAAAGTATGAATACTTGAAGCGAGTGATGACTCCCATATCAGGATTGGGGTATTATACATTCTCAAACAACTGCGACGTTCTACCTCCAGAGGAACCCAAATTACAATCAGTGTTTATTTTCCATGATGTAGCATGTGAAAAGCAAGATAATGTGCGATCCTATTTTTGCATGGGTCGTCACGAAGATATAGGCAGCTTCTATTTCTGTCAAACATATACGCATATACCAAAGCATTTAATACGTGACAATGCTAATTTAATCATCTTATTTAAGCAAGATGACTTGAATTTGAAACATATCTATAATGATCATGTGAATACAGATATGAAGTTTGATATATTTCGAAGAGCCTGTACTACATGTTGGAAGGATGAATATGAATTCTTGATGATTGATAAGGATACGTCATTAAACAAGGGGCGCTACCGTAAAGGATTTGATACCTTCATTGTACTATAAAACGATGAAAAATGCGACATCTTCATAAGTCGAAGTTGTAACTCTGCCGAAAGCACACCGAGTCCTGTGGACCTGCTGAGTAGATTAAAGCTGTTCACCGATTATCTGACCTGTTTGAAAAGCTGTTAACCTGTTATCATAGCTGTTTTAAAAGCTGTTAAGCTGTTATCAGAGCTGTTTAAAAGCTGTTAAGCTGTAATCAGAGCTGTTTGAAAAGCTGTTAAGCAGTTATCGGAGCTGTTTGGAAAGCTGTTAAGCTGTTATTAGAGCTGTTTGCAAAGCTGTTAAGCTGTTATCAGAGCTGTTTGGAAAGCTGTTAAGCTGTTATCAGAGCTTTTTAAAAGCTGTTAAGCTGTTATCAGAGCTGTTTGAAAAGCTGTTAAGCTGTCATCAGAGCTGTTTGGAAAGCTGTTATCAGAGCTGTTTGGAAAGCTGTTAAGCTGTTATCAGAGCTGTTTGGAAAGCTGTTAAGCTGTTATCAGAGCTGTTTGAAAAGCTGTTAAGCTGTTACCAGAGCTGTTCGGAAAGCTGTTAACCTGTTATCAGAGCTGTTTGGAAAGCTGTTAAGCTGTTATCAGAGCTGTTTGGAAAGGTGTTAAGCTGTTATCAGAGCTATTTGGAAAGCTGTTAAGCTGTTATCAGAGCTGTTTGAAAAGCTGTTAAGCTGTTACCAGAGCTGTTCGGAAAGCTGTTAAGCTGTTATCAGAGCTGTTGGGAAAGCTGTTTACCTGTAATCAGAGCTGTTCGAAAATCCGTTATTCAGTTAATATCGAAGATGAATGAAAATCTAATAAAAGAACTCATCAAGACAAGGAATGCAGTGCGAAAGAAATTTAAAGCTCTCAGGATGGGAAGGATTGAAGCAGAAGCTCAACTTGAAGAAACCTTTAAGCCAATCACAAAACCCTTAAAAGAGTTTGTTAGAAGAGTCAAATGCGAGCCACCGGATATAGCCAAGTTTGAGACAAAAGACACAAAAGAAGAAGAAGAAGAAGAAGAAGAAGAAGAAGAAGAAGAAGAAGAAGAAGAAAAAGAAGAAGAAGAAGAAGCAATAGAAGAAGAAGAAGAAGCAAAAGAAGAAGCCAATGACATTGTGGAACCTTTTACCCCCCCAAAACGAAAATATGTGAAAATGGAGGCTAGTAGCACACCTATAAATTATGGAGATTATTCCTTAACATCTGAAGAAGAATTTGCAACACCTAAACATTCAAGAACATTGACAGGAAGGTCTCCTGTCACCTCCCCCGATACGTCTGGATACATAGTTTCAAACTATTTAAAGCTCTTCACTGATAATAGCCCTAAAATTGATCCAACCTATGGAGTTTACTATTATGACAACGCGTGGAGAATCGGTAATTCAACGTTTAATTTTGATGATGTAGGAAATGTTGTTATCAAGGGGAAGAGCTATAAAACAACTTTGGGGTTATGTGAGCTGCTATTTAGGAAAGATCCTGTAAAAAGTCTATATACTAAAGAGGATTTAACTAATTATGGATCTATTTTGCGAGATACCAATGCATATAAACGTGACTATGCTGAAGATGGGCAAATAAAGGGTACTAGAGCGGCTAAGTATAAAGCTATCATCAGTAAACTTATACAGCATAAAAGCATGGGACTAATGCGTCTGCCTAAAGAAAACATTGAGCACATTTACTGGGATGATCCAAATGAATTAGTGGATAGACTGCGTCTTCTAATGGCATCCAAGCAGACTGGAAACACCAGTCACATCAATGAAATTGTATCTATCCTGGAGGAGTTGCGAGAAGCAGATATTATAGTTTAAATACTTCTTCATGACCATACTTCATCACAATCTACAGATGAGCGTTGACAAGTTTGGACGTTTCTCTAAGCGAGGATATCTTGGGAAAACAGGTGAACGTGGACCAACAGGAGCTCAGGGACCAGCCGGTAAACAAGGAATTCAAGGACCAGATGGTAAACAAGGAGCTCAGGGTCCAGCTGGGGAACAAGGAGAGCGGGGTATTGGATTTAATTTAACGATAAACGGAGACTACGATCTAAACTCAAAGTGTATAAAAGGACTTGGTGAACCCTTTGAAAATGATAATGCTACCACCAAAGACTATGTTGACAAGAAAATTAAAATAAGTGTTGAAGAAATAAAAAAACTATTAATATAGAGGTGGCAAATTTAACGCTATATATCAATGATGAAATCGCGAAGATTGAAAACTATCTGTTTACTTCAGTAATAAATAAGAAAGACTTGACACCAAAAGATGGTGTATATGAGTAAAAACTCTTGAGAAATCTGTTTCATTTATAATTACGATGAGTAAGAGACAAGTGGTAAATGAGCTGCATAAACCAGCGAGAAAAAAATTTAAACGACGTCGTGTGATTATGAAAGGACTAGATGACTTGTGGCAGGCAGACTTGGTTGAAATGGATCCCTACAAGTATGTGAACAAGGGTTACCGCTATCTGCTAACAGTAATTGATACCTTCTCCAAATATGCATGGGCAATTCCAATTAAAAGAAAAACTGGTGTAGAAGTAAGAGATGCCATGCAGTCTATATTAAGCGAGGGACGAATACCTAAAAACCTGCAGACTGATGATGGAAAGTGGAACGATTTAACCGAACACTAAAGGAAATGATGTGGAAGGAATTCAGCTTTAATGGAACTTATCAGTGGATTGGTATGGTAAAGAAACTGCTCACTGAATACAACTCAAGAATACATCGAACTACGAAAATGAGACCACGTGATATTAGCACCTCCAATGAGAAACAACTGCTTTCAACTGTATACAGTCATATAAAGATTGTTGTTCCTGCAAAGTATAAAGTTGGAGATTTTGTACGCATCAGCAAATAACAGCATATATTTGAGAAAGGCTATACACCAAACTGGCCAGCTGAGATTTTCAAAATAATTAAAGTTCAAAACACAAACCCCATCACATATCAGCTGGAAGATTATCAAGGAAATCCACTCACAGGAGGCTTTTATGAATTGGAGCTGCTGATAGTTAAACACCCAGACCTATATCTCGTAGAGAAAATCTTAAAGAAGAGTGGAGATAAAGCTTACGTTAAATGGCTCGGATTTTCATCAAAACACAATTCTTGGATTAATAACAAAGATGTTTTATAATTTCTTGAAAAAACACCTATAATACAATTTAAAATAAATATATATTTATAATACTTTATACATGTAGCTATAATGCAAACTACTTTAATAAATGAAACTAAAACTATAATATATAATTTATTTACACTAGATTTAGATTCTTTCTGGGGTTGCCACTTGTTGATCTGATGAAATGGAGTAATGCCTCAGGGTTAATTATCCGCCGTTCCGCTCATAATATGTCACTTATATCCATAAGGACTCATATCCAAATAAATGCACAGCTACACACATCTACCCGCGCTTTAGGTAACGTTTCCTCAGCCACCAAGTAGCCCAGCCCATCATACCACAGGCACTCATACTAAAGTAAACAACTGAAACCAAACTCAAGCTGACAAGTATATAGCCCCCGATATAAATTCGCTTAGGGTATTTCGCATCATTACTTAAGCCGTATACATTCTACCCAAGCCTTGGTATAGGTAATGTAGCCGAATCCAACACACCACAGACAATCCTAGTCATAGTATCAGATATTGCCACTAAAGCTCTCAGCCAACCTCCAGTACCTATCCCCAAAGTGATCCCGTATCCCCAAGCCTGAGATGATGTAGTACCGACTAATGCCACCAGGGGACCTTGCTCAAGAAATGGTGTTTGCACTCGAAAGAGCAACTGTGAATTATCTCTGCACGCACCCCCAAGACCCAATAATAATAATAATTTGCTAAGGTTGTGAAATTCGAATGATGCTGATATCTAAAACTTCCCTGCTAAGAAAACGTGCAGGATTTGAAAACAGCAAAACCATGATGACGTCATGCCAATATCTAGAACTCTCCCGCTAATGCATGCTGGTAGTTCCGGCTAAGGCCGGTAGGGTACCTTTCTCAAGAAATGGCGTTTGCGCCCAGACAGATGTCGCTAATATCTCGAAAACCAAAGCCCGTAGAGGATTTCTGATGAAAATTTCGTTCCCCCTCTAACCCCCGCCCCTATAACACCTTCTAGAATCTATTGGCATGAACAAAACTATCCTAGGTAGCTTGAATTATTAATAATATTAACTATAAAAGAAAAGGTAACACCCCAACCATCTAGAATCCATTGGCATAAACAAAAATTTCCAAGCGTTAACTTTAATTATTACTAATATTAGTTCAAAACCAAAAGCCTACACTTAGGCGCACCTATGTATGTATTTAAGAAAACCGTAGTACGGGAGCATGCTGGTAGTACCTGATAATGCCGCTAGGGCGCAGTCAAGACCAAATGACACATCCCGGTAGTACCGATTAATCCCGCTAAGGCGCAGTCGAGACTCAATGAAACCAAAAGTCTACATTTAGCCGCACCACATATCTATTTAAGGAAACCGTAGTACGGGAGCATCCTGGTAGTAACTGCTAATGCCGCTAGGGCGCAGTCAAGACCAAATGACACATTCCGGCAGTACCGATTAATCCCGCCAGGGCGCAGTCGAGACTCAATGAAACCAAAAGCCTACATTTAGGCGCAACACATATCTATTTAAGAAAACCGTAGTACGGGAGCATGCTGTTAGTATCGGCTAATGCCGCTAGGGTGCAGTCAAGATCAAATGATACATCTCGGTAGTACCGATTAATCCCGCTAGGGCGCAGTCGAGACTCAATGAAACCAAAAGCCTACATTTAGCCGCAACACATGGTGCATCCAAGGCGCAATGATGTATCCAAGACACAAACCAATACAACCAAGACACAACCCTACATTTAGCACGGGCTCAAACCACATATAGACGGTGGCGCCATCTGTGGAGAAATCCTGGAGGCATAAAAATGTGAGCCAGAACATACATAGCTTTCTACTTGGGTCATTTTTAAATCCCGTAGGGAACATTAATTATATTATATATATTAAGAGATTTAATACTAACTAAGCGTCTAACTAAATAAGTAAATATACTATATAAATAAATAGATAAATAAATAATCGACATAAATAAATAAATAGATAAACGATATAAATAAATAAATAAAGAAACGATATAAATAAATAAAAAAATAATCTTAATTTAACTACACCTTAACTAAATAACAAGCGTTGCCACGTCCCGGATACCGAACAACCCTCTAACTGACTACCAAATGGAAAACAGCATAGCAGCATGAGAATACAGGGAACACGATAATTCTTGGTCGAAAAAATTGCGAAACGACAGAGAGTGAAACAAGGAGTTTCTTTTGACAGCGAGCGAGTTCCGGCTTTCTGGCAAGAGCAGCGTAAGAAGTCAGACGCGAGGAGAAAAGAAAGTTTGTTTAAATTTAAAATATAAAGGAGAAGTTCCGGAAGAAAAGGTCAGAAAAGAAATCGAAACGACTAACAGCCATCGAGAGGTAACTGGAGGTACCAGCCATAATGGCGAAAAGAAAATAGCAGATCTGAGGAAATCGCCTGCGTATATTCTAAGGGTTTGATCCACAAGGATAGCAGCAAGTACACAGAAATATAATTTATTAAAAATTAAAACCTTATCTAAATTTTAAATTTTAAATTAATAATAATAAAAACCCGCGTGTTCTTAATAAATTACTAACCTCTTAGATTTAGAAGCTTTATATATCCATATATTTAGCTATCAATGTAAGTGAAGTACGGCCGTAGGATCTCCTAGATTAAGGAAAAACCCACGTAAAGGGATTTTGAAATGAGCAAATGAATTATATTAGAATTGGAATCGACGTACTGTTTTACTTGTGTCTTTCGCTTTGTTTTCTAATTAAGATTTTCAGAATGAACAGTGTAAGCCAAGACTACCCCTAGGCGCTTGGTATTACACTTGGACTGTCTTGATTGTTTCGACATTTATCTGGGTAAACGGTAACACTAATGTAGCGGTAATGGAGTAACGCCCTGAAAAGCAAAATATAAACTAGCTACCAACAATATTTAATTTATTTACCATTTCTTGCCACTAAAAGAATACTTCCAACTTGAAATTTTAGACTCCTCATTGAAATTTCAATTCACAACTATTGATTGAGCTTACTACGCAACAGTCTGCTGAAGTGTATCACAAACTCATATAATACGTAGAATGTGAATACGCATTAGATTTTCGAGTCCAATGCCCTTATAAGGTTGTCAATATTTTTCTCCGTCAAATGACCTGTCGTAGATCCATATGTAGTTTTAGTTTGATAGATTGTAAGCATGTTTTTAAATCTTTTTGAATTAGGTTAGAAAAAAGTATACCTTGCTAGAGCTTGAATCGATATGTGTTATGAGTATGTTCTGCAATAGATTGGTGGCATGTCTGTTCTTAAATTGATTGGAAAATGGATCCACGCTATAAAATAAAAAAAAAAATAACCACAATTCTCATGGCTTTATGACCAAGACTAAAATTTAGCGTAAAATTGACCTCGAAATTCATAAAACGATAGGAAATGTTCGACGATCAGATAAGACCATTTTAATTTTATCTTCGTAAACTTGTGGTGGACATAGGAAGGTATGAGTAGAGTTTTTTAATAAACAAGAATTCACGAAGTTACGAAATTCCAATGACTCCAATATCTAAAAGTAGTTCACACGAAGCTGTTAAGATTATGGTAATTTTATCGTGGTAATTTTGTGATAGGTACTCGTATATTATTTTCTTATCATGAAAGGATTAAATGGCTAAGAGTGGGTTAAATTGAAAGCTTTGAAAGAAAGGGCGGTGTTATCATATTAATCTAGTATGATGTGTTGACTCGGGGATGTCTTAGATGTATAGTGGAAATGGTACGAGAGATTAGAATTAGCTATGCAGTAAAAGCCTAATCAGCAAATTTTTGGTGGTCAGGTGTAAAGTAATCCTAATGGCATGACTTAGCTGCTGTGTTATTTACAAGAACGAAAAGAATAGTAGTCATTTAGGTACTTAGTAATCTTACAGATTGCACCACCCAAAAAAGAATTGCTCTATCCGATACGTGATCATACCAGTTTTTTTTTTAAATTTAATTAATCACTTAATTGTTTTTCGAAATTAATTTGAAGGTATTACTAATGTACAATCAACTAATCGTGATTGGTGGTTTTAACTAATACTTTTTCTTTCCAGTGCAGTGCTATTATGAAAAGCACCAAGCAAATTTCATCCAGTATAATTATTATTTGCTGCTCAACATGAGTCACTTCAGCAGCAGGTCAACAGAGTCATACACTCTTGCGAACCGCAGAATGTTCAGTGCTGAACAATAACTTTTATATTATACCCTACATGAAATCTTAGGTATACTAAGGGCCTGTCAGAATTCAAGTCTGTATCTTCGTCTTGTCATTACAGCTAGTGACGTAACATGGAGTCAAGGTCTAGGTCATTTCCAAAAGATAATTGCCTACCTTCCATTTTCACTGGAGATGCTTAAGAAAAAGTGCAAAAAACGCAGAAAGGGTTACATTTTGGGTACAAAGTGTGATAGGTCATTTTAAAGCTAAGCTTTTGGGCTTTTCAAATTCAATATGAAAAAATGATATTGATGACGTATTTTTTGGTGAAAATAGTAGTTAAATAAAAAAAGAAACAACTAAAAATTCCGAAATTTTAATTTTGTTGAGCCATAACTTCAAAACGAAAAGGCGAGGGAATAAATTATAGACCATTGGCAACCCAACGATTATCTCTCTACGAAAGTTTAAATCATCATCAGAGGGTGTAACGTTCAGAAGGTACGGTGTGATCTATAAAAACATACCCAAATATCTTAAAGTACCGTTATCTCGGAAACCGTTACGATTCTCTCTTTTTCCCCCCCCCCTCTCCAGACAATACAAATTTTTGTTTGTCTAAGCATGAACTATCCGTAGCCTTCGGGTGCCAGACCACTTACGGGACACCCTGTATATGCGAAAGACGACTTCACCAATCAAACTTGCACAGATGAGTGACCATACGAAATTACATATGGGAATTCATCCAGGGTATCATAAGAACTGGCCTTAGACCAATTCTACCTTCGTTGTTTCAATTTGTAAACAATAACACTAAATGCATGTACCTAACCTATGTGCTATGATCCAATAACAAAGGTCAGCAATTCGAGCTTCACTCGTACTCGGAATAATCAGCTATATTTTCTTTACATTTCCACGTGGTTTCTTTGTTAACCTACATATATAATAAAGAGCATGGGTGATTAATTTGGTGTGATGTAATATAATGCGCATATGCATTTCTTTCGTGTTCCAATTTCTTAATATTGTTTTAATTCATTTCATCGTGCTCCGATTTTATAATATTTTTATTTAATGTATTAATCATCATTTTCTAGTCTGTAAGTGATAATTGTTTGTATAAATAAACTTGCTAGATGATTAAAAATTTAGAGTAAAAACCGAAAGCTATGTTATGTTTAACCTGAAAAAGGGCAAAACATAAAAATTATATTCAATAAATTTTCACATAAGCTAATCATGCTTAAAACATGGTTAGCTTATCTCTTAAATAGGTGAAGAAAATTGCATCAGCAATTTTCCTCACATACCATACATTTTTCCCATAAAACGACTTGGGAAAAACAAAAGTTTCAGTTTACAACCCAAGTCGTTTTACTTAAAAATTTCGCCACTCAAACAATTTAATTAAAAAATAAATCAAGAGGCAAATCGTACCTTCAGTACGATTTGCCGCGAAAAATACAATATGTAAGTACATAAGTACATACATATTACGTAAAAAGCTTTTTTAACGATAAGAAACGCGCGCCGCATAAATGCATTGTATGTAAATGCGCGCCGCGATTTCAAACGACGGGACGGTGGCTGAGGTTTGTAAAAGTGTAAGATTACATTTTTGAAGCCATGGTCCAACACGAATAATTCTGGACAAGATTGAACAAGTCCAGAATTGATCGTAAAATTTTCTCAGGGTAAGAAAATGCAATTAAGCATTTTCTACCCTGAACAACGGCCCTTGACGACTATGAGGGTGAACAAGAGTTGAGTTGGTTTTCACTTTTTGGCACTGCTACCTCGGCGGTTTCGGTTTTCGAAAAACTAAAAGAAAAATTAATCGGTGAAAAAAGTGGTTAGCGAACGAAAGTTTAGGCGCAAAAGAAAAAACAAAAGTTATAAAAAGTTTGTGATCTAATGACAATTTGCTTCGATATTTTTTAAAAGATATATTCAAGAAGGTGGAATCACAACAGGAATTTTGTTGTAGGATATTGTAGGATATTGGACGATATTTCTGCAGAGTGAATAGAACATTTCATTGTAGCCGTAAATATAAATAAATATAACCTAGATAAAGTTTCCCGTTCTTAGAATGGGATTCTCTCTTAAATTTGTATTTTTTTTTCATATTTAAATAGTTTTAATTCCTTTTATTTTATTAACTTTATTTTTTTTTTCATTAAAAAAATAATTTTTTATTTTTGAAATTTATTTTTCATTAAAAAATCATGCTATCTACAGTAAAAGCCTAATCAGCAAATTTTTGGTGGTCAGGTGTAAAGTATTCCTAATGGCATGACTTAGCTGCTGTGTTATTTACAAGAACGAAAAGAATAGTAGTCATTTAGGTACTTAGTAATCTTACAGATTGCACCACCCAAAAAAGAATTGCTCTATCCGATACGTGATCATACCAGTTTTTTTTTTTTAATTTAATTAATCACTTAATTGTTTTTCGAAATTAATTTGAAGGTATTACTAATGTACAATCAACTAATCGTGATTGGTGGTTTTAACTAATACTTTTTCTTTCTAGTGCAGTGCTATTATGAAAAGCACCAAGCAAATTTCATCCAGTATTATTATTACTTGCTGCTCAACATGAGTCACTTCAGCAGCAGGTCAACAGAGTCATACACTCTTGTGAACCGCAGAATGTTCAGTGCTGAACAATAACTTTTATATTATACCCTACATGAAATCTTAGGTATACTAAGGGCCTGTCCGAATTCAAATCTGTATCTTCGTCTTGTCATTACAGCTAGTGACGTAACATGGAGTCAAGGTCTAGGTCATTTCCAAAAGATAATTGCCTACATTCTGGCAATTATTGAACTTTCCATTTTCACTGGAGATGCTTAAGAAAAAGTGCAAAAAAACGCAGAAAGGGTTACATTTTGGGTACAAAGTGTGATAGGTCATTTTAAAGCTAAGCTTTTGGGCTTTTCAAATTCAATATGAAAAAAATGATATTGATGACGTATTTTTTGGTGAAAATAGTAGTTAAATAAAAAAAGAAACAACTAAAAATTCCGAAATTTTAATTTTGTTGAGCCATAACTTCAAAACGAAAAGGCGAGGGAATAAATTATAGACCATTGGCAACCCAACGATTATCTCTCTACGAAAGTTTAAATCATCATCAGAGGGTGTAACGTTCAGAAGGTACGGTGTGATCTATAAAAACATACCCCAAATATCTTAAAGTACCGTTATCTCGGAAACCGTTACGATTCTCTCTTCCCCCCCCCCCCCTCTCCAGACAATACAAATTTTTGTTTGTCTAAGCATGAACTATCCGTAGCCTTCGGGTGCCAGACCACTTACGGGACACCCTGTATATGCGAAAGACGACTTCACCAATCAAACTTGCACAGATGAGTGACCATACGAAATTACATATGGGAATTCATCCAGGGTATCATAAGAACTGGCCTTAGACCAATTCTACCTTCGTTGTTTCAATTTGTAAACAATAACACTAAATGCATGTACCTAACCTATGTGCTATGATCCAATAACAAAGGTCAGCAATTCGAGCTTCACTCGTACTCGGAATAATCAGCTATATTTTCTTTACATTTCCACGTGGTTTCTTTGTTAACCTACATATATAATAAAGAGCATGGGTGATTAATTTGGTGTGATGTAATATAATGCGCATATGCATTTCTTTCGTGTTCCAATTTTCTTAATATTGTTTTAATTCATTTCATCGTGCTCCGATTTTATAATATTTTTATTTAATGTATTAATCATCATTTTCTAGTCTGTAAGTGATAATTGTTTGTATAAATAAACTTGCTAGATGATTAAAAATTTAGAGTAAAAACCGAAAGCTATGTTATGTTTAACCTGAAAAAGGGCAAAACATAAAAATTATATTCAATAAATTTTCACATAAGCTAATCATGCTTAAAACATGGTTAGCTTATCTCTTAAATAGGTGAAGAAAATTGCATCAGCAATTTTCCTCACATACCATACATTTTTCCCATAAAACGACTTGGGAAAAACAAAAGTTTCAGTTTACAACCCAAGTCGTTTTACTTAAAAATTTCGCCACTCAAAACAATTTAATTAAAAAATAAATCAAGAGCAAATCGTACCTTCAGTACGATTTGCCGCGAAAAATACAATATGTAAGTACATAAGTACATACATATTACGTAAAAAGCTTTTTTAACGATAAGAAACGCGCGCCGCATAAATGCATTGTATGTAAATGCGCGCCGCGATTTCAAACGACGGGACGGTGGCTGAGGTTTGTAAAAGTGCAAGATTACATTTTTGAAGCCATCGTCCAACACGAATAATTCTGGACAAGATTGAACAAGTCCAGAATTGATCGTAAAATTTTCTCAGGGTAAGAAAATGCAATTAAGCATTTTCTACCCTGAACAACGGCCCTTGACGACTATGAGGGTGAACAAGAGTTGAGTTGGTTTTCACTTTTTGGCACTGCTACCTCGGCGGTTTCGGTTTTCGAAAAACTAAAAGAAAAATTAATCGGTGAAAAAAGTGGTTAGCGAACGAAAGTTTAGGCGCAAAAGAAAAAACAAAAGTTATAAAAAGTTTGTGATCTAATGACAATTTGCTTCGATATTTTTTAAAAGATATATTCAAGAAGGTGGAATCACAACAGGAATTTTGTTGTAGGATATTGTAGGATATGGACGATATTTCTGCAGAGTGAATAGAACATTTCATTGTAGCCGTAAATATAAATAAATATAACCTAGATAAAGTTTCCCGTTCTTAGAATGGGATTCTCTCTTAAATTTGTATTTTTTTTTCATATTTAAATAGTTTTAATTCCTTTTATTTTATTAACTTTATTTTTTTTTTTCATTAAAAAAATAATTTTTTATTTTTGAAATATATTTTTCATTAAAAAATCATGCTATCTACATGGTACACTTGCCTTCAGAATTTTCATAAGCTAATCATACTTTAAAACCATGGTTAGCATATCGGAAAAGTACGACGAAGAAGCAGAGTCAGCGGTTTCTTCACATATTTTTCTCATACCCAGTCGACGACGAAAACAAAAGTTTTTTATTGCAAAGAACAGCCCAAATCATATTACTAACAGCCTCAAGTATTTCTTCGACATGAGGTTTCTCTGGATACAAATGTGGCCTCCATTGGCGGGACTTTATCTTCGGTTGCCGATACCGTAGTATCTCCGATTGTAGACGAAGTGTTTGATGAAGGGACGAAAGCTTCAGTTTCGGATGTCGGTATAGTGCGGTCTGCTTCGGTTGCGGAATTGCCTCCACCAATGATACTCCGACCTGTAATTGCAGACGTTTTTTCGCTGCGGCCAGCCAGGCTTGCAAAATGTATCTTCGTATCCTCTCCGGAGATTTGGCCCCACAATTCTATTGTGCGTGAATTTATTTCAAGGAACGCTCTGGGTCTTCTGCTAAGGCAAAAAACTTGTTGGCGAAATCTCCGTCCACTATGCCAATGTAGGACGACTCGCCTTTTTACAAGCTCAATGAACTCATGTTTTGACGTGGTCTGCTTGACCGAGACATGGCTATGTGGAAAGATTGCAGATGCAGAGCTTTTTGGTCCTGAGTTCTTGGTGATTCGCCGTGACCGCCATCGTCTGTCGTTGGATGCTCCTGTTGGAGGTGAAGTGCTTTGTGCCTTTCGTCGCAACCTTCCATGTACATTAATCGATTTTATTGAGTCCGGCGATCTGGAGTTTATATGTGTAGCTCTCAAGCTCTCATACAAAAACGCATATATTGCTACAGTTTACATCCCTCCATGCTCATCAGCTGTCAAATTTGTCTTCCTGGCCGCATGTATTGATAGCCTTACTGAAGTTTTGCTGCCTGCCGATGAATTATTGCTTTTTGGGGACTTTACCTTGCCTAGTGTTAACTGGGAACACTCTCTGGACGATGAGGGCTTGCTGCATTCTTTCTCGGCGACTCCTCAAACTGCCATATCTTTTATTGATAACATTATTTCTTCATGCCTAATGCAGTCTACCGGCGTTATAAATGACTCCGGAAAATCTCTTGATCTGGTATTTTCTTCCCGATCCCAATGGGACTCTCGTTAAGAATTGTTTAACTCCTATGGTTCCTACAATAAGTCATCATCCGGTAATAGATGTAGTGTTGTTTTTTGATCCTTTAACTTCATCATTTATTGCTTCTAGAAACTACTGTTTTAACTTTAAAAAAGCTGATGATTGGACCAGTGTACTGGGTGAAGCTGTTAACCTCGTTTTATGACATATTATCTCTTTGATTTACTCACTGTGTACCACTTGTTCATTCGAATCTTGATTCAAATTGTCTCTCTCTTGGAAGCATCTCAAAAATTTAATAATGCTTGAAGGAGGTTCTGTTCCTTACGGAGTAATGATGATTACGTTATTTATTCTAATTCGCGTGCTCAGTACATTTCGTGTTTGACTGACTCGTACAACGAATATGTATATAGAATGAGATCGGCTTTGCGTGTTGAACCAAATTTTGGAGGATTGCTAACTCTAAGCGCAACTGTGATGGATACTGATCATCGTTGCGACTCGGTAACTTAGACAGTGTAGATCCGTTAGAGACTGCCAATCTTGTTGGTGACTTCTTTAAAACTGTCTTCTGTGATAATTACTGCGATATTAGTTATAACGATTTTACCCGTTTGACTTCTCTTCAACCTAAAGACCAGTTTTTCGCTGAAGCGTCTGTCTCCAAGTATATTAAAAGCATAGCTGATAGTTTTTTCTGCCGGTCCGTATGGCGTTCCTTCCACACTCATAAAACATTGTGCTACGTCCATCGTTCCTGTTTTGTGTTATTTATTTAACTTATCTTTAACTTGTGGTATTTTTCCGAAACAGTGGAAGCTTTCTTCGATTATTCCTTTACACAAGAAGGGCAATAAGAGCGACAGGTCTAACTACAGATCTGTCGATTTTTAAGTTGTATTATTAAGTTATTTGAAACCCTGGTTTGCGATGTTTTGTACTTTGCAAGCCCTTCCTGTGCTCTTTTCAGCATGGTTTTATGAAGGGAAAATCTACTACAACTAACTTTGTTGGAGATAACTAATTTCTGCATTTCTGCTATTGAAAACGGTAAGCAAGTGGATTGCATTTTCACTGATTTCAGTAAAGCTTTTGATCGAATTAATCATAAAATTTTAATTCAAGTTGACTGTTCTTGATTTTCCTACTGTCTTTGTCAATTGGCTTCGTTCTTATTTAGCTGATCGTACGCAACGAGTTATATTCCGCGCAGCTCTTTCTGATGAAATAGATAATACTTCCGGCGTACCTCATGGTAGCCATCTTGGAGCACACATTTTCTTATACGTTGTTATACCTCTTTAGGTATAACGCAATATAAGCAAAAGTAATTCAAACACAGCTTCTGAGAAAACAAATTTATTAATTAGATACAATAGACTGCGTTTTATCAGTAGTTGTTTCTGTTTCTTTATCTGTTTTCCACTTATTTACTGTATGACTTGTAATGATTTTGTTTTGTTTGAAACTTAGGAGGCCTTACCTTTGGTAGGGGGACTCTCCTAATTGGTTAAAGAATACTCTCTGAATTCCTAGTTCAAATATCACCAAATTTATATAAAATGGTTAACATGGGGATGATACCGCCTTCCACAAATTATCTAATATTCAGCAATTTTCTGAATTTCTCAATTTTCTGTTTTGAATAAAGATCAGGGAATTTGAGCGGAAATGGCAAAATTCCCGAAATCGAACGGAATAACAATTGAAAAAAGGTTCGACGATCGATTTCATGCATAACAATTTTCAGGGTCATCATAATTCATGAAATTTACGTCACCTTATCAATGCAATGGAGTGCAGCCATTCTACGGGGCACCTGTTAGGCAATCTCGCCGGTCTCATATCGGTCGGTGACGTAGTCACGTGTTTGGCTTTAATTGCTTCTTCGTTTGTCTTTATGAGTGAATCATAATGCTGGCGCTAGATCCTATTGCGTTTTGTTTTGCCTTTTTTCATGTGGAATAAATTATGATCATTTTAGGCACCAAATGGGATAGAATGACGGGTACCTGCCGGCTGTTATTTATTGTTTGTTGCATTCACTAGGTGTGTTTAAGAATTCGTAATTTGAGTTTGTAATGAATTTCTTGAATTCTTGTGAAATGGATTTTGGGGTAAAGTGATGATAGGATGTTAGGCATTATGAATGCGGAATTAGGTTCTTTGTGGATTATGTTTAGTTTTGGGTTATGAATCCGAGATTGAGTAATATATAAGATTGATTTAGTGGATTCATAACACCTTCCCGCTAAGGAGCAATTTCGTATTCTTGAAGAGAATCGAAATTACACGTAGGTTATGGTGTTTGAACTAGGTATTCGTAGTTTATATGCATTTTATGCTACTTAGGTTGCTAATTGGTTATTTAGAGGTTTTATCTATAAATTAATATATATATATTTTTTATAGGAAGATTGATATGCCTTTAGTTTTAGTTGATACAATTTGATTTTACGTATACTTTCTTAGTGTATAGTTTAATTCTATCTATTTCTAAATATTTCCTATATTGGATTTACTTTTAGTATATTAGTATATAATAAGTTAAGATATATATATATAAATTTTCAAATTAATGATATTTAGAGTAAAAATGTTTCAGTATAATTAACAATATCTTGGGTAACTATATTTGCAGTCTTATTTACTAACAGTAGCGTTTATTACAGTATTATTTTGAGTAAATATATTTCTTATTATACATATATGTATTTCTAGTTTTACAAGGTATTTTGAGAAAACAATTCAGCTAGCATTTTGTCTAAAAATTGTTTTTCCTCTTGATTGTATTATATATGTGTATATATACTCATGGTGTAATAGAAATTTTCTTTGTGTTTCTGTTCCTCTCTTATCTTTGTTTTCCTTAAAGTAATACTCTGGTTACAGGAAATTTATTAGTTTTAGTGGTTTTTTATTACTTTCAATTTCATAATCACTCTCTTGAGTAGGTGTCGGCGGATTCTACGCAGTTCTAAGCTTTTTAGCTTTAGATAAAGTAGGGTTATTTTTATAGCGCATATGTTTATAATGATTATTATCGTTATATAGATAATGGAATAGTGGTGAATATCGTGTGCGGTCACGTTAATTAGTTTTTCGTTTTCTGATTTTTCTAAGGAATTTATATCCTGGCTTAGCTCAAAAAGTGCCTGGTGTTCGTTATTTTTTATAGTGGTTGTATTTGGAGGATTATACTTAATTTTATGATGCTCGAGGGTGATACTCGTAAGCTTGATAGGTGGCAAATAGAATTTTTCGGCGATCGAAATTTTTTTCGGAATGTCCATAGAGCGCCTGATCATCGCTTCTAATATAGCAGTTAGGGGATATTTCTAGTATGCCGGTTGCTTTTATCGTAATAGGTTCAATATTATTTCCACAAATATTGTCTATCGTACGCGGATTCTTTAGACTGAACAACCATTTATTAGGGTTGGATAGTTGTATCCATAAGGAAGATATGTTTAAAAGGTTCATTCCGCATGAGAGGGGAGGCATTTGGGTATGCCTCAATAACTCCATTTCACATTGGTTGTCTTTTGCATTTATACTGAGGATTGGGTGTGTAATTTGACAAATGTAATTGTGGGGGTTCTTTCCAAACATTTTGCGATGTCTTCACTACCTGTGCAGATCTGTAATATAAAATGCTGGAATTAACGGTGTATTAATTCCGAATTAGCAATTATTACCGATCTGCTTACTGGATTGTGGAAGAGTTTCAGTAAAATTAAACACCTGAAAGTACTTTCTTACTCTGAACAATTTAATTAATTTGGTTGCAATATATATATACATATATGATGTCAGCAATCGCATTCCTTCAGAGTGCATTGCCTCATGAGAAACGTAAAATTTGTTCGTCAGCAGACTTGCTGACTTGGTTTACTAGTGACGAAATTACGAATGTTGTTTTGGGTCATGAGTCAATGCACTTGGCAAAAATCGAGCAGCAATTATTAAATTATTAAAAGAAATCTCTTAATTATTTTAAAACTTTACGGCTGGCTTAAAAATGTTTGTTCAGGTCTGAACATGTTGGCGGGAGGCGGATGCCAAAACCCGGTTGAAAACCCCTTCGATGCCTGGTGTGGATCGCCTTGCAGGTGTAGGTTTTGCAGGAGTCTTCTGACAACCCTTGAAACAGCTTTGATTTTGGTCCAATATCTTCTCGCAGCAATATATAATATCACGATAATCATGATGGCCGTAGAGGTCGCCATAGAGCCTATTGTTATGTTGTGAGCCATGCCTGCTGACGGGAGAACCGCATCGTGCCGTAGTTATAGAGAAGCTCATTTGGAGGAATTAAAACTCCTGGGTGTAAGATCGCCAAAGGTTTAGTGTCACTGATGTGAGGCACTACCGGAGCAGCTTCTTTTATGTGGCTGGAAATGACCTCGATATTTTCATCAATGCTAGTCTTTAAGGTAGTGTCCTTGCTCTTGATGACGCAATCATCATCAAGGTGGGTGATGCCTGTGGTATTGAGTCAAATTCCCGTTCTCGCCCCTTTGCAAATGATTGCTATAACCCTCGGTTCTATTGTTACGTAAATCCATGTATTTTTCATCATAAGTGCCTTCCAGATGATACCATTCAGTTGCATATGCTGCATGTTGGAGCTGATTTTTGGGAGGTGCTCATATATTTCGTCCATGACGTAAGATGGAGCTGCATCAATGTTATGAACTATTGTTGGCAAGCATATATATGTGTAGTTCACCGTTAAGACGCAAGATTCTAGTTCTCCTTGTTACAGATTGAAGCAGTTTTGCTCGTTGAAGTTAACAGCAAGTGTAAGGAACTTTATTATGCTATTACCAAAGAGCTGTTTCCAACTAGATGGGGAATCGGAGTGACGTGGATCAGTGCGTAGGTATTTCTTTCGACTATGTTCAAGTAGCCATATAACGTTGAGCTGTCTTGTTCTACTCTGAGGTCGAAACATCGCTGTGGTGTCCTGGTTATGAGCAAATTAGAGTCCATCCTGCCGGATACGTTTTCGATTGCTTTCTTGATGCCGTTTGTGATTATAAAGTCAAGAAAGTGCCCGTGTTCATGAATTGCGTTGTGCCATTTATCATATTTATGCTCTAATTCCTTGAAATAATCTTCGTCGCTAAGATAGGTAGCAAGCACCTCTATGCTGATTCTGTTATGATCAGCCTGAGAGTACCAGTCTGCCATTTCATTAATTGACTGAACTACCTGAGATAGGCTTGCGTCGAATTGTTTTAATTTTCTTTCAGTCGCGAAGTTGTTTTGGTTTATTTTGGTATTCAGGTAGAGGGATTGTTGATTGGCCAATTGGGCTATGTTTTGCTGAATGCTTTGCAACGCTTCTATCTCCTTATAAACCTCATCGTTTACAACAAAGACCTTTGTGAGAAGGGTTCCGAGCAGCCCGCGTTTACTTCTGCTGTGGTGTTTAGACAAGTGCTGGATTTCGTCTGTAGCTTCTAGTAGATAGTGCCGTTTGACGGATAGATGCCTAAGAAATGCATCGCAATGGGTGGTAATTTGCGTGAGCATTCTGGCTTGTTCACACATTTGATCAATCCGCGTCCAAGTATTATTGATAAGCCTTTGGTCAGTGCTGATTTCATTTATGGCAGGCGAAATCTGAAGCCTGAGATTTCCTCTTTTAATTTCGGCAAACCCCAGATTTTCTATGTAAAATCCAGCCCTTGGGCGGATGATTTCATAACCTTGGCCAAACACTACTGTCATCCAGTACAGCATCAGTAGAGCTGCATGAAATACAATTTTGTACCAAGCGCAGGGAGTTGATCTGATTCTTCTCCTTTTGGCTGATGGATCTTGAAATGCGTGCCTTGTATTGGAGTGCTCTTGTTCAGTGCATTGCATGCTTTCGTGGCCTTCATCGCCTTGTGAGATTGATCTTTTCCGGACAGCTGAGTTGGCATTTGAGGCAACGGCAAGTGACCTTAATTTCAGAGTCCCCCTTGCCCGTGCTCGGAATGCTTATTGGCATCTGACACAACCTATTAACTGGGCGTTTTTTTATATCGTTTTTGTATCTCACCGATACTAAACGTACTATGCCATCAGTTCCGGGATGCAGCTGCACAATTCGACCGAGGGACCACTTCTGGGGTGTCAATGTGTCATCCTTTACAATTACCAGCTCACCTATGCTTGGGTTTTGACTTTGGGTTGTCCACCTGCTTCTTTGCTACAGCAAGCGAAGGTATTCCTGCGACCGTCTTTTCCAGATATGCTGTTGTAATTTTTGTCACAGTTTTCTATCTTTCGTAAAGCACTTGGTTTGTCATGTCTGGCTCAGGAGGTGCTAACAGCGTTCGTCCAATTAAGAAATGGCCTGGGGTGAGTGGCTCTAGGTCGGTAGGATCAGCCGACAGCTGCCCGATTGATCTTGAATTAAGGCATGCCTCGACCTGAGATAATACAGTGCTACATTCTTCGTAGGTTAGCAGAGCTTTGCCTAAGATTCGCTTGAGATGCCTTTTTACGGATCTAACACCTGCTTCCCATAGGCCTGCCATGTGTGGGGTTGCTGGCGGTATGAACTTCCATTCTGTACCATCATTGGCTGTTATTTCTGCAGCCCGTTTCGTGCTTTCCACAAATGCTGTTTGGGGATCCTTGTATAGTTTTCTTTTTGCGCCAACAAAATTGGTTCCGTTGTCGCTATGTATCTGACGACAATGCCCTCGGCGGGCTACGAACCTGTTGTGGGCAGCCAGAAATGCGTCCGTTGTAAGATCGCTGACCAGCTCCAAGCGTACAGCCTTGGTCACCATGCACATGAATAAAGCAATATATCCTTTGACTGCCTTAGCTCCTCTTCCCTTTGAGAAACTTTTTAGGAAAGGGCCGGCATAATCAACTCCATGGTGGGAAAAGAAGGTGAGGGCGTTATACGCATTGCCGGCAGATCACCCATTATGGGCTGTGCTGAGTTTTGGTTGAACCTTAAGCATTTGATGCACCTGTGAATTCTTGACTGCACTCTACTTTTAGTGTTTATTATCCAGTACTGTGCTCTTATATAATTTAAGGTGAGCTGTGCACCAGCGTGCAATGGTTTTTGATGCGCATGCTCTATTATCAGATTTGTTACGTGATGCTTCTGTGGCAGCAGTATCTGCTGCTTAGCATTCACTGACAACGTTGAGTTATTTATTCTGCCTCCGACCCGCAAAATCCCTCTATTATCCAAAAACGGGTGTAGCGAAAATATTTTGCTGGAATTTGCTAGCGGCCTGTTGTTGCGTAGTCTGTCTATTTCATCGGAGTATGCCTCATACCCAGTGCAGTGAAAGTTCAGCGAATAATCTCAGGATATTCACTCTGCCCGCGATATGGGCGTCAACCACAACCACCACGCTACTCCCCGAAGGGCCTCACCAATGTCGGGATGACAGCTTGTGCCATGGGAACCGACCCCGTGGTACCTGAAAACCTCTGGTCAGGCTTCGTAGCAAAGACTATAGTCTACGCTACTTCAGTTGGGCTTCATGCATGCCCGCGACTGATGACCTTCTCCATTCTGTGCTGCATAACGTCCTAGTTCAATTCTACTACTTCTGGGAATCTCCTGTCTAGAATACATCCTCCTTTTTTGTCTAAAGACCTCCTTTGCATATTCACTTATGCACAGCTCCTGCTCCCTTGCTTGCTCACATCGTATCCTTCTCCAGCTCTCACTATGCGCATGTTGTCCATGTCTCTGATGCTCTCATAGTTTGGACACTCACATAGTACGTGTACCCAATCTTCGCAACCGTGTCCACACATACATCCCGCACTTTCCGACAGCCCCCTTCTATGCAAGAACGCATTTAGGGAGCCATGGCCAGTGAAAAGGAATCCCAAGCAAAGATTGAATTCAAAGTCAGGGTGTTCTTCAACGAAGGACACCTGCCCTATAAACTCAAAAGTTGCTGTTCCCTTATTGCTCTCGTTCCATCTAGCCTGCCATCTGTCCATTACACACTGCCTTATCGCGTTTCCCCTTTCTTTTTTATTTAGTCCTTCCATATCGTCGCTCGACACCCCATCATGTTCTCCAAGAGCCATTCCCTTCTTGATCCTGTAGGACAAGCTCTTGCCTGTCGCTACTAGATCAAGCTGGGATGCCTCCATTAACAACAGAAGGGCTTCTGTTGATACCGTGCGGCACAAGGCTAGACCTGCCAGTAGCATGATCCTCTGACAAGAGAGGATTTTTTCTCGTCTTACTACGGTCTTTACATTTTCGCACCAGACGAGCGCCCCGTATGTTGCACAAGCAACAAACAGGCCCTCATAAATTGTCCGCATAGCTTTCCGGCTTAAACCCCATTCACTCCTCATCACACGACGAAGCTGCCTACTTCATTTAGCATACGCTTTTTAATTTCTACCAGGTGGCAGTCAAATCTCATCCGCTCTGTCATACTTATCCCCAAGTATTTGACTTGCGTTGAGTATTTGAGGCTACCACCATCTACCCTAACTAATGGGGGCGATTTAGTGACAGTTTTCCCTTAAGGAGCATCATCACTGTCTTCTCTGCAGACACACCTTACTCCAACATTTCTACCCCAATCAAACAGCATCTTCATCACCCTCTCACTCTTGCGCTCCAGGTCCAGTCTTGAGTCCGCTTCTACTAGTAGAAGCAGGTCATCAGCATAGACACAGCATTTTTCCTCCCTCTGAAGTTGGTCCAGCAGTGTGTCCATCATAAGGTGACATATAAATGGACCACAGATGCACCCCTGAGGGCAACCTCTGGTCACGTTTTTCCAAACGCGTTCCCCTTTCCCTACTACACAGGCCTGTCCTCTCAGAGAAATACCTTTGCCATAGACTTATCTCTTGACAGCCAACTTCCCTAAGTCTTGCTATCACCCTTTCCCAACTTAAATAATCAAGAGCACCCTTAAAATCTACAAATATCCCCAGGACATATTTCCTATCACTCGCTTTCACACTCTCTTTCACAGATATCCAGGCATCCTCAACACTTTTCCCTTTCTTGAAACCATACTGCCTTTCACACATCTCATTCACGGTTATCTGCTCAAGTCGATTAACCATTATTCTCCCTAGTACTTTTCCAAGTACTGATTTTATCAGGTGACTTGAGCAGGATAACTACCCTAGCGCACTTCCATTCATTAGGAAATTATCCTTCTCTCACACAATTAGCGAACATAGCCGTAAGGTAGTCTGGGATGGCTCGCCAGATGCTTTAACACACCTCGCCCGTCATCCCGTCAAGCCCCGGAGATTTCTTAGAGCGAAGCAAAGCCACGCTTTCCGAGATCTCGGCGGTTTCCAGGTCTGGGCACACAGATCTCTCGATAGATGGAGAAGATTGACCTGGCTCAGCGTCTGGAAAGAATTCATTCAGCAGAACATTCACACACTCAATCCACGTTGTTAGAATATTTCCCCCCCGCTATAATGCCACTTAAGTTTCTATTTTTCTTACACCTATATATTTTATATACCCTCCCCCAGGGATCATTCCTGTTGTCCCTTACAAAACGCTTCTAGTCAGACACTTTTGTGCGTTCCATCATTACTTTGTACTTGTCATTCCGTCAAGCCCCGGAGATTTCTTAGAGCGAAGCAAAGCCACACTTTCCGAGATCTCGGCTGTTTCCACGTCTGGGCACACAGATCAATCGATAGATGGACAAGATTGAGCTGGCCCAGCGTCTGGAAAGAATTCATTCAGCAGAACATTCACACACTCACTCCACGTTGTTAGAATATTTTTCCCCCACTATAATGCCACTTAGGTCACTATTTTTCTTACCTCTACATATTTTATATACCTTCCCCCAGGGATCATCCGTTGTCCCTTACAAAACGCTTCCAGTCAGACACTTTTGTGTGTTCCATCATTACTTTGTACTCCCGCACGTTCAGCTGGTACTCCTCCCTAAGCTGCGCTGCGTTTTCTCTCTCCCTCTGTCTGGCTCTCTGATATCTTTTCCGTAGGCGTCTAACACACCTATGCTTGGCTGTAAGGTCACTAGTCCACCACTTCACTCGCCTTCTGTCTGGGGCAGTAGTCCTGGCGAACATGTTGTTGTTCACACCTACTCAGCCACTCATTCAGGACTCGCACCTGGTTATCTATTTCCATCATTCTGAAATCACTCATCAGCACGCTGATATATGCTTCCTGTACACACGCAGAATGGTAGTTCCAGTGTGCCCCCCTTTATGTTCCACCTCTTGACCTCCAGTTCTTCGTTTGTGTTCACCACCCTTTCGTTGGCCAGAATGACCTCGATCAGGTTGTGATCACTTATTCCAAATCCAGCTTTGATGCTCCACCGCGATGAAAATGCCCTAGCGGCATCATTCGCTAGTGTAACATCAATGTCGCTACTTCCTCTGGGTCCGTCGAAAGTGTAAGAGTAGCTTGGCTCATTAAGAACTTTGAGTTCCTTTAAAAGCACGTATTCGGACAGCATCTCACCCCGATAGTGATTCTGGTAGCCTGCCGCATGTTCTGTCACCTTGCTGAACCACGTCGGAGATAATGCATTCGCGTCCATGCCGAGGATGACTAGCGTGCGACTCACACGAAGTAGCACCGCATCCACATACCTGAGGTAAGGCTCAAGCTCTTCACTGTACTTGCAATACATACTCACCAGGAACATTTCTCCTAGTGTTCCCCTCACCCACACCACACACACCCCATTCATTCGTAAGTTCACTCACCAGAACACACAATGGCACTTGGGTCATTCACCACAATTGCCCCATTCACTCTTGCATTGGGAAATATCCTCATGTCAGAAGGAAGTCCCCTTATGCTCCCATTCACCGCATACGGTTGTAGTAGAGCGTACTTTACATTGTCATCTTTTATCATGAGTCCCAGATCGCACATAGCAGCATATGCGTCCTGACAATTAATTTGGTAGATTTTGGTCTCCATATTAGTGTCTAGCATTCGCCCTATCAACTCTTCCGCTATAAATTGGGCATGACATCATGAGATGTCCATGCGGCTTTCCCTTTAGCGCACAATTTCTACAGTGCGGATTATTTTAGCATTCAGGTCTTCTGTACCCTTCTTGTCCACAGCGGATAGACACGTCCTTCTTGGCTCTAAATTCGGCAATCCGGTGATCAAATCCATAGCATCTATAACATCCAGCAACCGAAGGATGCGGTCTCACCCTGAAGAACAGCCACTTTATATAGCAGCGTCCAACAGCAAGCAAAGTTTCCGATACTCCCACGGTGCACTCCAATACTACTTTGACTGTTTTGTCCTCCTCAGCTTTCCATGGGGCGTTCACCATGCGTGCACTCTTCTTGAAGTCTTCAATTGACATCTTGTCATCCAAATTCTTCAAATATAGCTCTTCCATGAATTCCTCACAGGCTATAGTAGAGTGGACATCCTGTATAACTATTCGTGGCCCCGATTTGTCATTAATAATGACGTCCAGTCCACATTCCGCAATTTTTGCATTTTCTGCATCCTTTTTCCGTTCCGCCACAGAAGGCGTGCATATTATCGCTCCACCATTCCTCAGAGGTTTACGTCATGCACTCTCACCCCCAGTGTAGGACCTACCTCCTTGAGCACTTTGTCCATCACCTCCTTTGAGGTAGAATTCTTGTCCCTACCCCTAACCACCACTGACCAGGTCTCCACTGGTTTCTTTACAGGCCTTGAGGCAGCCGCGCCTTTGACAGGTCCAGAAGTCTCCTTAGGCACTCTCTGACTTGTAACTTCTTTCTTGTAATTTCCCTGGCTCGCGGACTATAGATTTCCTCTCAATCTTTCATTTTCTCCTAGTAGCTCCATAGCCAGGGAATAGTATCTCCCAGCTATTTCCATGATATGTCGAGCAAACTTAAAGTGCACTTCATTCACTAACAGCACCTTCTGCAATTCCCTGGAAATGGCCTTCATTTCAGCGATTGCAGGGTTCAGCTCCAATTTTTTCTCCTTCTTTTGCACAGGGTCCTTTGACTGCGCAGCGTCCTTCTTCTCTCTCTCCTTCATGATGCTGTTGAGATCCACATAGTCACCATCTGACTGGTTCGTCCCATCCTCTGAGTTTACGTCTCTCCAACTAGCATCAATAGCTTTTTTCCTCGTACGATTGTCTGAGGAAGATCCTCGGCTTCACTGCCTGAGGAGTATTTGTCCCCAGTAATCGACTTCTTAGCTCCTGGACCCTGGGCTTTTTGAGCGCCGGCTTCTTCATCTTCAGATTACTACTTAGCGTAGTAGCAGGCATTTTTATCTACTTATTACTATAATGCAAGAAAGAGCTATTTCTGCAGATATAATAACTTTTAAAACAATAGGATACCTATATGCTAAATATGTATAAGTATTTCGTCAATCTTCAAAAAGAAATATATATTCCCAAATTCCAAATTCCAAAATTCCTGAAAAATATATAATATCCTACAAATTTAATATATAAATCAATATAATGCCAAAACACCTTGAGAAAAATGTCCTGAAAATTTTTTGGAAAAATAATTGAACAGCTGAAAATACTTGCTTTCAAACCAAAAAAAAAAGAAAGAATTCCTGGAAACTATTCAATATAGTCAATGCCACTAACCTTTAATCCTTAAAAGACCTCTCCTTACGCAATTTCACTGCACACAATTTCACACACTAGTGTCCTTTTTCACTTTTTCACTTTTTGATTAAATTACAGTACAGTCAGTACCAAAAATTCCGCCTATTCAGTGTCTTTTTACTATATTCAAGCCGCCGGTATACAGAAGGTATATCTGCAATTAAACTTTCTTGCCAGTAATCCGCAATAAAATTTTCTTGCCGCTACACAAAAGGTATACGCGAAATGCCAGATCCGCACACAGAAGGTATACGCACAATAAGTAGAATAAAACAATAAAAATTCAAAAATTCGCCGGCACACACAGCACGGGTCCGATGTACCTTCAGCTCCGCTATGTTCTTCACAACAAAATTTTCTGGAAATTTTCCGTCAAATCACTAGGTAAAAACAGACGTCCGCACTCATCAACTGCTGCAATGCAACTGATAAAACGCTGGCAGTAAGCTATCACTCCTACTTGGCGAGTGAGTGTAGAACGGGTGAAAAAGTCCATTGATAACAGCGTGGCGCTAAGTGCTCATGCAGCCCTTGCTTTTGTGTCAACGTCTGTGCTAGTTTTGAGCTTTTTCACTAGCCAAGCGTCAGGATGCTGGCTTAGCCAAAGCGGGCCTCTCCACCATGTGCTGTGTGAAACTAGCTTGCTAGGCAAGTTTCCTCTAGACGCAATGTCGGCAGAGTTTTCTGTGGATGACACATGCCTCCAGATGACTGTGGGAAACGTTTCCTGTATTTCGGATATTCTGTTTGCTATGAAGTTGTGCAAAGTATTTGGATTTTTTGATAACCAGGCCAACACAATTTCAGAATCACACCATGCGTGCACAGCGGGTGATTCTAATTCTAAAATTGCGACTGTAGATTTCAGCAATTGCGCTAGTAGTAATGCCCCACATAACTCGAGGCGTGGAATTGTGTTCTTCCGGTTTAGAGGAGTGACCTTGATTTTGGAGGTTAAAAGCGTGGTACGTATGTGCCCGAAATGATCTGTCGAGAGTGTATATATGACTGCGGCATATCCCTTCTCTGAAGCGTCACAGAATCCGTGTAACTGAATTTCTTGCTTCTTGCGATAACCTATCCATCTAGGGATTTTTATTTCTTGTAGATTGTGTAGCTCTGTTTCAAGTTCTTCCCAGGCTTGGATTATTTCTGGCGTAGCCTTTTCATCCCAGACTAGGTTACTTTTCTAAAGTGACTGCATAATTACCTTCATTCTCATCACAACTGGAGCCAGGAGCCCTAGGGGACCAAAAATAGAGGCAAATCTAGATAGCAACGCACGATTTGTTAAGCCTGGTGCCGTTTTCTCAGGCTTCAGTTTGAATTGAAATTCGTCCTTTGTCGGATTCCAGTCGATCCCCAATTCCTTGATTGTATCATGCTCTTCTATTTCCAGGATTCCTTTTTCTCTGGCTTCCATCAAAATATTTTTAACAGGTCTTTGTTGTTTGAGGTCCACTTTCTCAAATTGAACCCTCCCTTGCATAGCAACTCTGCTAATTGTACCTGCAATTCTATTGTTTCGGTAGTAGTATCTGTTCCTGTAAGCAGATCATCTACATAGAAATCAGATGACAATGCTTTCTTCCCAATGGGAAAGGCATCTCCTTCTTCATTAGCTAGTTGTTTTAGTACTCTTACTAATAGATACGTAGCGGGACCAGTACCGTATGTTAGGGTGTTAAGCGTGAATTCTTGCACAGACCCATTCGGTCGTGGTCGCCACAGTATTCTTTGGTATTTTCTGTCTTCTTTTGCAACAATCACCTGCCTGAACATTTTTTCAATGTCTGCAGTGTATACATATCGGTGCTTTCTCCAACGTAGAAGTATGTCACTCAAATTTTGCTGAATTTTGGGTGCAGTATGAAGTATGTCATTCAGAATTAGACCAAATCATGATTTGCTTGAAGCATCAAACACCACTCGCAATTTTGTGGTGGTGCTGTCCTTTTTGTACACTACATGATGTGGCAGATAATAAACATTCACTTCGGTTGTTTTATCGACCTTCACAAGACTCATGTGATCTAATGCTAGGTATTCAGTCAAAAATTTCTTGCATTCGATAATGGCGTCTTCATTCCTTTTTAATCTTTGCTCCACCTGTAACAGGCGAGCTAATGTCACAGCTTTGGAATTGCCCATTGGTTCTGCTGGACTCTTAAAAGGGCAGGCGTACAATGTATCTTCCTTTATTGTCTCTTTGTGAGTGGCTTGAAAGTTTTCCTCGCAGGCCTCATCGTGATTATTATCTGCTTGCGGCTTTATGTCCCAGAATTCCTCTAATTTTGGGTCAATTTCCGCAAGTGATAGGAAACTTGTTACTCTGGCTGTTGTTTGCTGGCCATTTGGAGTTGTTCCAAATAGTATCCAGCAAAATTTAGTATATGTTTGCATATACTCCGGCACCGAGTAGCAGATCGATTGGACCGGGTGTGTCAAAGTTGGGATCAGCCAAGATCATATTGCTGTATTTGTTCATATCTACTCCATTTAGGGGCCTTTCGGAAAGATAAGAGTTCAGCTTCTGTAAAACCAATGCTTCTATGGAGAGATATATGCCTTGCTGTTTCAGTCTCAGCTTGATTGTTACATTGCTGTTAGATTTTGCTGTTTGCAATTCACTTACTCCAAGTATGGTAGCTCTGATCCGCTCTTTATGAAGCTTTAACATTTGGAGGGATTCTTCAGTGATCAGATTTACCTGTGAGCCAGGATCAATTAGGGCTCTGAGCTACTCTGATTGTCCGTATATGTGTTTTATGCTTACCAATGCAGTCGACAGTAATACGTGATGTGTTTTTTTGCTATTCGCATGACAGACGGTAGCATCATCTTTATGGTGCTGTTTGGTGTCATCATATGTATTTGTTGATTCATTGAGTTTATGATGACTTCCAAGTTGTTGATGAAGCAAACTGTCATGCCTCCTTTTACTATAAATGCAGGTCTTATTTGATTTGCATTTTTCTGTCTTGCTTTGAACGAGACAATTTGACCAAAGACCATTTGTGCGACCAGCTGGTTCCCGTCATTCACATTCATTCTCGTGAAGTCTCCGCATTGATATACCTTATGAGATTTTGAACAACTTGCACAGAAGTCCCTTAAAGCAGCATGGAAGTTCCTTTTGGTGCTTTTGTAGACTGGTTCATCTTTCTGAAATTTAGAGCCCCTTATAGAGTCTAGAACTTGATGACGTTTCTCCAAAATGTTTAAGAATTCTTGAATTGATGGCATCTCTCTGGGTGTTGCTAGACTCTCTTCAAAAAGGCGAAGCGATTCAGTATCCAGTTTCCTCATTGCAATGCATACCATTATAGGCCCCCATTCATCAGTGCTACAATTTAAGTTCATCAGTGCCTCTAGGCATTCCCGTATCAAATCATACAACATAATGATGTCTTCTTGGCATCTGTGCTCAGTTTTCTTTGGATCCATTATTCTGTTGACGTATGTTGTTATGATTTTCCGGTTATTGTTGAGTCTGGCATTAACTAAGGGCATTGCTGTACTATAGTTATTATTGTTAAGCTGTAGATGACCAATAACTCTTTTTGCGTCGCCTTCCAAATGACAAAGAAGGTACTGCATTTTTTGAAACACTCGAAAGCATGTGTTGTTGTGTATGACGTTCGTGAATATGTCTATGAACGGATTCCAATCTTTGTAATCTGCTGCAAATTTGGGAATTTTTATTGCTGGGAGCTTGGAAGGCTATTGGACTTGTTTATGTCATAATGCCGCTGAATATTTACGGGTTGCTATGGTAGCGACAATTGATGCTGTGTTGGAGGTTGTTGCGGAAACTCTCATTGGTTTTGTTGCGGAAACTGACCTTGATTTTGCAACGCAGGCTGTTCTGGAAACTCGGCTTGTTTCCGTATTGAAGGTTGTTGCGGAAACCGGCCTTGATTTTGTTCCGCAGGTTTTTTTGCTATGAGTTTTGATGGACTGTTACCATCTAAAATGCCCTTGCTACCGCTTGCCTGGATCTTTCCAGCAGAAGTCTCGGTTTGCAGATTTGAAGCGGCCTCGATCGCATTTTGGTACACGGTATGAGTCTTTTCATACAAGCTTTCAGTAACGTATGGATGATCGTGCGTGATTGAGTCTTGAAGCCGAATATGAAATTGCTTAAATTGAGCCTAGAGCCTTTGTATGTCTGCAAGCGTGTTTGCAATATATTGTCGAGTTTTTCTCTCTGGTCCATCCTTTTTCAACTTGCCATGTTGCTGCGAGATTTCCTCTGCCAATTCCTTTTGAGCGAGGATTATTTCTTCTGCATTGGTGGCCATTGATCTGCTGTTGAAATGCAATAGGTCTTATTTATTTTAAATTAGTTGCTACGAAGAGCGAATTCGCAGCTATGCGGGCGCCATATATGCAGCTCTTATAGAAGCAACGACGCGTTTTGTATGTAGCTCTTATAGAAGCAACGATGTGTTGATTCTATGCGGGCGTTATGTATGTAGCTCTTGTAGAAGCAACGATGTGTTGATTCTACGCGGGCGTTCTGTATGCAGCTCTTATAGAAGCAACGGTCTGTTGATTCTATGATCACTATGATAGATGAGTTAGCTGCAACAATCTTTGTAATCAGCAGTTTGCTGATTCTGTGAGCAGTATATTGAATTTATAATTTCCCGTTGGTGACTACGGCTCGAAGGATCTGTAATATAAAATGCCGGAATTAACGGTGTGTTAATACCGGATTAGCAATTATTACCGATCTGCTTACTGGATTGTGGAAGAGTTTCAGTAAAATTAATCACTTGAAAGTACTTTCTTACTCTGAACAATTTAATTAATTTGGTTGCTATATATATATACATATATGCTGTCAACAATCGCATTTCTTCAGAGTGAATTGCCTCATGAGAAACGTAATATTTGTTCGTCAGCAAATTTGCTGACTTGGTTTACTAGTGACGAAATTACGAATGTTGTTTTGTGTCATGAGTCAATGCACTTGGTGTTTATTTGATTTACACAATGGTTTTGCCTGAGAATTTCGTAACATTATGACATAGATCTTCGGCTGCTTGCATTTTTAATAACTCTAATTCGAAATAGAAATTATCTAAATTATAATACGTAACTAATTTCCATGTATTACTGTAGAGCTGTGCATTTCCGAATTCTTCCAAGTAGATTCCGGCTGTGGTTGAGAAGGGTGTGACTTGTGATCCACTATTTAGTCTGGTGCATAAAACCAATAGCATAATGAAGCCATTAGCGAATGAGTTGATGAGTGGACTCATTTCGATCTGAGGGGAGGAAGCGAATGTTTTTGGAGTTAATCTAAGAATAATTTCAGGTTATTATTGTGAATTATCTTATTTTTATTTTTGATTCTCACAATAGAATTTTCTGCAGAAGTGGTATCTATCACTTCGTATGGGCCTTCCCATAGAGGCACTAACTTATTTTTTCTAGTGTGGTTTTTGATTAATACTTTATCACCAATTACGATTGTTTTTTGCATAGTTGCCTTGTCATAATAAGACTTAGAATTTTCCTTATTTTTAATGAGCTTTTCTCTTGCTATTTTGTGAGAATATTGGAGTCGACCTTTTAATTCATTTACGTAATTATCATAGTTATATGTGAGTTCGGGGTCCTTTTGTATGGAAAAAGGGATTTCTACAAGAAATCCGTATACAAGTTCGTGAATTGAATGGGTTGAATTATTATAGGTGAACAACATAGCATAGGGGATCCAAGTGTCCCATGTTAGAGAGTCATACGACACGCAGTGTCGAAGATATTCGGCTAGAGTGCTATGACTTCTTTCCTCCGTTTGTTTGTGGGTGGTAAGGAGTTGTCTGCAACTTGTGAATTTTTAATAGTTTACAAGTTTCGATAAACACTGAGCTCAAAAAATTGGAACCTTGGTCGGTTAGGATAGCTTCAGGTAGTCCGTGTCTACAGAGAATATGTTTAACGAATACTTCCGCTACCGTATTTTCTTCTGCGTTATTTAATGAAATGGCTTCCAAATATTTTGTTAAATCATCTTGGAACGTGAGCAAATACTTATTATTTTGGTAACTAGAAGCTAAGGGACCGACAATGTCCAAGAAAATTTTCTCAAAGGGTTACTAGTTGTAATAATTTTCATTGGTACCTTCTTGTTAGGTCTTAATTTGTTCAGTTGATATGACGGGCATTTTTTTATAAATTCCCTAATCTCTTTAGGCATGCCTTGCCAATAATAAATTTTCTTTAATTTAGTGATGGTCTTTGCTTCTCTTGGTGACCACCTAAGGGAGTGATATGATAATCTAAAATAACTTGTTTAAAAATCCAAGGGTCTTCCAATTGAATTATTTTGTCGAGAAAGAAGATAGGTTTCTTATTGGAATTTTAGAATTCCTCAGCACATAATAATTTGAATTCGAGATAACTCGACGCGTTGATTATAGGTATTGAAATGCAAGCAGTTTTGTCAATCGAAATGTGTTCTTTAAATTTTTTGAGAACATTCCTGACTTGATCTCTATCGGTTCCCGTCCTAATGGGAATAGGTACACGTTCGACTATAAAGAAATCTTCCTTAGTTTTATGGTCTATTATATCTCGGACTGGTATTATAAGATCTTTAGGCAGATATGTTCTTAACAAATTTTCTTGAGTTGTGTTATTTATGGGTAGAATAAAATATTTATTTGTTATACCTCTAGATTGTAATAAGCTGTGAGGGTTTTCCTCAATGATAATTGGAGAAGAATTGTTATTTTGTTTAATATCTTGAGACTTTTGTTGATTTCTTGTTATAGCCTGTACAGCTTTTGTTTCCGCTATAGCACGACTGAGTGCATCAGCATTTGAATTTGCTTTACCCGGTTTATAAAAGATTTGGTAATCGTATTTTTCTAATTTGATTCTCCACCTCATCAATCGGAAAGTGGGACTACAGCGGTGACTACAGTAAACCTGCGACCATATAAATAAGGACGAAATTGTACAACTGCAAACACTATTCCTAATAACTCTTTCTCAATTATAATGTTAATGCCCGTAAGGTGTACTAAACGCAGTCTTTTCCTTCTCGATTCCGCTCATGGGAATCTGATGGAAACCATTAGTTAGGTCAAAGGTACTGAAGTACTTAGCTTTCCCTAGTTGGTCCAGAATGTCAGTTATATTGGGGAGGGGGAATGCGTCTCCTACGGTAATGTAGTTGGGACGCCTAAAATCAATCACTACTCTCCATTTTTTATTTCCAGCTGCATCTGGTTTTTTGGGAACTAACAACAATGGTGAGTTCCATGGGCTAGAGCTGGGGCTAGTTATTTTGTCTTCAAGAATTTTATTTATCTGTTTATTAATCTCATTGCTAGTTATTTTGTCTTCAAGAATTTTATTTATCTGTTTATTAATCTCATTACGTTGGGCTTCTGGCAATCTATATGGCCTGACGTTAACGGTGGGTTTTCCTGGTAGCAAGGGAATTTTGTGCTTCACTGCACTAGTACAAGTTAGAAAATCTCCTCCTAAGTAAAATATGTCGTTATATCTACGACAAATATTTAGAATGGACTGATTTTCTTCAGCGTTACAGTGGGAGAAGTCTAACTCAGATGCAAGTTTAGTGAGTCTCCCTTGAATAGGATCCTTTTGTGAGTTTAATTTTATAATTTCAAAATTTCTTAACTCGTGCAAATAGGGTCTTATTTGTTCTTCACTAATTGTAACATATTGCTGATTGGAGTTGAGTAGGAGAATTTGGACATGACCTGTTTGATCAGGTTCTATGAGTGTACTTCCTAGTATCAATCCTGACTTCAACTCTTGATGTTCACAAAGAAAGCTGCCTCTTTGTGGTATTTTTATTTTGGCTACCATTTGAGTGCGAGCTGGTACTTGAATACTGCTACCCTTGCTTTTATTTGATCTACTTTCTTTATTTGTAGAATATTTAAAATGAGACTCGCCTTTCCTTGCAGGGGTCTGTTTGATATTTGTTTTTGCTTGAATATTTATGTGATGAGACCCTTTCTTTGAAGGTGTTTATAGAGCGACAAATTCCTTTATTGGCCGCTTTTCTTACTTTGGTACAGAACCAATGCAATTATAAGTAGTGTGTGCCCGAGTACAAAACAAGTGCACGGCTGGAGATGTGTGTCCAAGTACAAAACAAGTACACAATGTTAAATGTGAAGTGCTTAAGGGCAAACTATGCTCTGAACGTAGACGATAAATGAAACGAAAACGACCTTTTTCATTCGAAAATTATAACTGACTTTATTCTAAGTAGAATCTCAAATTTATAATAAAAATATGATTAACATGCAAATCAATATCTGTGCAAATTAATTCTTGCTCACTTGTGACATTAATATTAAGGCAAAAATGCAATTCAGCATAAAGTGTGCTGAACTCTTTTCAAGCGTCGCTTTCTCGAGCAATGCATGTAATATGATTCTCAAGAATTGCGGTCGTGACCTGAGTTCTTTACACTTTACCTGTGACAATTTTGATGATAATTGATTTTCTTTTGATTTTAATTTAATTTTATGATTCTATACATATGAGTAATTTTATTGCTTGCAAATCTATTCTTCGGCATTAACAGAAGGGGTCTGCTTAATCAACTTATTTGCTTTTGCTTGAGACCTGCCTTTCTTTGAAGGGGTCCGTTTATTGAGCTTTTTATTTCGGCATGGGTCTTTCAAACCTCCATACCTGCTATTTGCTCTTATTTGGGGGGATACCTCTGAGCTTGGGTCTTTCAAACCTTCATGCTCGATAATTGTATCTGCCTTCTTAATTGAATCCATTTTATTAATGGGTATTTTTAATGTCAACGTTTTATTTTTATAGTGAATCGCGCATGAACATTTGTTAAAAAAATCGTGCTTTAATATACCATCATATTTTAATTTTAAATTGTCCTCTACCATGTGAAGGCGGTGAGTGAATACGTCACCGTTTATTTTTAAATTGCATTCAGTTGTTCCTAGAGTGGCCAGGGGTTTTCCTGCTAGTGAGGATACAGTGATGCCTTCTCTCGTGTTTACTAGGATATCACCTAGTGTTCTTACGGCTTTGTGGACTGATATTTCAGCTCGAGTATCAGTAAGAAAAGTGCTAGTATTAAAAGCTGTAATTGAATTTGCGATCGTTACTACAAGCGAATGGTGATCACTTATTAATGAGATATTTAATGCTGCTGTTGATTTCTTGTCTGGGAATAAATATCTGCTGAGATAGTCATTTGATTTAGGCGAGACTGAGACTCCGCCAACTCGTCTCGCCGAAGACCGTTTTCCGATTTCTCCATTTTTCTGGAGTTTGTTGGTGTTTGCTCTTTAGGGTTTTTCCAATTGCTCGCGATCCTAATGTTGTGATTTCTATTAGGATTGTTTGTGTTTGGGGGTAAATGTGTAGATTGCTGTGGAGATCTTTTGTTTTATGGATAAGAGGGAAATTGTCGCGGGGGAACTCTAGTCGGCTGCTGATATAGAAAAGCTGTATTCTGTTGGGGATATTGTTGCGATCTGGGCGCAAAAAGGTATTCAGGTCGCCTGTATTGCTGTCGCTGAAATAGATGCTTTTTACATTCAAGAACGTGATGATTGGGGGTTTTGCAGTATGAACAAACGAGTTTGGCGCTCTCTGTGCTTCCTTCAAACGAAAAGCAAGTTTCAGAGGTGTGCCCTGTTTTGTGACACTTTGCACAATTATTGAGGCGTTCACTTCTTTCGGCTTGCTCTATAGCGAATTTCATTCAAGCTTTAAGTTCAGTATGGCTTTTGTGAGGAGACGGATATAATCGTCTTTTAAACCGTCGTCAAAAGCTCTGAGTACCATTTTCTTGTTTTCTTCCAATAAAACATTTTTTAGATTTTGCCCGTTAGTGAGGCTAGAAGTGGTGTCGTTGTAAAGAGCCAAGAATTTTTGTGCTCTAAAAGCATATTCTTTAGTCTCTTCTTTGGAATTTTGCTTTAGAGATAGAATTTCAATTTGGATAGAGACACGAGAACTTGATTCTAGAAATTGTTCTTGAAGGGCTTTTTGAAGCTCCTTCCAATTGTTAATATCGGCATATTTAACAATGTCGTATGCCCTTCCGTCTAATTTAGCTTTTATCACTTGTATATAAAGAGCTTTTGAGGCTTCTGCTAAGTCATCTCTTTGAAACATTTCGCATAGGTTCAGAAACCTATGCAAATTTTCTGAAGTACCATCGAATTCGGGTATTAATGTTTTGGCATCATTAAGGGTGAGCGTTTCTGGCTCTGCCATTTTGCTATGCCCTGATCGCCTTCGTACTGGTTGTGCTGTTTTCTTAGTGTGTTTCCTTCGGTGTGAAGTTAACCCTGATAGAAGTGTGTCACGAACGCTTCTTTGCTATCTAGTTACTATTATCTTTTTGCTACCTTCCACTTTGATAGGAATTTATTCGATTTACCACAAAAAGAAATATGGTATAGGAATTTGTCGGTGTTAAGAGAATTGTAAATTTTTTTCTAACACCGGAGAGAGTACCTTTACCTAAGAACTTTACATCAGAGGCGAGGAGAAATTGTGACTGGGTCTGAGAAAAAGAAGTAGAGTGTATGTATATCCATATATATTACATTGTCTACTTAAATATTTAAATTTTCTTTGATTAAATTCCCTATTATATAGACGAGATCCTATATACTTATTATAATTAAAATGAATCTAACTAACGTTACTTCTACTGTTGTAGTATTTGTTCCACACTTTGTTGAAGATGTCAAGGTCCTAGATAACTTCTTCTTCTCGCTCCAGTATGTCTCTGTGGATTTCACTATAGATACTTTCAGGCGTCCGGTCGGTGTTATCGATGAGGACGTCAATTAGTAGGTCCACCAAGTTGTCTGCGTCCATGGCGTTGTCATCCGAAGTGATGATGTAGCTCAGATGCTCAGATGGGGTCAGAATAGCTCTCCAGGGAGTCGTCCAGGTAGCTCTCAAGGTGGTCGAAGTCTTCGCTGTCGTCTGACAAATAGGCGAAGTAGTCTAATAAGTAATCAATAAAGATGGGCCCCTCTATTCTTAGGGGATATTCTGCTCTGGGCCAGCACATTCGTGTTGTTTCTTTAGGATTAGAATTTTTTAAACTTTGCTGACCTCTTTGCTGCTTCTTTGGGGTGTATTTTGCAGGTCTTACAAACCTTGCAAAAAATCTGCACCACTGCCACCAAAATTTTGTGATACGTTGTTATATCTCTTTAGGTATAACGCAATATAAGCAAAAGTAATTCAAACACAGCTTCTGAGAAAACAAATTTATTAATTAGATACAATAGACTGCGTTTTAATAGTTGATATTTCTGTTTCTTTATCTGCTTTCCACTTATTAAGTTTGCATTTAGTTACTTTATGACTTGTAATGATTTTCTTTTGTTTGAAACTTAGGTGGCCTTACCTTTGGTAGGGGGACTCTCCTAGTTGGTTAAAGAATACTCTCTGAATTCCTAGTCTATATATCACCAAATTTATATAAAATGGTTAATATGGGGATGATACTCCCTTCCACAAATTATCTAATATTCAGCAATTTTCTGAAGGAAAATTACTGATCGCTCAATTTTCTGTTTTGAATAAAGATCAGGAAATTTGAGCGGAAATGGCAAAATTCCCGAAATCGAACGGAATAACAATTGAAAAAAGATTCGACGATCGAGTTCATGCATAACAACTTTCAGGGTCATCATAATTCATGAAATTTCACGTCACCTTATCAATGCAACGAACTGCAGCCATTCTACGCGGCACTTGTTAGGTAATTTCTCTGGTCTCAGATCGGCCGGTGACGTAGTCACGTTTTTGGCTTTAATTGCATCTTCGTTCGTCTTTATGAGTGAATCATAATGCTGGCGCTAGATCGTATTGCGTTTTGTTTTGCCTTTTTCATGTGGAAGAAATTATGATCATTTTAAGCACGCGCCAAATGGGTGTGTTTAAGAATTCGTAATTTGAGTTTGTAATGAATTTCTTAAATTATTGTGAAATGCATTTTGGCGTAAAGTGATGATAGGATGTTAGGCATTATGAATGCCGAATAGGTTCTTTGTGGATGATGTTTAGTTTTGGGTTATTCCGAGACTGGGTAATATGCACTGACTTATAACAATGGACTGACCGATTTGCTATTTCATGTGGCACAAAAAATATTGTGTTTCTGTATATCACCGTTAGAGCACCACCCTTTAAAACGATTACATAAAAAACATGTAAAACTCAACCAATCAAATGAAATTTTACACCCGTAAATCGAACTTAATTAACAAAATATATTTTCTTGTGCCCAAGTCATATTTTAATCGCTTATAAGGAATTAAGCTCACTCCGACTTTAATTTTCAAAAGTTATTCTTAACTGAATCCTGCTTATGGGCAAGAGAGACGGAGCATGGTAAACACTATCTTTACCTTATTCCTTCTGCGGTGATTGCATCTGTAGCCAACATAAAAACATCAAATGGCATAAGCAAACGTTCCAGAATGCAATATTTTGTATTGGTAGCTCCAACTGTGCCATAGGGCGAAAGAGAGAGCTATAAAACTTGTGCCTTGCTTTACTACAGGAAAATGTCAATACGCTCAGTCCATTGTTATAAGTCAGTGGTAATATGTAAGATTGATTTAGTGGATTCATAACAATTTTTATAATTTACATCAACGATGTATCTCTGATTTTGGCTAATTCAAGAATTCTTTGCTATGCTGACGATGCCAAAATTTTCCGCATTGTTTCCAATGAAAACGAGTGTGAATTTTTAAAATCGGACTTAAGACACCTTTCATAAAGGGTGTGCTATTAACTGTCTCCCTGTTAGTATTAGCAATTGTACTACTATTTCCTTTTCTCGTAAAAGGAGGCCATTGGAATTTAGTTATACTTTAAATGGATGCTTATTAACTAGTCTTGACAAAACCAAAGATTTGGGTGCCTTGTACACTCAGTAGTCGGATCGTTGACGGAGTTCTAAAGAAGTAAATAAATAAATAAATAAGAAACGTTAAAACAAAGGAAGAATAAACGAATTTGAAAATATACAATGACGAAAAACATGCCGAATGATATTTTCCACCACGAAAACAATTATCGCAAGAGAGTAGTATTAAATTACAAGAATGCAAGTCATCGACGGGCCCGCTATTGGACATGTATATTCCCATCCAAAGTAAAAATTATAGTTTTTATAGTTCCAAAAATACAGATGAAGCATTTTTGACACTGTGTGAAGGTACTCACGCACCGAAGAATGAAAGCTCGAGGAGTTCGTTTTAAAATCTCGGCGGTGCGGTTGTTGAGCTTAGAACTTGGTTTTCCAATAACAAGTAGAAAAAGTTAAATGAGAAATATAGAAACGGAAAAGAATAGGAGTGAAAGTTTTGATGTATTGAAGCCTTCTTAAAAAAAATTTTGTTTAGATTGGTTTTTTCCAATAACAATTTCTTTTATCTAGTAAAACTAACCAAAATTCCAAATTAAAATCCCGCGCGAGTTACGTCTGGGACTCCACAGCCAATATAATTTTCCCATAAACCAAATTGTAACGGATATACTAAAATAGTTGCATTAGTTGAATTAGTGCATAAGTTGCATTTCCCACATTTTACATTTCCCACATTTTATAATAAATCATATTTCAAGTTGAATTAGTGCATCAGTTGCATTTCCCTCATTTTTGTAATAATAATATCTACAAAACATAACGTAAGCAGGTTATTGCATAAGTCAAGTCAACTGAACAAACAAGAATTGTAACTAAACACCTCACACATGTCGATAGTAAGAATTGTGATTATATTGTGTATACCCGGCAGAGGTGATTTAGAAAAACTAAACATTTAGTTTTTGTACGATCTTCAAACGAACAGGTAATAAAGAATTCATTTTTACGTGAAAGCTCGTTCTAATTATTTTATTTCTGTTACCCCAGTTACCTCCCTAAATAACTGGTGTAGTCGGAAAAGATTTCGTGATATCGTGTAGTTGCAAACTCCCGGGGTGTTGAATTACAAGAATTGTCGCATTAATTAATTAATTAAAAGCGGATTTCCTAAATAAAACAAATTTTCTCCTTATCGACACTAAATTGAGTGAAATAAAACAAATTTCTTGATTTTTAGATATCAAGGTTCAAATTTATATATATATATAAGATCAAGTGAAAAAAAAATCAAATTAAAGTTGGTGCTATATATACCAAGTGCAAATAAATCAAAAAGAATAACAACACCCCATATCAAAGGATTATTGATATTGTTACGTACAATAGAAAGAGACAACTGGTGACATCTACTGGCAATGGAGAGTAAACGACTTCAGGTTCGGAGAATCGATTATGGAATCGACAGGTAGGTTCAGGAATAAGAATGAATAGAACAGTCAAGAAGCTTCAAACGAACCGGTAATAAAGAATTCATTTTTACGTGAAAGCTCGTTCTAATTATTTTATTTCTGTTACCCCAGTTACCTCCCTACATAACTGGTGTAGTCGGAAAAGATTTCGTGATATCGTGTAGTTGCAAACTCCCGGGGTGTTGAATTACAAGAATTGTCGCATTAATTAATTAATTAAAAGCGGATTTCCTAAATAAAACAAATTTTCTCCTTATCGACACTAAATTGAGTGAAATAAAACAAATTTCTTGATTTTTAGATATCAAGGTTCAAATTTATATATATATATATAAGATCAAGTGAAAAAAAAATCAAATTAAAGTTGGTGCTATATATACCAAGTGCAAATAAATCAAAAAGAATAACAACACCCCATATCAAAGGATTATTGATATTGTTACGTACAATAGAAAGAGACAACTGGTGACATCTACTGGCAATGGAGAGTAAACGACTTCAGGTTCGGAGAATCGATTATGGAATCGACAGGTAGGTTCAGGAATAAGAATGAATAGAACAGTCAAGAAGCTTTTAGAATAGAGCACTCCAGAATAATCCGGAGAGTTTCTACGGTATAAATATAACAGTTGCCAACGCCAAGAAAAGAGTCTTGTCTTAGACGTTGCAGTGTTAAGAAGCGAAAGTAATAAACAGGCGGAAGTGTTATATGTAATTAGATTGCGATAATTGAAAGTACAGTGTTAGCGATAATTAGAGTTGAGTTGATTAATTGAAGGTTTATGAATTTTATATGATTAGAATGAAATAAAGAACTTATATATTAATTAATTAATATTGTGTTTTAAATAACGAACCAAAGGCCACGCTCGCAACAACTGGTGTCAGAAGTGAAATAAATTCGCGAAATAAAGTGGTGGCAATTGACTTAAAAATTCAAAGTGTGATTAATTTTGAGAAATTGTGTTAAATTTTGAAAGTTCTGAAAAATAACTAATATTCAACTGCGAGTGAATTATTAAAGTAAGGGGGCGCAAACTGGAGGAGCTTCGAATACAGGATTTGAAAGTGGAGTTAGAGAACCGGTCGTTACAAACGACAGGTCCAAAGAATGTTCTCGTCGAGCGACTGAGACAAGCTCTGATAGAGGAAGGAAAGAATCCTGAAACATTTGTTTTCGAGGAGAACTTAGAAGAAACCGAAGCAGAAGAAGAGCCTGCGATGAAAATGGAACAGCTTTTGAGTACTTTAATTAGTAAAATGGAAGACCGTTTTGATGAACAAAAGAATTCTCTCGATGAACAAAAGAATGCTTTTGAGGAACAAAAGAATTCTCTGGAATCCCGGTTAGATGAGCAGAAGAAATCTATGGACGAACAAAAGAATTCTCTGGAATCCCGGTTAGATGAGCACAAGAAATCTATGGAAGCCCGTTTTGATGAACAAAAGATTGATTTTGAGGAACAAAAGAAATCTCTGGAAACCCGTTCGGACGAACAAAAGATCTGTCTGGAGGATTGTCTAGAAACTCGTTTGGAGGAACAGAAGACTTTCCTGAAAAACTCATTGAACGAACAAAATTTGAAAATTGAAGGAATCGAGCAGGAAGTGGCGGAAGCTAAACAAAAAGTCACCGAGCAGCTTGACAGTTTTAAATCAGATCTGGAAAGAATAAGGCATCGTCAGCCTCTAAACGTAGCAACTGAAATATCCGGTGCAGGTAGAATGAAACCTCCCATATTTGATGGACAAAATTCGTGGGATATCTTCAAGATACAATTCGAGGCAGCTTCAGAGGTAAATGGATGGAATGATGAAGACAAAGCTATAGCTCTGGTGTTAACACTTCGAGGTCCTTCGTCCGAACTCTTACAAATTGTACCGATTGAAAATCAACGTAATTACTGTTCATTAGTACAGGCGATAGAATTACGTTACGGAGATGAACACATGCAGCAAGTATATCGCCTACAGTTGCGCAACTGGATTCATAAACATGGCGAATAACTACAACAACTGCAGGCAGATGTAGAAAGATTAGCGCATCTTTCATACTTCAGCGTGTATGCAGATTTTCTCAATGAAGTGGCAACGGAAGCATTTGTGAACGCTATTACAGATCAAAATTTACAACAATCATTAAGACTAGCAGGAAAGAAATCAACAGCAGAAGCGCTGGCCTACGCATTAGCGTACGAATCCGCTAGACAAGCTTCACGGAGTGCAGTACGAGTGAGAGAAATTTCAGTGGAAGAATGTACTTGTAACAGAGTGCAATCATCACAGAGCCCGCCTTCACGTGGTGTCCTTCGATGCTGGAATTGTAATATACCAGGGCACCTTCAAAGAGACTGCAGAAAACGTAGACGAGTGGAATCACCAGAAGAAGAGGCGAAAGAAGAATGCCAAAGATGTCGAGCCAGGGAACAAGCACTTCGTGGAGGGACAAGATATCAAGCAGCGACTAGTCGAATCGCCTCTGCTGTTGAGCAGTCGGAAAACTAGTAAAAACCAACTTTGTGGGGCAGAAGTTGGTTGGTGGAATCGACAGTCCCGAAGTCATCATCCAAGTAAGTCGGTTACAGAGAAATAATAGCAGTCTGGTTATATATGGAAGTGTAGGAAAAACTGACTGCGCATTTACTATCGATACTGGAGCCTCAAGATCAATTATTAGAGCAGATCTTGTTAAGAACAAATGGCTTCACAATACCACCAAATATCTACTAAGAACAACAACTGGAGCAGCAGCACAGGTGTTTGGAGAAATAAATTTAGATGTTCAACTAGGCGAACAACTATTTCCTCACACTTTCTTGATTTCAGACATAATGGATGACTGCATTCTTGGAATAGACTCCATGACCACATACAAAATAAATCTGGATGTCGCTGAGCGGATTCTCAAATATGGCAATATAGAAATTCCGATGAGACTAGGAGAAGGAGCAGATTATCCTGCTAAAGTAAGGACGATGGTCTGCGAAAATATTACTCTTTCGCCATGCTCCGAGACACTAATATGGACAAAGTTTACTGATGACATCGGGACCTGCCGATTCTATCTGGTGGACCCTAACCCCACAAAAGTTACATCGAACATCATCGTTGGCAAGACTTTAGTGAAGGCAGAAGGTGCAACATAATACCAGTCAGAGTGCTTAACACATCCGAAAATGAGGTACAACTAAAAGAAAGTGCTATAATTGGAAATTGTGAACCCGTTTACCAAATCGTCAATTTGGATAATGGTAGTAATGTCAAGGAGGCAAAAACTATACCAGCTACTACTCAACAGATTCAGAAACTTCTTTCGTCCAGTGGCTTAAGTGAACAACAACACAACGATGCCAAAGAGGTGATCGATGAATTTTCGGAATTATTTGCAATAAATGATGATGACTATGGTAAAACAAATCTTGTCCAGCATCGGATCAATACAGGAGATTCCAGGCCTATTCGACAGACACCACGATGATTGCCATTAGCCAAACAACCAGAAGTTGCAGACATGATGAACTCCGTGAAGAAACAAGGCATAATAGAGGAATCTAACAGGCCTTGGACATCGCCGGTTGTTCTGGTTAGGAAAAAGGATGGCAGCACCCGATTCTGTGTAGACTACCGCCAACTAAATAACGTGACGAGAAAAGATAACTATCCATTGTCAAGGATTGATGACACATTGCATACCCTTTCCGGAGCGCAATTGTTTTCCACGCTGGATTTGAAGAGTGGTTACTGGCAAGTGGAAATACATCCCGAGGACCGAGAGAAAACTGCTTTCTCAGTTGGCAGTGGCTTATGGCAATTCAAAGTAATGCCATTTGAGTTATGTAATGCTCCAGTCACATTCAAACGACTAATGGAATGTGTTCTACGTGGTTTAACCTGGAAAACATGTCTCCTCTATTTGGATGACATAATAGTAATCGGAAGGACATTCATGGAACATAAAAACAACTTACGGGACGTACTTCAAAGACTCAAAGATGCAAAATTGAAGCTCAGTGCGAGTAAATGTGCTCTATTCAAAAATGAAGTGAAATATTTAGGGCACATAGTTTCATCACAAGGAGTGAAAACCGATCCAGAGAAGATAGAAGCCGTCAAAAATTGACCAGAACCAATGGACAAACATCAATTACGGAGTTTTCTTGGGTTACTACAGGCGATTCGTGAAAGGTTTTGCAGATATAGCAAGAAGCCTACATCAACTTACCGAAAAGGGAAAGTCGTTCATATGGTCGGATAAATGCAACGAAAGTTTTGAAAATTTGAAGCAACAGCTCTGTGTAGCGCCAGTACCTCACTATCCAAAGCTGGGCAACACATTTATATTAGACACGGATGCCAGCAATGAAGGTATTGGTGCAGTGCTTTCTCAGGAGGAGAATGATCAAGAAGTTTCAGTAGCTTACTATAGCAAAGCACTTTCAAAGTCAGAGAAAAATTATTGTGCGACAAGAAAGGAGCTACTTGCCATTGTAAGTTCAACAAAGCATTTTCATAAATATCTCTACGGGCAGAAATTCATCCTTCGCACCGACCATGCAGCGCTTAAATGGCTTCTGCAGTTTAAGAATCCTGAGGGACAAGTGGCGAGATGGATAGAGCGACTCCAGGCTTATGATTTTGAAATACAACACCGAAGAGGTCGTATCCATGGAAATGCAGACGCCCTTTCACGACGTCCATGGAAACTTGAGTGCAAACATTGCGCCCGAATAGAAGAAAAAGAAACAACAGCAACTATACAGTTGGTAACCGTGGAACCATCTACAGGTTGGGACAACTGTAGAGCGCAATATTCAATAGGAAAGCATTAAATTACAAGAAAAACAGTGTTGCAGGTTTACTATGAATGAAACACTCACTGCATGAATGAAACTGCAGTAGAAAAATTGTAAACAAAAAAAAGAAGAAAATGAAGAGAAAGAAGAAATTACAATTCAAGCATACTAGCCATGCGAGTGAACTCATAGGTAAACATGCAAATAAACACAATGCATAATGCCGTGTGAACTTTGAGTGTAGCGAAAAAGCTTACTCGACGCTTTGTGTGTTTGTACATTGACCGATTTCAGGTGATCGATCGGTGTGAAATTAATTTTAAATTCTAAAAACTTTTTGCGATATTGATTAGGTAAGCGATTTTCATAATGTATAAAAAGACTGTAATTTATTGAATAAATCAGAGTTTAATTTTGACTCCACTTGGTATACATTGATTAAGCGAGCTCCCTTATCTCCGAAATGGAAGTATTAAAAGGTAATTGAGCCTATTGGCTCTCAGTCCTCAGCTTGACTGCACTTTGAGCTTCTTAGCTCTAAATTCAATCAAGTTAGCTAAACTCTACTTTGAGTTTCATACCTCTGACCCAGCGAGGCATCATTTGCAACCAGATTCATTTATATTAAAACCAAACTTTGAGCTTCACTGTTCTCACTTGGTCGAGATATAAGAGTATAGAGCGGTTGTCAAGCTCTACCGCTTATTTCTCCTCGTTAATATAAATTTATTCTTTCTTTCTTTCCGGTCTCTTTGGATAAGAAGTAGAATCAACAGAAGTGGTAAAAAGATCATTACACAACTAGGATCTGCGAACAGCACAACGAGAGGATCTGGACATTTCACCTATTCTTGCTTGGAAAGACCAGACTGGAAGGATATTTCGGAACGGAGTGAGAAGCCGAAAAGTTACTGGGCTCAATGGAACTTTATTCATGTTGAATGTGGTATATTAAAATGCAACTGGGAAGCACCTAATGGCGAATCTTTCCGAATGCAGATAGTCGTGCCTGCATCAAACGTCAAAGATGTTCTAGAAGAAATGCACGGTGGAACATCTGGAGGACATTTGAGAGTGAACAAAACCATTTCCAAAATACGAGAAAAGTTTTATTGGCTACATATGCGAGAAGATGTGGAGGAGTGGTGCCGCAGATGAACTGTCTGTGCTGCTTGCTAAGGGCCGCAACACAGAAGCAGAGGAGAAATGCATAAGTATAATGTCGGAGCCCCCTTTGAAAGGATAGCTATAGATATCGCTGGACCTTTTACAGAAACGGATGGCGGTAACCGATATATATTAGTTGCCACTGACTATTTCAGTAAATGGCCTGAAGATTATGCAATCCCTAATCAAGAGGCAACCACAGTTGCGGAACAAATAATAACGAATTGGGTCAGTAGGGTGTGCCTCACGAACTTCATTCGGACCAAGGACGGAACTTCGAATCGCGGACTTTCCAGGAGATGGTAGAGCGCTTCAACAGAGCATTGATCGAGCGTCTAAAGAAAGTAGTTGACTATCATCAACGCGATTGGGATCGAAAGATTCCTATATTCCTAATGGTTTATAGATCAGCCATTCATAGTACTACCGGACAAACCCCAGCTAAAGTCATATTCGGAACAGAGATGCGTTTACCTAGCGACCTCAAATTCGGTACACCCCAGAGGTGAACAAAAGCTACCAGAAGACTACGTATCGGAGCTCAAACAACAATTAGCTGATGTACACGAGGCTACGAGGACGAAATTAGCAACAAATACTGATCGGATGAAGACCCGCTATAACTTACGTGCTAATTCCGCAGGACTTAACGAAGGTGGTCGTGTTTGGCTCTACAACCCGAAACGATGTAAGGGACGTTCTCCAAAATTGCAACAACACTGGGAAGGACCGTATTCAGTAGTATTTAGAATTAATGACGTGGTATACAGGATTCAGCGTGGCACAAGAGGCAAGCATAAAATTGTTCATTTGGACCGCTTGTGTCAATACTACGAGCATCAAGACCGTGGACCACCTGTTGTTCGGGGACGAACAAATTTAAGAAGGGGGCAGTGTTACGTACAATAGAAAGAGACAACTGGTGACATCTACTGGCAATGGAGAGTAAAACGACTTCAGGTTCGGAGAATCGATTATGGAATCGACAGGAAGGTTCAGGAATAAGAATGAATAGAACAGTCAAGAGGCTTTTAGAATAGAACACTCCAGAATTATCAGGAGAGTTTCTAGAGTATAAATATAACAGTTGTCACCGCCAAGAAAAGAGTCTTGTCTTAGACGTTGCAGTGTTAAGAAGCGAAAGTAATAAACAGGCGGAAGTGTTTTATGTAATTAAATTGCGATAATTGAAAGTACAGTATTAGCGATAATTAGAGTTGAGTTGATTAATTGAAGGTTTATGAATTTTATATGATTAGAGTGAAATAAAGAACTTATATATTAATTATTTAATATTGTGTTTTAAATAACGAACCAAAGGCCCACGCTCGCAACAACTATTTTGTGGATTTGCCGATCACCATATCATTACGGTACTCTGTTACTTGGAATTATGCAGTTCGTCTTCCTAATTTTATTGCTGGGGTAAGTCCAGATTACAACTATATAATTCTTATGTCCTCGAAGTGGAAGAAGAAACCGTACGATACTCGCCGGATTGGCTTACTAAACAACTCGTTAGATACCGAAGGGAACGGTCTCATTAATTTAGATAATATAGATACTTCAAATAATATTTTAAGAATTAGTGGAAATCAAAGAAAACAGTGTTCCTAGTGTCGAAAAATACATAGTTGGAAATAAACTAGAAAGTAATTTAGATATTAAAAATCAAACAATAAAAAGTGTCAATAGCATTGAAGATACCATATTTGATATACTTACAAGTGGTAATCTAAAGATCGAATACTATTCAAATAAATCTCAAAGTAATAATTTTATAATGAGTTTGCCAGGCGTAAACCCACAAAATATTAATGTAGCCGCAAATGCAGCCACAAATTCAGCCGCAAATGCAGCCACAAATGTAGCCACAATGCAGGCCGCAAATATAGCAATAATTCAAGCTGTAAATCCAGTTGAAGTTTTCAATTCTCTTAGAATACCAGATATAGTCAAAGATTTGCCCATTTTTAAAGGTAATTCTCGTACCTTGTACGATTTCATAAATAATGTGGAAGAAATATTGAGTTTAATCCAAGGAATAGACGGCACAAATTATGCGAAAATTATTCTTCGAGCAATAAGAAATAAAATCGTCAGTCAAGCCAACGAAATACTCTGTACGGTACACCAATTAACTGGGATGAAATAAAAGGAAATCTGATCACACACTATTCGGATAAACGAAATGAGACTAGCCTCATTCGTGATCTTCACCAACTAAGACAGGGCCCAGAAACTGTCGAATCATTTTATTCCAAAGTAATCGAAATCTTCTCAACTGTGATAAACCATATCAAAGTTCACGAGTCTAATATTAATGTAATATGCGCCAAGCAGAATCTGTATCATGAAATGTGCTTAAATACATTTCTATCGGGATTAAAAGAGCCCCTCGGATCAACGATTAGGGCGATGAGACCCTAATTCGTTAGCTGAAGCTCTTAATTATTGCTTAAAAGAACAAAACACGCATTACATGAGAAATACACAATTAATGAAACCTTCATTGCCTGTTAAGAGGCACATACAAAAAACCTGATCTTCCAAGATTTAGCAATAACATATTCCCAGGCCCATCTTCAGTTTCACCCTACATACCGAGATATAATAACCCACAAACGTCTCAAACGTTCCAACAAATAACCAGCGGTTCTTCGCAAACAATAATCCCTTTTACCAAACGTCCTACAAATTTTAATCAAAGACCCACTACTAATAACACAAACACTTATCAACGTCCTGTACCAATTAATCAATTAATCAATTTTATTTATTATCGATAAAAACAAGTTTTTCATTTCAAAATAAAATACAGCAAATTCCAAACTTAAATTCTGCGAATATATAAAACGTCAAAGTAAACAAAAACGCCAAAAATTCAACAGTCGATAACGCTTATAATAATATGAAAAAAACGAAGTTAGTTTTTCTAATGAAAAACTGCCTTGGAAGTTCTTAAGCATCTAATTCCGTCTTTCTTTCTTTTATCTGGTTTATAACACAGGCCGTCATAGAAAAAATTATAGTCCTTTTCAATGACTCGCTGAAGTTCCTGTAGCTGACGAAATTTTGTTTCACCGATCGGAAGAGGTGTAGAGAATAACATTTTAGGGATAGTGTCCAAATATATAGTGAAAAACTAAAGTTTTGTATGCTCCACTTTTGAACCTGTATTTGCAATTTTTATGAAAACCCTATGTACAAAATATGAGCTCTTCACCTCGATGCCTTCTCAGGAAGCTTCCAAGAATATAGTGAAAACCCAATGTTTTCTATGGCAACACCAAGAAGGGGTAACTCGATTTAGTCCATTTTTAAAATTTTATTTATCATGGCTATGGAAACACCACGTACCAAATTTTTTGTATGGCAACCATACGAAGGAGGTGCCCAATTGTTCCCATATTTCAACTTAATTTACACTTTTTTAAAAAAGGCCCGTTAACAAAATTTCAGCTCTCTACTAATACTAATATATATACTGAAAAACTATAGTTTTGAATGTCAACATAAAGAAGGAGTCGCCTGATTTCGATCATTTTCGAAATTTTATTTACTATTGCAATAAAAACACCATGTACCAAATTTTAGTTCTCCACGTCGTCGACCCATTGCCAGACAGTGCCCAAATATATAGTTAAAACAGAAGTTTTTGTATAGCAACCTTACGAAATAGCTGCCTGATTTGTCCCATTATTTAACCTAAATTTACATTTTTTTTTTTAAAAACGCCGTGCATACAATTTGAGCTATCCCCATCGACGCGTTCTCAGACAGTTTCCAAATTTATATGTGAAAAACCAAAATTTTTATGGCAACACCAAGAAGGGGTTGCCCGATTTAGTCTGTTTTTTAAATTTTATTTGCTATTATTATGAAAACACAGCTCGCTACGTGCAGTCGTTGTCAGACAGTGTCCAAATATATACTAAAAAATGAAATATTTGTATGGCAACCCTACGAAAGAGTTGGCCGATTTAGTCCATTTTTGAACATGTACAACAAAATATCCGCCTTCCACATCTACGCGTTGTGAGGCAGCTTTTTACGTCTCGCTAACCGCGCCATTTTTCTTGCCCAAAACTATCCTATCTCTCAAGCTGGAACAAACCAAACACATTCACAAAATTTCATTGCAATCAGTTGGGTGGTTTCGGAGATTAGCGTGTACAAACACAGTAACACTGGATATTTACATATTAAGATATATTATATATAGTATAATGTTAAACTTTAAACTAGTGATTTTCTTTTACTTCACACAATCATAATCGTCAAACTTTAAATTTTCTGTAATCAAAAGAGAAGCAATGGTAACTATTTGTGCCGACACTGTAGCAGCTGAAATCGTGCAGAGCTTCCAATTTGCTTCACATAAATTGCTTTAAAAGCGATTAAAACGAAGCTAAAAGGAAGTGGTTGGATCTGCGGACATGCAATGTTGAAATTTATATGAAACTAAAGTACAATCGAAACGGTTTGTGCTTCCGCAGAAGCGCTTAACAAGTACTTTGAAGGGCTTTTTTTCCCGCTGGGCTGCTATTTACCTTAAGCTTAAGCACCCACGATCGAGCACGTGAGAGTAGACTTGAATTGCAGTTTATAGTTCCTTGTTTTCAAATTAAAATAAAAGGAATTAAAGAAATGATCATAATCGGGTCGCATTGTCTTTTGTTAATTTGAAAATGTTTGTATTTTTCCAGAACATTAAAAAGTTCTAGAAAAATAAAGAAATTGAAAGTGCTAATTAAAAGTTAGTTAAATCATTAAAAAATTCAAGACGTGTGTTATCAAGACACAGTTTATAAAGTTGTGACTTTGGAAAACCATATTGGCACTTTTTACACCTATACTGAATTGAGAGTAGTAGCTCTTTATTCGTTGACAAAGACAGTCAGTTGTTATTTATAAACATGGATATTCGGCGATTTCTGAGTAAAAGACCACGGGTCGAAAACGAAAATCTAAGTACTCAATGCACTAAATGCAATGACCTAAATTTCTGTAACTCCACTTATTCCGTGAATCATCTACTTTATTGTAATTATCTATATTTAGAAGTTAGATAACTGAAAATAACATAGTGTATGCTACGACATGAATATATATGTCTCCACTACCAACATTGAGTTTGTAATAAGCTCCGGAATTTTTATAACTCCGCATTGTTGTTGTCAGCAGTCTGCTTTTTAAGTATTTTGGGGGTATAATAACATTTTCGGAGTATTTAATTGTGGTAGAGTAAAAGAGTTATAATTTAAAGATTTTTAAAAAGTACTTTCATTTAAAAATGCCGACAGAAAAACAGCTATGTATTGAAGAGGAAGCAAAAATAACCGCGTATAGGGATACAAGTTAATGAATCCGAAAAATATGTGAGAGAATTGGAAGATCAACACACCGTGTTGTACACAATTTCATTATAATGGGAGAAACTCATTGAAGAAAACAGTGGGGAAGGAAACACAAAAATGTAAAGGAATTAATTAGACATAATGGTGGAAATACTAAATATTAAAATATATTAAAATTAGCAAAGTTAAATTTAGTTATTAGTGTAAGCTTAACCATGAACACTTTTTTTAAAGTTAAGTTTTTCTTAAATATTCTTTTATGAAATTCTGAATATGTTTGTCTTATCAATTTTTCAACTTAACACCTATCAAAACTAAGAAATAAATAAATGAAATAAAAGCTTTTCGATAAAAATATGTGTGGTACACTGTAGCTATTTTCGTAACGAGTACGGGTGGGTTCTTTTGACGAAAACTGAGACTGCAAACTGAGACAAAGTCGAGGTCTGCAACACGTTTCGTCGGAGAAGGCTGTCTGTACGAGTTGCTAGAAAATTTTTTATCACAATTTCGCGATTTACGTTGTTTCTATATTGATAGGACGTCCGTGAATATAGTCAGGAAAACCTTAACACTCAGCCCAATATTGCTGTAGAAAATCCATGTGAAACAAATATCAGATCATACGATATTGGATCCTTTACACAGAAACTTTCAGCTGATCGTATCGGCTCGATCGCTGGGATGCAAAATAAAATTTGGGCTCCCCCTGAAGGCTACAATTTACCCGCAGCGGGCTTTGAGGTTCCAACGATCTGGGCTACAAAAGTACTTATGTTGGCGTACTCAGCGAAAGACGACGGGGTGTTTTGCGGATTTTGCGTCTTATTTGGTGTTCGACAAGGAGGGGTTGGCCACCAATATTTGGGTCAATTAGTTGCAAATTCATTCAGTGACTGGAAAAAAGCTTTGGCAACTTTCTAAAAGCACCGTTTATTGGAATATTACTCTTGCAATGGGCTCTGAGAGCTAGAATCGACAAAATAAAGCTTTGCCTGTCAAATTGCAAGTCTCGTAACAAAAGCTGGACTTTTTGAATGAAAGTAAACTATACGTCTGATTCCGGTCATTGAAGCAATAATTTTCTGTGGGCGCCCAGGACTCGCTCTTCGAGGTTCCAAGGACACACGATGAATTTCTGAAGATGATCCTGCATTAAATGACGGGAATTTCCGATCGAGGTTACGAGCGAAAAGTGATGGGAAACTGAAAGAGCAATTGAAAAATTCACCAAAGAATGCTATGTACATAAGCAACCGAATCTAGAATGAATTTATCGCCATTTGCCACAATTTGATCTTAAATCATAATTTTGATCGAATCAACAACTCAAGGGCCTTCTATTTTCTTGGAGATGACACGACCGATATTGGGGGAATAGAACAAGCTTCAATTTGCATTCGATATTTAGATCAACGCGATGGATGTTCATTATTCGCGAAGATTTTTTGTGCTTTCTTCCTATCTTAGATTATACCGGAAAAGGCATAACGACTACTATTCTCGATTTTCGAAAATCATCGGGACTTGACTGCACTTATTTTTTTGGACAACGATATGATGGCGCGAAATCGCTCACTGATTCAATTTGGCGGTTAGCTCTGCGCGCAACATAACTGCAATCAAGAATTACTTGGGAACTCATCAAAGTATTCACAGTTTCTTCATATATGCGAAAAGCAATCTTGCTCTCCAGGATGCTATTAATGAACACGAGAAGCTGAAAGAAGATAGAGTGAAAAAATTGAAAAAATTATGTTCAACCAGATTGATAGAGCAAAACGAGTCTGTCGGAACTTATCTGCATCTGGAACCAACATTAATCCATGCCCTTGAATAGATTTCGACAACCTGGAAGGATTCAATGGCTTCATCCGGAGCTTTTCAACTGTATCCGTTTATAAAGACTTAAAATTGTCAGATAAAATTTCAAAATACCTTCATATATAATTTATATATTATCATTTATGAATGATATAAGAGAAATTCTTTTACGGAATTTGAATGACGGAAATTTTAACTTTCAGATATGCATGTTTATTTGTCTGTGAGTCATATGATTGAAGCAAAGAACCAGGACCTTTGTGAGGCTATTGAATTGGCTAATGATGCGAAGAAGGTATTTAAGGAAAGAAGGGAAAATGCCTTGGAGAGCTTTAAGAAAATTTTCGAAGCTGTGAGCACAATAAGCGAAGAGTATGACATTGAATTGCGAAAGCCGAAGGCTGCCTCAAGCCAGACGCAATGTTTTATTGTACAGACTGATTCCTTTGACGATCATTATCGTATATCTATCTATATACAATATGTTAATACTGTTGCGAGCGAGGCCTTTGGTTCGTTGTTCAAAACACAATATTAAATAATTAATATAAATCTCTTTATTTCACTTTCATCATATAAGATTCACAAACATTCATTTAATCAACTCAACTTTAATTATCGCTAACACTGTACTTTCAATTATCGCAATCCAATTACAACACTTCCGTCCGTTTATACTTTCGCTTATTAACACCGCAACGGATAAGACAAGACTCTTTTCCTGGCGGTGACAACTGTTATATTTATACCCTATAAACTCCTAAGATTATTCTGGAGTGTTCTATTCCAGAAGCTTCTTCACTATTCTATTCATTCAATTCCTGAACGTTCCCGTAGATTCCATAATCGATTCTCCGAACCTGAAGTCGTTTACTCTCCATTGCCAGTAGATGTCAACAGTTGTCTTTTTCTATTGCACGTAACAATACGTTTATCGCTCATTTACAAGATCTTTTCCTGAAATATCGCAATATCTTGCCGAATTTCACCTGCCTTTTCCGCAATAAATTGGAAACTTTCAATGAAAAGTCATGCGTGCAGTTATTTGGACCATACTCATGAATTTTGCGCTATGATTCTCGTGACGCATGGATTAGCGAAGTACAGCCTTGGCGGCGACGTATTGCCGGGAAGGACATCAATAATGCACTCGAGGCACTCGACATTTGCATTGCTGACGCGGTCCCAATGTCCATCAAATCCTACACCTTATGGCGATTTTGCCGCCACTATAGCGACAAATGAACGCTCCTTCTCGATATTGCGTCGTATTAAAATAGGTCTCAGATCGACCATGAGTGAAAATGGATCGGCTGAACGGTTTAGCCTCGCTTAGTATATACCGACATGTTGAAATTAACGTTCAAAAAGTTTCAAGCGATATTTTTTCGGTACCTCGAAGAGTTAATTTGTTGACTGATAGCCACTAGATGTTTAGGTATTTTACATTATTAAATGTCTTTGATTTTTGAAAAACCTTTTTGTGTTCTTTTGTGTACCTTGTTCTAGAACTCCCATATACTGGAGAGAACAAATTGTTCTGTCGATTGAAGCGAACTATTTGTACTGTTCGCTTCATTTAAACCTTTCTATGAAATTATATGCGGACACCAAAGAACACAGCAAATAAGTTCAAACCCGGGAAAATCTTATACATTGGTAAAGTTATATAGATAAAATTTCTACAGAATAGCGGAGTATAGATTTGCTTTTCCTCAGTTACATATTAGAATGGCAGATCAAAATAACCAAAAAAACAGATTCAGGATTATATGACGACGACAAATAAATTCTAAATAAGCTAAATTAAAATATTAATAATTACTCATTTGCTTATTTGCCTCCAACTGTACGATTTTACCATATATATCATATTTCAAGCCGTTTCTTCTCTAAAGTAATATTCCCCTATTTTAGAAATTTTAGAAATTATTTCCAAATGGCTTCAGATTGCTTCCAGAGAAACACTTTTTTGGAAGCAATCAACAACCTTGGTGAAAGCGCTTTTTTCTGAGACACTTGTAATTTTTCCCGCTGGGGAAACAAAAATCTATATATCTGCGTTGTGATACACTTATGGAAGAGCGCCAAACATTGACTGTTGAACACAGCTGAAAATAAAGAAGAGATTAATATTAAAAAAAACAGGCTACTCAATACTTCCATGTATATCCTCCAGTCCAATAGTCTCAGATTGTTCTCCGAACTTCAGCTAATGATCTGGAAAGAAAAGATAAAGATACACTAGCTAAAAATCACTCACAAAAAAGCAAAATCATAATAAAACTACAAAATATAAGGAAATTTCTTGCAAGACTGCCAAGAAAAAGAATTTCTTGACAGTACCACAACAATAACAAGTAAAAGATAAAAATTCTAATTTCTTTGCGAAATTCATATTCTCTGCACAATAAATATTTGCAAAATTTGTATTCATGCTTAAGTGCAAATTACATGAATTCGCAACATGCATATACAGTATAATTAATGAATTTCAACAATTTTCGCCATTGTTGACATTTCATGATCACTTTTCCCACATGAATAATTTCGGATAATTTACATATATTATGGAATTTATTCATGCTGGAACTATTAGTTAACACTTCAAAAGCATTATTGTACATTTACCTGGCTCATTAATCCAATGAATTGTCCAAAACAACACTAAACAAACGCAACACTTTCGCACTTGAAAACCGCGGATACTTGTGTCAAATTGACGGCGTAAAAAGTCAATTTACCTAATTCGACGACGCGCAACCTGTTGGTGAGGCCCAAAAGGTGTGAAATTCCAATATTCGCGAAAAAAAGATAAAGTTAATTCCCACAATGAGTGGGAAAGAGAACGATGTTGGAACGAGACAGAAGAAATTAGGGAGAAAATTCACGTTCCATATTGGAAATCGACATAATTTCGTAGGGAGCCGCCATATTGATATTTTTGCGAAAAATTAAAATATTTAAGCAAATCAATAAAGAAAATTCATGGATAATAAAAATAAATTAGATGACATATTTAAGCATATTTTGACATAGTTGCACAAGCATGAAAAATATGTGGAATTTCCATTTTTTTTGTGGGGAATCTATGATAAAATGGCGGCTCCGACACTATAAAAGGGCAGTGCTCCCTAAGATCATTTTCATTCAGTTGATCGTGATTGCACATGCCATTTGAGTATAATATCACAGTGATTTTAATAAGTGCAATACAAGTGAAGTTCAAGCAAGGTGCACTATTTTCATCCTACAAAATTAAAGGTATTTTAGGAAGTTTCTGTGGTGAACAATTGTGGTTTTGGTGATCAGAATTTCAGGATAAGTATTAAATATCTTTTCTGAAATAAATGTATTTTGTTGGTGGCAGCAAATATTGTAGATTTAGGTTTGTCCACATAACGAGAAAACTCTTGCTCGCTTTGCATATTTAGCGTTTCATGTGGAGAAACAAAGTAATTTTATTTTGTCTTAAGTGTGATAGATAAGAAAAGTGAAGTGATTAATAATTATTAAATTCAAGTACAGTGAATTTACAAAACTTAACGCAATTTAAGTCTGAGGTATAAGAATGAGTACGTGTCACGCTACGACACCTCAAGCAGATAAAATTAATAATAGAATAAGCATAGAGTGATTAGACAATAAATTTGAAATAAGATAATTTAGATTTGAGTATTGACGAATTTCTTTAATACAGTAGTAGTAAGCACAAGTACACATCTCTTGTAATTTTAACACACCGCTACACTAACCCACCCAAAATGCCGTAATATAGCTGTGGTTCTCACTTACTGGAACATTAGACAACATTGTATGGTGGTTCCATCCAGGAATGTGTGCCTGTTTACTGCATTGAATAAATAACTAATAAGGAAGCGGGGTTTCGTGCGAATACAGTGTATGTGAGTAGGCAATTCAATGACAGTCAAACCCATGGAGCGGAAGGATTGAGGGCGGGGGGGGGGTGACAAGAGGGCTGGTAATTTATTTGAAAATTCTGCTTGACAAGTCACTTAAATTATCAGAGGCAACGACAAGGAATATTTTCTGAAGATAAGGGGGCGCCAAAAATTTGCTTTTTTTACATAGCAATTAGGATTATAACAAATTTCCCCCTTCAAAATTTCACGGTTTCACTACTGCCATAACAACACGAATACAAATACAGCACACTAATACATTGCGCCGAGTGGCTTAGGTTTTCACCCGATATGCCGTTTCCTTATTAGTTATTTATTCAATGGTTTACTGTTGCAATTGACAACAATTCTAGCGAGGAAATATTTTCCTGGAAAATTACCTAAAGGAGTTAATAGAAGATTTATAAGTGTGCCCAGACGTGGCAGTAAACGAGTTATTAAGTCAATAAGAAAATTTATGTGTGCCCAGACGTGGCAGTAAACGAGTAGAAACATTGAATATTTATGCGACAAATTTTTCCCTTACATATCATTAACTCATGATAAATATTTTGTTGAAATTGTTTGCTAGAAATTGCGTCAACAATTTACTCAATACTTTACACTTTAATTTGGCCAAACGTGGCATCAAGTAAGGTAAAAATTTAATTAATAGGTTGTGCCAATATGTGGCATTGAATTAATATAAATAGTTCTTAACAAAATTTTATTACAATTTGTGCCCACACGATTATCCAACTGTCTCCACCATTTATCTAGGTGGAGCCCACAACTGGCATCAATTTACTTCTACTAATTTTTATAATTTATTTCACACGTGGCATCAAGTTATTTCCAATACTTTTTATAATTTATTACACACGTCGCATTAAAGTACGTCGCATAGTTCTTATCACAAGTTGTGCCCGCACGTAGCAGCACAGCAGTAGGGACATTTTTAAACGAATTTGTGACCACACGTGCCACCTAAGTAATATGGACATTTTATTGCCAATTTGCGCATCCACGTCTTATCAACGCATTACGAACACGTTGTGCTACGGTTGTGCCTACGTGGTCAATCAGCGATAAGCAGTAGGCTATAAATTAACATGGAGTCAGTAGAAAAACTAATCCTCACGGAAAGCGTGTTGCGTGCGCGATTAGAAAGATTAATTGATAATGGAAAATACGATCCTTGTTAAACGAACTGAAGGCTTCTACGAGTCTAAAATGACGGATATAAAGGAACTATGGGGGGTATATAGTGATACAGATATGGCAATCAATCAGGCTTTATTAAAAAATCCCAAGCCAAATCCCAAATGCCAAGCTGACACCAGTACTGAAGCTGCATCATCTAAAATCTTCTTTAGTGGGTGATGCAGAGAAATTATTACGACATACCCAAGTGACAAAAGAAGATTACATGCCAGCTTGGAACAACCTGAAAGCAAGGCATGAGAACAAGAGAATTCTATTCAATCATCAATTAAGGGTTCCAGTAAATCAAGTTAAATTAAATTCAGAGTCGGCAAGGGGACTCAAGTCAATCATTGACACAACTCATGAATGCATCCAGCAGCTAACAAGTTTAGATGTTGATAAAAAATCATGGGATGTACTTCTTATACATTTATTAGTGCAGAAATTGCCATTTACTAGCCTAAAGTTATGGGAAGAAGAACAAAGAGGGACAAAAGAGTTGCCAACCTTCCAATTATTTAAAAAACATTTTGAATACTCGTTTAAGTTAGAAACAATAGCAGATAATTTAGTTAAGTCACCACAATATAAACCAAACACCACAGCTGAAGTCATAAAATCATATCATGTGGCAAAGAAAATTAAATGGCCAGCATGCAACGCAAGTCATTTCATTCAAATATGTCCGAGGTATCGAGTGATGGACATACCATCTAGATATCAAATACTTAAGACATCAGGCCGTTGCTTTGATTGTTGAGGAATTCACCACATAAATCACTGTACGAGCATGTTTAGAAGTTTGAAATGTAATCAGAAGCATCATAGCACAGTCTACGAAAATCAGAATAGAGACAAACCCAAATTTTCAGCGGTCGATAATGAGCTTAATTCAGAACATGATAAAGCGACGTTGAACCCAAGTCAAGCTAATCAACCTAGTTTCACAAACGAAAGCTCTTCTGGGTTACAATCCAGTAACAACACTAATGGCTTAAACACTAGTCAGAATTTTGTAACCAGAGAAAGTCACAATGCCCTATTAGCAACAGCAGTGGAAGTGGCACAGGCAAAGGGCGAGACGCCACATATCTTACGATGTTTAATAGATAACGGCTCGCAATCATCCTTCATCACGGAGGAAGCCTGCGGGAAATTAAGAGCATATCGAAGTCCAACTGCAGTGTCTATCACAGACTTAAACACTAGGCATGCAGCCCCTTCAACAAACCACACTCACACTTTGATCTCAAAACGCGAAGTCTACAATAGTATTAAAGGAAGACTTTTTGATCCAGTTTTCCCAAAAAGGAATGTTTAACTCTAAAGAAACTGTCACTTGCGGATCCCACATTTTGGACACCTGAAAAGATAGATGCATTATTAGGAGCAAGAGTTTACGCTCAAATTCTCCACAACAGTATTCAGCAAGGATAAAATCCCACCCCTACAGCAATCAACACAGTGTTTGGTTGGATTCTACTATGGTCTATATTAGACACTTCAGAGCACAATACATCGTCGTTCACTATCGCAACGGATGATTTGGCTCTGCAGCTCACAAATTTCTGCGAAACAAATGAGTTTCCCCCTAACCCAATCCTTAACAAAGAATATAAGGAATCTCTACAGCGTTACCAACTCAATCATCAAAGTCTTCATAATGGAACATACCAAGTGAAGTTACCCTTTGTGAACAACCAAGCTCCAAATTTAGGGCAATCAAGACTACAAGCAGTCAAGCACTTTCAAGTTATTCAAAGACAACTTGAAAGGAATCAAGAATTTAAAAACTGAATATGAGAGATGTTTAGACGAAAAACTCGAGTTGGGTCCCATGGAAGAAATCTTTCCTCTCAACATTAATGAATCGCATTATTACATACCTCATCATGTTGTTGTTAAGGAAAGCATTACAACAAAGGTGAGAGTAGTATTTGATGCGTCGGCGAAGACGTCAAACAGCAACTCGCACAATAAGTTCCTAATAAAGGGACCAGTATTACAACCAAAACTATTCGCCACGTTGCTCAACTGGCGTAAATATAAAATTGCAATGACTGCGGACATCGAAAAGATGATTGCAATGCATCCAGATCATCGGACGTATCAGCGAATCATTTAGAGACTTCCTAAAACCAAGGAGATTCAAAATTTTCAGCTGAGCACGGTGACATTCGGAGCATCTTCAGCGCCATATATAGCTATACAAACGCTTCAACAATTAGCAAATGATGAACAGCAAAGATGGCAACTAGCGTCTGAGGTCACATCCACAGACTTTTAACTGGACGACCTGCTAACCGGTGCGGATAGGATTCAAGGAGTGAAATACATTTTAGATGAACTAAATGGTATGTTAAAAATAGGACGACAAGCAACAATTCTAACTTGCTAAGACATCTTCTTGCAGACCAAGGCGAATTCAAGCACACTCTTGTGGTTTCAGTCACGGAATCAGTAAAAACATTAGGGATTCGCTGGCATTCTAAACTGGATGGGTTTTCATTTATAATCAAACCTTGGGCAGATCACGCCAAGGTATCCAAACGCACCATTTTGTCATACATCGCATCACTATACGATCCTTTGGGCTGGTTGGCACCAGTGGTAATTACAGCCAAGGTGCTGATGCAAGCATTGTGAATCACAGGATGTGCATGGGACAACAAGGTATTGGAAAAGATTAAACAACAATGGAATAGGTTCAAACTTAACTTAAGCTATATAGAAAACTTACAGATTCCTATATCGATCAACTATTCGTCCAAAGCATAAATTTTGCGAGGCACCTACAAAGGCATTTCCAGCTGCGGTTTATATACAAGTGGAATACCAGAATGGCTTACACCACACAAATTTACTTACTACAAAAGCTAGGGTAGCTCCAATAAAGCCGACAATAACTCCCCGATTAGGGCTTAATAGAGCTCTACTACTTGCAAGACTGCTTCGGGCTACAATCAAGGATATTCGCCTACAACAAGTGCCAATCATCGCCTGGACAGACTCAATGATTGTCTTCCAATGGATCAAAGATCATCCAGCACGGTGGAAAATCTACGTGGAAAATCACGCAGTCGAAATACTAGGCATCGTACGCTTTGAATAATGGCGTCACGTGTCCACGAAACAAAACCCTGCCGATCTAGACTCCAGCGGTGCGCCTGCAGTAGATTTACTAGGCAATCAGTTATTGTGGCATGGACCTTCGTGGCTGTCAGAAGAACAGGACAAATGCCCGAAATTCAAGGATATTTCGGAACAGACAAATTTAGAAACTAAACAACCCTCTACAGTAAATTTCTTATCGAAGTTGTAAAATAATCTTCTTTTACGGTACTCGTCGTATAGTTGCCTCGTTCGAATCTAGCGCACATACAACGTTTCATTTACAATTGTAGGCAACCTCAAGCTAAACGCCTACAAGTATTCAATGTGCGGGAATGGAACCAGGCAGAACAAGCAATATTCAAACTCGTACAATAAACTGCGTTCACAGAAGAATAAAAAATATGTTGGACAAGAAGTCGTTGTCGCAGCATAGCAAACTAATAAAGCTTAATCCCTTTATGGACCAGAACGGTTTGACACCATTGGATGGTGGACTTCATAAACGTCAATCGCATATAAAAGAAAGCACCCAATCATCTTACCAGGTGATCATCACGTTACATTGACTTTGATCGATAAATACACAGAAACTCTATACGGCAGGCCATTTTTGGCTTTTAGCACTAGTCGAGATAGATTTTGGATCATTGATGCACGACGCCATATTACTAGCAGACTGCACAAATGCATTATATGTTTCAAACATAGAACGACGACAAGAAGCCAATTAATGGGAAATTTACCCACTTCCCGAGTTAACATAACTGTACTGCCCGTAGACAGAGCGTACATGCAATAATGAATAATGTGGTGAAAATTGATACCACTGGTATAAAGCTAGTGGTTCTATTCGTTTGTCTACTAATTTTAACTTCACTGTCAAACTACAGTTTTAATGTTGTTGGCAGTGTGATAGAGTTGCTCTACGATGTATTAGTAAGCTGTCCATGATTAGTGAAATGAACTTTGAATTATATATATATATTTCTTTTTTTTTAAGTATGCAGAAGGCTGCCGCACTTATAAGTTATGACTAAAGAGCCGATGTGATAATATTATCCCTGGGTGGCAAAGGAATTAATATTTCTTTATAGTTCTAAAAGTGGGATTTATTGCAGAATTGCAATACATAAATTAAAAACCGGAAATTGTAGTGTAAGCATTTCTGATCACTCAACTTCCGAATGATTCACATATATCGATCTAGTAAAGCAATGACCTCAGGTATGTATATTTTCTCAATTAAGAATATGCTTGCATAGCAGAATTTGCTTGCGTTGCAAATTCTTTTTGAGGTCGAGAAAACTTTGTTTGTTTTTATTTCTCTTTCGTTCTGATTTCTGTTTACTTTTGTTGACCGTGATCAGGCTTTACAGCAGATTTTTATTAACTTGAACAGAAGATGCCATCGCTACTAGCTCGGAAATTTGACTGTGACTTGTATCACACGGTATTCTACATTTAAAGAGGCCTAACGGACCGCTTCTTTACTCAATTTAATTGAAATTAGACAAATTTGTATCGAGGCAAATTTGCTATTGTTTTTAACAATACATTGGAATGCTTCGTAGCAATTATGTATTTTGTGCATTTGAAGAGGAATGTGGTATGGTTGTTTTTTCTTTTTCTGTATGTACATGGATATATGAAATTGTTGAATGTAATTTTATCATGATGTAGATGAATGACACATTTTTTTTTTTTTGCATTATGGTTATTGTATAGGCATTTCATGCACTTATATGCGACTAGTGCATATAATTTTGAAGCTTTTAATGCTATGGTGAAATGCTAATTGATATGTACTTTGATTAGGACGCTAATTTGGGGAAGAGTAAATATTTGGGAACAAAAATAATAACTTAAGAAGTCATTTTGAAACGTCCTTTAAGCCAGGGGAAGTATGGCAAACTTTATTACTGGTCTTCTTAAAACTCCATGTTGAGTTTTAATGTTTACGAGTATTACTATTTTATCTGCTCCTGGATATATATCGATAATTCGTCCCATTACGCAACTACATGCTGGCCTATTTTAGGGTTGGTGACTGGTGTTTGCCATTTTGGCCTGTTCTGCAAGGAGTTTTGATAGTCTTGCCACCATTTGCTCCAAAACTGTTGTTGTAAAGATTGCACATGATTCCATCTTGTTATTGATGAAATGTTTCTTTCTATTTCTGGAGGAGTGATCAATGTACTGCCTATTAAAAAATGTTCGGGTGTTAATGTACTAAGATCATCTGGATCATCTGAGACGGGACATAATGGCCTGGAATTTAAGCAAGCTTCAATCTGTGTTAAGACGGTTGCAAATTCTTCAAAGGTTAAGGTCGAATTTCCTAATATGCGCCTAAGATGGTATTTGATTGGGTTAACTCCTGCTTCCCAAGACCTCCAAAATGTGGTACTGAAGGCGGGTTAAAACTCCAGCGTATTCCATCTTGTACTACCTTTGATGCCATTTCTTGATTTGCTTGTTTTATAGCAGTATTTATGTCCTTTTGTAGAATCCTATCAGCTCCAACGAAGTTTGATCCGCAATTGGAATATATATCCGTACATAGTCCTCGTCGACTAGAAAATCGTCGAAATGCTGCTATGAAGACCGTTGTTGTGAGTTCAGATACGGGTTCTATGTGGATGGCCTTGGTGGCCATGCAGATAAAAATGCAAATGAAGCTCTTGTAGAACCGATTTCCTCTATGCTTGGACATTTTTAAGCTAATGCGGTAAGCATCATCCACCCCAGTTTGTTAAAACGGTGTTGATATGTTAACTCTTGAGGCAGGTAGATTCCCCATGATTTGATTCCTATGTGTGGCGGATTGTTTGAAGCAAATTATACATTTTTGTAAGACTTATGTAACTGTTTTTCGTCCTTGTGGGACCCAGAATTCATTTCGCATTGTTGATAGAATCAATTGTAGACTTCCAAACATATTCATATAAAAATGGTTGATTAATAACGATGTTAGATTGTGTTCCGTCGGAAATATGATCGGGTGTTTTTGATTGAAGGGTATATTGGCATTTTGTAAACGACTACCCAGACGCAATAATCCATGATTATCCAGATATGGGTTGAGAGAAAAAATTTTGCTTTTGGAAGATAGTAGAGTGCCTGCTTGTAAGTGTTTAATTTCGCTTATAAATGAATCGTTTTTAGCTAGCTTGATGAGCAATTGTTTTGCCTGATTCATCTCAACAGGTTGGAGTATGGAATTGTTGCGGTCAGTTTTGGCGGCTGTGGTTGATAAACTTGAGACAGTAACCAATAACTCGTTGCAGTTTAACAAACGATGAAAATTTACTAAAAAGTTCATGAGTGTTTGACTGAGTAGTAGATATACAACTTACTCGCTTTTGTTCAGATTGTTATATATAAAAACATAGGTACATATATGTACCATATGTAAATATATATATATATATCTGAAAAACCTAAAAAAAAAAAAAAAAAAAAAATCATAAATCATAAATTCCAATAAACTAATCATGCACAAAACATGATTAGTTTATCTCCCAAAAAGGGTGAAGAAAATTGCATCAGCAATTTTCTTCACATTCCACACAACTCATAAAATTTTTCCCATAAAACGACTTGGGAAAAACAAAAGTTTCAGCTTACACCCCAAGTCGTTTTACTTAAAAATTTCCACGACAAAATTTAGCCTTCAGCAAAATTTGTCATTTCAACAATTTAATTCAAAAAAAAAAAAAGAAAGCAAAAAGCAAATCGTACCTTCAGTACGATTTGTCGCGAAAAATACAATATGTATGTACATACGTACATACATATTACGAAAAAAGCTTTCGCGATAAGAAACGCGCGCAGCATAAATGCAGTGTATGTATAGGCGCGTTGCGATTTCAAACGGTGGCTGATGTTTTAAAAAGTGTAAGATTACATTTTTGAAGCCATCGTTCAACGCGAATAATTCTGGGCATGTTTGAACATGTCAAGAATTAAAAAGTAAAATTTTCTCAGGATAAGAAAATGCAATTTAGCATTTTCTATCCTGAACAACGGCTCTTCATCACGATGAATGTGATCAAGAATGGAGTTGAATTTTGCACGTAAAAGCGGCGCGGTCTCGTTGGGAGTGGTGTTTTTTGGTTCGAAGTAAGCGCGGTGTAAAAGAAAAGTGGCCGGGTTCCTGAAAACAAAAAAGTTTAGTAGTTATCGTTCTTTTTTCCGAATAAAAAATGTTCATGTTCGGTTATTTTTAAGAAAGTTTAAAAGAAAAACAGGAGGATAAAATGTTCATGTCTGGTTTCATAAAAAGTTAGTAGTTATCGTTCTTTTTTCCGAATAAAAAATGTTCATGTTCGGTTATTTTTAAGAAAGTTTAAAAGAAAAACAGGAGGATAAAATGTTCATGTCTGGTTTCATAAAAAGTTAGTAGTTATCGTTTTAACGTTAAGAAAGCCTTGTACCGAGAATCAATTTGGATGTGTTCACTAAAAGTAATAAAATAGATAATAAAGTGATTAATAAACAGAAGAGTGTTATCCTTAAAAAAAAAAAGAAGAAAAAACTTGGATTAACCACGAACAACAGGTGAGTGTTAATGATCGATAGAGAAAGTCTTAAGAAGCACGGATATATACAACAAGATTCTATGTTGCTTTCCGTAACAGGTAATGATTGAGGCCACTTTTCTGCAGGATTCATCAGCCACCTAGGTCTATGCCACAAAAATTAATGGGAGCTTAATACTTCCCCTGCAGTTGCAGTCTACAGGATTTTCATTAGATCGCACATGATGCCATGACAGAATGTCAGTTAAACTTGGGATTTCGTCAATCCTATTTGCAAGAAAAGTTTTGTACTTGTTCGGATGATTGCGGATCCATGCTAGGACGATAGAGGAATCTGTCCAGGAAAAAATGGGGTGTTAGTACGCTTTAGATCTGTTCTGACTCGATTAATAAGCCGAGCTAACAGTATAGCGGCGCATAACTCGAGGCGAGGTAGCGTAATAAGTTTGACAGGGGCTATTTTGGATTTCGCAATAAGTAAATTCACATGGACGTTTCCTTATTGATCAATAGCCCGGATGTCAACCGCAGCCAAATATGCTTGATTGGATGCACCGGAAAATCCGTGCAGCTGGCATGTTGAAAAATCGCTAGTGGTGAATATCCACCGTGGTATAAGAATTGAGCTAATGTGACATAGCTTTTCTTTGAATTGTCGCCAGCGCATGTTGATATATGACGGTATCGGCTCGAAGTGTAGCAATTTCTGACAACACACAACAATCTGCAAATTGTTTATATTGCAAGGTGAAATGATCAGATCCTGGGTGCCAATGTATTCCCAGGGTTTTCACAGATTCATCACTTGCTAACCGTAATGGAAGTTGTACTTCCCTATGTTCTTCCGGAATGCTTGATAGTAGATCCGATGAATTGCTTACCCATATCCTTAGGTTGAAGCCTGCTGACGATAAAATGTTAATCAACTGCACTTGTATTTCCAAGGCTTCATCGATGGAATCTGCTCCAGTGAGCAGACCATCAACATAAAAAACAAGAGATATAATTTTGGCAGCTATAGGATATTTTTCAGCTTCATCAGTTGCTAATTGGTGAAGGGTCTTGATTGCTAAGTATGGAGCTGGCTTTGTGTCAAATGTGACCGTGGTTAACTTATAGTCTCTGATGCTTTCGCTGGGATTATTTCTCCAGACTATCCGTTGAAAATTTTAATCTACATTTCCTACATTTTCTCTATGTCGGCTGACATAGCGTATTTATATTTGCGCTATCGAAGCAACTGTTCATTTAGACTTTTCCTATTAGTGGATTTAGCCGAGGCATCAAAGACGACTCGAACTTTGATCTTAGTGCTATCCCTGATGACGGCATGGTGAGGAAAATAATAACATTTATCTCGACTGGCTTCTTTATCAGCCATTATCATGTGTCCTAATGATTGATATTCGTTGATGCAAGCCTTGTATTCCTGACTAAGCTCAGGATTTTGTTGCAATTTATGTCACCTAAGCTGGGACCTTTATTAATAAAGGGCAAGCGAATTTCGTAACGGCCGGTTGCATTTCGAAGATGAGTTTTTTGATAAAACTCTTCGCAATCGTGGTCTGCCTTAGACAGTTGTCTTCCTGGAGTAACTTCTTCGGTTTTCCAGAACCGCCGCAGGAGTCTATCGAGAGAAGACTCTTCCTCGTAATGAGCATTTACTGTTAAGATGGACGTTGTGGAGATTGTGTGAGTGTCTTTTAACTTGCCGAAAAGCATCCAACCGAGGGTGCTGTTTTGTGCAATAGGTGTACCTGGATGGCCTTTTCGTAGCACTTCTAAGAGTATTTCTCCATAAACATCTGCTCCTAAAAGGAGGTCGACTTTTGCTGGTTTGAAAAGAATGAGTCTGCGAGTTGCAGGCCATGCACGTGGGTCCAATCCTTCCTTGGAAAGGTGGACGGAGGCAATATGTCGGTGATGGTGTTCACGATAAGGGCATTAATCGTGGTTATCTTATTCGAGGTTGAATAAGATTGAATGTTTGTTGACGTTTGTCTGCTAACACTTATAGCTTCCGACTTTACTAAGCCAGTGATTTGTATCGATGTGTTCATAGTGGCCAATTGCAGCTTGAGTGCAGCAGCCTTTGTTATGAACGTGACTTGAGAGCCTGAGTCAATCAAAGCTCGTAATGTGAAAATGGTGCCTTTTTTATGGAACTTTAAGCAATGCTGTGGCAAGCAAGGCTTGTGTATTTCACGTTGTTTGATTCGCGTGAAGCGTTTGAATTGTTCCCTTGGATGTGGAAGGCGAATTACATGGTTGCACTTGTACATGTGGGTTGTCTGATTGTTTAGGCGAACCCTGTGGATTTGTGATATTCCTATGAAGTAAGGAATGATGCTTCCTTCCACATCGCTGGCACGTAAACTTGCTAGCGCAATATTTTGTATTGTGGCTTTTCGAGAAGCAGTTAATGCACAACAGATTTGACGTGGCAATTTTGAATAAACGTCCAATTTAATAAATTTGGGGCATTTAAATAAGCGATGCTGCTCTTTATACATTATGCATCTCTCGCCAGATGATGTACAGTGAGTTGGTGCGCTTGGAATTTGAGCTCATTTGTTGGCTGAATTTGGTTTTGCGTCTGAGATTGCTTCCAGAGTTCTAAATCTTGCCTCTAGGAACGTCTTCAAAGATTCAAGGGTAAACAGTCCATCTGCACTATTTACCTCTTGTTCCCAGAGAGTTTTTAGCTGAACATTAATTAACACTCGCTTGTTGTCATACCTGTTAAGCAATATTTTCCATGCGCTGTCGTAACTCGAGTTGGTCATAGGAAGTTGACGCATTAAGTGTTGTGCTTTTCCAGAAACACTTGAGTTCAAGTATCTGAAATTTCTGCACCTCCATGACTCATATGACCCAGAGAATATTGGTATTGTGATGCTAGGCAATCTCAGAAAGGAAGAAGAATTATTCTCTGGTTATGGCGTTGGTTCTTTTGTTCCGAATGCATCCAATGCATCTGTAAGAATACCTCGAAGCGTGTAGTATTTATTTTCCACGCTTGAAAATAGATCGTCTGCAAAATAATTGTACTTCTATAGTTCACTATCATCCAAAGCTTGCGTAGCTTGGAGAATTGAATAATGAACAGTCTTAAAGTCTGGCCAAATTTCGCCTAACGCGTTTAATCGCTCAGGAAGAAGCCCTTTTGTTCGTTTTTCTACATCAGTTATATTGCAGTTATTGAACGATTTTTGGAATATTTGTGCAGAGGTGTCTTGATTGGCGAAAAGTTTCTGAAGTGCAGCCATGTTTGAAAGACTGAGAATATATACCACTAGACTTTAAATTTGGCTGCGAAGGACCATAAAATGTACTGCCCTTAGTCAGAGCGTACATACAAAAATGAATAATGTGGTGAAAATTGATGCCACTGGTATAAAGTTAGTGGTTCTATTCGTTTGTCTACTAATTCCACACTTCACCGTCAAACTAGAGGTTTAATACTTAATAAATTTAAAATATAAATAGTTCAATTTATCAAAATTCAGTAAATGTAAAATATAAGGTATATAACAAATATAACAATTCTGTTGCAATAAACTTTGTACTCACCTGATCTATGTTTGGCAGTTGATTCACTTGTTTTGAATAATTTTAAAAGAGGTTGGGATTGGGATATTCTTTATTCTGGTCGATACCTGGAGTAAAGTGAAGTGAGTAGTTCGTACTGAAGTCAAAACCCACAGAGAATCTATATTGCAGTCGGTACCCGCAATTAAGTGCTTGTTAGTAATTTTCTTATTACAGTCGTTACCCGGAATAAGAATCTTTATTGTAGTCGTTACCCACAATAAAGTGTTTTGTTAGTAGTTTTCTTCTAACAGTCGTTACTCGTAATAAGAATCTTTGTTGTAAATATCCTTAGAAATAATTTAAACTAATTTATGTTATTTCCAATCAATGTGGTGTTTAATGACTTTCGCTTTGTTAAATATACTTACTTGGAACGAAAACAAATTACTTTGCACATTCTTAAAGGCAATACGTAGCCAGCTCATAGTATGCGGAAATTGCTGCCATTGCTCTTAGACGTGCCATGACAATACTTTAACTGCGCAGTGGTTATTTATGTGCTTACCACAGTTCATATGCTGCTCGTGCTGCAGTTCGAGATTTGTTGCATGCACCCTTCAGATATTGTTGTAAGTTGGTCTTAGCTAATCATCTTGTACAGTATATGCTACTAGAATTTAAATTGAATAAGATTTGCTAAGTTGTTAACATTTTGTGAAATGGACATTTTGACGTACGACGGCTGGCTGACACAAAAAAATTAATATTTTCTCCTGGCTCAGGGTGGAAGCATTTCTAAATTCTAGACCGCTATGCTATGTGAGAAATGACCCAGGGGAGTTACTTATCCTCACACCCGGACATTTCTTGATCGACCAAGCAATTAATGCCATTCCAGAGCCAGACTACACTAACGAAGCGGTAGCACCTTCCAAACGATGGAAGTACACCCAGCAATTTTACAAACAGTTTTGGAATAAATGGTCAAGGGATTACCTTAACCAACTTCAAAATCGGCCTAAATGGTACACAAGACAACTTAACCTTCAGATTGGAGATGTTGTTCTTGTCAAACACGTTCATATGCCGTCCACTAGTTGGGCAATGGGCATAATCGAGGAAATGCATACAGGTACAAATGAGCTGGTACGGGTAGTAAGAGTTAAAACGCAAAACAGTAGCTTTCTACGACCCATTGCCAAAATGAGTGCTCTACCACTACCATTAGATTAACTACCTGTTTTTAGTGTCGTCATGTGTCTGTCCATCTATGTATTACTGTTGGCTGATTGTTGTTTTCCATTCATTTGCACTAGATTGACAAGCAATTATTTCAGATGTCGTTTACTTACGAAGAGGACGATACGCTTCATATTTTAGAAGATATACAGCTCAGCCCACCAGGAAGTCCAGAACTTAGGATTCTTCGTGACCCAGAGTGTGATGTCTTCGGCATGCCTCGAACAGAATTGGCCCATGAACGAGTTTTACGCGCCAGAGGAGAACCATCAACGACACAAGCAACGACGAGTTAAGCAACCACGGAGACAAACCAACCCTTTGTAGGACCTACTCCCTACAAGGATCCACATCCAGAACAAACAGAAGTCATCAATGGCAGTCGCATTTCTGCCTTGACAAGGCGCTGTCCACAAACATCGAGGAATTCGAAATGAGAGCGAATAACAGCTTTCCGAACCTGGGAGGCATGCACATTTACTTGCCACGATCCGTGTTTCAGCGCATCAATGTCAGGGCAATACAGCAGCGCCGACGCCGAGAAAAATTCATTAATTTACCGGAAAAATATCAGGTCCGGCTAAGAGTCAACAAGTATGGAAAGTTGATCATCATTAAAAATAAAAGGGGTATTCGTAAAATAAAAGCGGCTTTGGTCGAACAAACTGTTCAACGGGGGGTGGGGGGGGGGGGGTATGTTGAACACAGCTGAAAATCAAGCAAGGTACGCTATTTTCACGCTACAAAATTAAAGGTGTTTTAGGAAGTTTCTGTGGTGAACAATTGTGGTTTTGGTTTCAGGATAAGTACTAAAAATCTTTTCTGAAATAAATTTATATTGTTGGTGGCAGCAAATATTGTAGATTTAGATTTGTCCACATAACGGCTAAACTCATGCTCGCTTTGCTTATTTAGCGTGTACTGTGGAGAAACAAACTAATTTTAATAGATACGAAAAGTGAAGTGATTAATAATTATTAAATTCAAGTACAGTGAATTTACAAAACTTAACGCAATTTAAGTCTGAGGTATAAGAATGAGTACGTGTCACGCTACGACACCTCAAGCAGATAAAATTAATAATAGAATAAGCATAGAGTGATTAGACAATAAATTTGAAATAAGATAATTTAACATTGAGTAATGATGAATTTGTATAATAAAGAAGCAGTAAACCAAGGCACACATGTCTTGAAATTTTAACACACCGCTACACTAACCCACCCAAAATGCCATATTATAGCTGTGGTGCTCAGTTACTTGTACATTAAAAAACATTGACTTTATATATGCTACAGAGCCTAATCTACTATCCATACAGGAAAATATTCTTCTATTACGTATTCGGGGCTTCCGCTTAATGATTCCACTCTATTAATTCAAACACCTACTTTGTTGTGCTCTGTTGGGGCTGACCTTGGGCCTTTCAAACGTGTAATGTGGGGCTTAATTCAAACAAAGACACTTTTGAGTTGTGCGTTCTTTTTTTTACACTATACTTTTATTTGTTAATAATATGTTTCTACACAATTTACAAACTTCTGAATTAATTAAACTTTTACATAATCTGCCATAATTTTCGGTCGGAATAACTATACTCTAAACAAATCAATATACCAAATTATATCGCGCAACCAAACTTTCCGCTAGGCACAGAACCACACACCTTTTCAAAGAGGTGATCGTTGTTTCGTTTCACAATCAACTCTTTCCAAAAACTTTTTATGAAATCAAACTAAAATAAAATATATTTTTAATAAACGACCGAATTAACGAGCGAGATGAGTCCAGCGAGATTTAAAAGCGATCGCTCTTCTAGAACTTTTAAAAAATCAAACTATATTCGTAATAAAATCAAGCGACCGAATTAACCAGCGAGACGAATCCAGAGAATTTTAAAAGCGAGCTCTCTTGATTTTAATTCTGATTTTTCTAATTAAAATCAACTTGCAGGTAATCACGTCGTTCAGGATTGAAGAAATGCTTAATTCGCATTTGTACCCTGAGAAAATATTTTATCGTTGGGCATGTTTTATCATGCCCACAAGAATTTTTCGGCGGACGGAGATGAAACCCGTTTTTTTTTTATAAATATCGTTTCTTTACATTGTTGCGCATTTGAATTTTCTCGTCGTTTTATCGCTTCATTACTTTGTTGCGCACTTGAATTTTCTGTTTTTTGCTGACAAATCTTACTGATGGTAAGTTTTGTCAAAGAATTTGACTTTATTTGTCGCTTACTTGTTAGGGTCATGCAAAGAATTTGTTTATGCAACTTGAAAAGATAAACTAGTCACGTTGTTAAGTGTGTGGCCCTTTTCATGATTTCATTTAAATTTTCTTTTAGGAATATGGTGCTTTTTCTAATTTGTTTTTATTAGGGATTTTATGAATCCGCAGGTTTTTTATTGTATGTTGTGTATACAACAAACCTTCCTGTGAAAAAGAGATCTATTCTTTGGAGGGGAATAGCTCTCATGGAAAAGTGCGGTCATACCCCCTGGGAAAACCTTTGTCGTCTCAATTACTTTGCTATGCCTTACATGAAATTTGTATCATATGTTACATAAATAGAGGTAAGAACGACAGAGCTAAACGCAAAGGACAGCTACTGCGACATTGCTGCGTTGCAGTCGGATCAAATATTTAGTCAGTGCTATGATTGTAACGTGGAAGGTGCGCGGTGCCCAGTAATAAGTGTTGTGTTCTCTCAGGTAAGGAAAGAGGGTGAGTGATTGTTGTGTCTTAGTGTGTGTGCGTGTAGTGTGAGAATGTTTAGTTGAGTAAGTTTGTTGTATTGTTACGGTTATTCCTTAGATTCAAGGTCAGGCAAGTGATAGAGAGCAACGCGCGGTGTACGTTTGATCTCGATTTTCTAGTGAGGGCTTCATTGATTTGTCATGGCCAAACACTTTCACGTACGTACACACACTTAGCCGCATCATTGAGTGTCATGGCGGACTTAAGTGTGTAAAGGAGGCTCGGTATATAGCATCATTGATTCGTCATGGCTACGAGTACGGCAGATTTGTACCTGCAACCTTTCCTTTTCTTTCGTTGCTAGGGTATAATAGGATAGGCGTAGGATAGAAAAATAATGATCCTCACTGAACTGTTCATATATTTTTTTCTATTAAATTCTATGAATCCGGTGAGCTGAGGGATGACTGGACTAGACGACAACTCATGGCATTACACCTCTGGCCGGCGCATAGTGTAAAGTGAAATAAAGATTATATTCTATCCGTATCAGGCATGTTAATTTATTTAAAATAAATCTTGTTCCTTAATATTTTTCTACTTTATTACATATTATTATATATAAAAAAAAAATCTTTGTGTTTTATTTGTTTTTGTTGTTAACTGCTTAGTTTTCATTTTTTAAACTTATTTAATAATAATCATATATGGTACCCTAATCTAGTGTTAGTTTTTGTTACATTTTTATTCTATATTAGCGTTGCTAGTTTAATATTGTTACGCGCCACAAAGTGATACAAGCGACATCTATTAGAAATGGAAACAATGTTAGCAGGGTATAATTACGGCGCTATTCACATCCAGGAGGAGAGTCTTATTTCAGACAGTGAAGTGAACGAAGTAAACTATTTGGATTGCGATAATTAGAAGTACAGTACTAGCGATAACTATAAAGAGTTGATTTGATAATTGCTTGTAAATGTTATAAATGTAAACAGTGAAGTTAAATAAAAGAAGAACTAGTTAATGATATTTTGAATATTGTGTTCTAAATAATGAACTAAGCCCACGCTCGTAACAACATTAATTATTTAATATATTTTTTATTATTATTTTTTATGATTTATTACTAATTCCTCAAGGAGAGGGATATCTATATGTTTTTTGTATGACTATCTTATTTTCCATATTTTATATATGTGGGATATAGATATAGATGACATTCAATAAAAAAAATCTCAACGATCCCGCAATACGCTGCAAATCACATCATCGTATCGCAGCTGCCCAAAATTTCAACAGAAAAAATTCCCAACAATACAATACTGCTATGCTGAAAATGTTCAATGCGATATTCACTGCCGTCACTTTTTATTCTTATAAGTCTGCCTTCCATCGCCGCTGTTTCTGCTGTTTTTCCTGCTGTTGTGCGGCAAAGTAATAGACTGTGCTGATTTAATTATTTTGCCGGTTAATTCATTTATTAATTAAAATCTTTATCTATGTAACAGTAAATTCGATAATATTTTAACGTTACAGCCATTAGGATAAGTCATTAAACAAACAATAAAAGTGAATTTCGTTATTATTTTAAAAAGAACATCGAAGTCTTTCTTTTCAAAAACCCTTTTAATGATCCCACAGATTTTATGGTGTCAGAAGTAGGATTAAACTGAATTATATAAAGATCAGATTAAATTAAATTGGGTAAAAGATTAGAAAGCATTTGACAGGTAGAAGTGAAGTTTAAAGAAGACTATTGTTTTAAACTATAGAACATTTTGAAAGTGCAGAAAAAAGACAGAATAATAGAGGTTACAGAAAATCATATGGATAACCTGATAAAGAATATAAAACGTACATAAGGTCAGATCATACCATTTTTTCGTAATTCTAACAAACTATAGTACATAAACAATTATTTCCAAAATATTGGAGTTTTAAAAATTTTAATTTCCTTTTTGAAAATTTTTGCTAACTATCTGTTCGAGCACGGTCGTAAAAATATCATCATCACAAATCATTTTAACAGATGTACTTATATTTCATTTATTTACTCGCGCATACAGTAGAATCTTGCTAGTTTAATTTCAATTATATCTATAGTCTACATATATTTCTAATTGAATAACGATGTTGTATTTGAAGGAATTAAATTGTATATTGAAACATCTGCTCATCTACCCGTTATTCTAACTTGCACCACAGATTTTAGAAGTGTAGGTCAGTCGATTGATGACCGTAATAAGAACAACCAGAAATAAATCGGAATTGTATGAAAATCGAAGTAACTTGTTTTTCTTTATTGACCCCAACCGTTTCCCTTAAGTCGTAAAACTTAGAAGTCAAGCTAATGTGCTAACACTGTCTTTTGAAAATATAAAGAGACAATTAAATTATAAGCAGTGCGGTATAAAAAAAACTGATCGGATTAACGGACAATTTATTTGATTCAATTTGATGCTGTAGTACAGTAAATTTTGATTCGCACAATAGTTTGAAGAGAACAAAGAAACCAAAGACTATCTTATTCGTTTGTTATACTCGATATATAAATTTTGAGCAAGATAAAAGAATTAATTTTAATTTTGTTATGCATCGTAATTAAAAGTGACGAATAAAAGAACAAAGAATGTCCTGAATTTTTTTCTTGATATAATATAACTTTGTATGGAAAAAAACGCGCTGCAACAAATTTTTCGAGAACGGGTGTTTCGAGGCTTTTCTAATCGTGGGGAAAATCATGCGATCGATCGTATCCTGGGCATTTTTAACGAAAGCACGCACGGAAAACTAAGCGCTGAAAGTACTAGTGCTGAAAATCAAAGAATAGCCGATCCAAAGCTAGAAGATCATTCATCTATGACGAACGCAAGCGGCGCGCAAGCAGAGGTGAAAGAAAACACATTCGTATTCAAAGACGTAGAGGAGTCCTTAGAGACCTTTAACGCGAAATCCGGCAAAAGCGTCAAATCATGGTATTAAAGATAAAATAGCTGCAGTTCAGAATTTTCCCGCAACTCGAAATGTGAAGGATGTCCAAAATTTTCTCGGTCTAACTGTATTCTTCCGAAAATTCGTTCCTGACTGTTCTACCTCTAACTGATCTTATACGAAAAGATGTTGCTTTTCAATTTGCCTTGACACAACAAAGAGCTTTTCAGATTTTAAAAGAACGATTATTTGCAGAGCCAGTTTTGAAATTATTTGATCCCCAACTGGAAACGGAGTCGCACACTGATGCTAGAAAGGTAGGATGTGGTGCTGTACTCCTTCAAAAGCATCGTGACACAGGGAAATTTCATCTCGTATTCTACATCAGTTTCAAAAGCACGGAAGCCAAACAGAAGTACTTAAGCTATGAACTGGAAGTCCTCGCAATTGTCAAGTCTCTTAAGAAGTTACGCCACTATTTATTTGGATTGAAGTTTATTATTTACACGGACTGTAAAGCGTTTAAACTAACAATGAGAAGGAGAGAAGTAAACAGCAGCAGGCTTGCAAGATGGGCGCTGCTCCTAGAAGAATTTGACTGCAAAGTTATTCATAGAACTGGATCTGCGATGCGTAACGCTGACGCCTTAAGAAGGTATCCTTCAATACTTACAGTTTATACAGAGATGTCAAGAGGCACACAAAAGTTATGAGCATTGCCAGCTTATCAGAAGATGTTTACAACAGGGAGCATTCGAAAATTTTCTGCTGAGGAACGACATCCTATATAAGTTCGTAGATGGTAATAGTCTGCTTGTTGTTCCCAAAACGTTGCAAAAGGAAATTTTGTTGAACATGCCTGAGCAAGGTCATATAAACGCCCGGAAGATGGGAATCAAAGCACGTCAGGAATACTATATACCGAATTTGGCAAAGAAAATACAACAAGTGTTACAAAATTGTGTTGCATGCATACTCGCAGCTAGAAACACTCGAAAGCCGCAAGGTATTTTGAACCCGATAGAGAAAATAGACCAGCCACTCCACACCTATCATATAGATCATTTAGGACCGTTGAACTCCACAGCAAAGAACTACAAATACCTCTTCGTCGTTATTGATGCATTCACCAAATTTTCATGGCTTTATCCTATCAAGTCAATCACCTCAGATGAAGTCACTCGCTAGCTTGGTGTTCAGAGTGAAGTTTTTGGAAACCCCCATAGGATAGTTGCGGATAGAGGAACGGCGTTTACCTCTATAGCATTCCAGTCATATTGTGCCGAGAGAAAAATAAATCTGCTCTTTATCACCACAGGTGTTGTAACACCACCACAAGAAAGTTACATGGGATTAGTATAAAAAGTACCCAAAATCAAAAAAACCCCTACCGTCCACACCGCGCATTTTCCGGCTCTCCTCCCATACAATTTATTTCTCGAAATTGAGTGAGGAATCCGTGGTATAAAGGAAATGCGGTACGTACGGGACACCCTGAATACAGGGCGTTCCGTAAATGTGTTTAATCCTTTAAGAGGAAGAAAGTACAGGTTATTTGGGTCAAAAAAGTCTAGATACTTTTATATCGAACTCGACTTGGTTTTCGAGTAAAGCTATATTATCGATTTTCGAGATTTTGGATACCTTTTCAGAGTAATTTCGTTATAAGTCCTATCGTAATTAATTGATTGTGACGTTCAAACCTTTATTTAAAAGAACACATATTGGCCTTTCTAAGAATGCATAATTAGTTATAATTGTGCCTTCAATTATTTAAAAAAAAAACAGTTTTCTCTAGAATTTTTTATTTCACCAAAATTTATGTCGTACACTGAAACGTACATTTAATCGAAATATCACCTTTGCACGAACTTGGCAAAACTATGAAAAAATTTTCGCATTACGTCCCCTTTACAAAATGTCCTCCCTAAGTGCTATCAACAATAACAATCAAAAGTTATAAGCAAACATTTGAAAGATGTGCCCATCGAGGTAATCTTCAGTTTTTTCGTAGGATTCTATCTCCTCCTACAGTTTTAACCTACGACAACCATTTATATGTCTTTGTACGGGAATCTGAACTGGCTATTAGATAGGGTACTTTTCGATTTCGAATTTCGAAAATGGAGGGGGTAATTTTAAAAAAACACTTTTTTACTAAACTTGATATTTACGAAGATTTCTTTATTCCGCTTATACATTTTTGCGGGAGGGGCGGGAGTTCAAAGTTTCAACTTTAAGCGGCTATATTTGAATAAAAACCACCAAAAATATCTTTTCCATTTATGAATTTAGGACTTACTTGCTATAACAATGATTGGGTGAGAATGTCACTACGACGGCAGGTAACTATGCACTTCCACTTTTGATTTCAATTAATAAAATATCCACTAAAAGTCTTGTTTTTTAGTTTATTCCAGAAGATATGCACCAAAATCCAAACGAAAACAGTGGAATGTCACTGCGACGGCAGGTAGATATGCACTTGATTAATTTTGAATTTTTTTTTTAAATCAAATATGTTCACAGAAATATTTTCCAGTACGAAGACTGGGGCCGAACACCGTACTTGCGCGTAGCTCAGAACAAACTCAACTCCGTCACACCATCGCTTTCATCATCGCGCTCAACTCGTCCGACCCAACCTACCGGCGCACCGATTTTCGGCTCCAGCTCGTATTCGTGCGTTTTGTACCCACCGCTAGGCGAGTATTTTTTTGTCTTTCCCCGAATTACGGATGGTCGCTGCCATCTGTGCTACTGCCTAAGTGTGGGTGTGTATGTATCATTCGCCTGTATTTTGGTAGCAGCAGAATCGGTGATGTGAGCGAGAATATTCTAAGAATTCTCGGCGGGCCTGTATTAATACATCATGTGATAGGATCGCATGACGTTTTATGGCTAGGCGAATTACCGTTTGGGGTCTGGAATGCTGACTGACTAGCGGTAAGTTTAATGTGGTAAAAATGTAATTTGTGCGTATTTTGCACGAATTGGCATTTTTACCACTTCTGAATGTACTAAATTTTTGTTGTTGTTTTTAGCTCGGAAATGATATGCGGGTATATATATATAGATATGTTTTCTTCTGGGTTTTTCTTTTCTTTGCAGGATTGGTAAAACATGGAGAAGTAGCATAGGCCTACATCTCAAAAATGTATAACTTTTCTTTTCAGGGTTTTTATTTGTATGGAGAAGTAGCATAGGGCTACTTCTCAAAAATACGAACGTTTTTTTTTGTTCACCCCTTTTCAGGTACCCTGGGAAAATATTGGGGGTTTCTCTACAGACAGTAGTGAAGCCGAACAAACAAAAAAAGAACGATGAGGGGAAGGAAACGGGTAGCGGAAGGGAATACAATACAGTGTACCACACGGGAATAGTCAAGCTGAGCGCCTCAATCAAATTATTATTAGCGTACTTTCGAAATTGTCAGTGGACGAGTCGTCAAAATGGTATAAGCATGTAGCTACACTTCAAATAATTCTGAATTCCACTTGCTGCAGATCTACAGGAAAAACACCATTTCGCCTGATGTTTGGAGTAAAAATGTCCCGTCCGGTGTAATTCGAGCTTTCGAGGGTTGTGGAGGAAGAAATAATTGTAGAGTTTGAAAATGAGCGTGATACTGCTAGAAAAGACGCAAAAGAGCAGATTCACAAAGTTCAGGAAGAGAATCGGAGATACTCTAGAAGAAGGAGAAAACCAGCTAGGGAATACAAGGACGGTGATTTAGTGGCTATTAGCCGAATCCAGTTCACCCCTGGCGCGAAGTTAATCCCAAAGTTCTTAGGACCTTATGAGGTCACCACAGTTAATCCAAAGGATAGATACGGAGTAAGAAGGGTCGGTAATCATGAGGGCCCGAACATCACCAATTCCGCCGCAAACTTCATGAAGCCGTGGTCTAATCTAATGGAAGAAGATTGTTAATCCGGGACGGATGAAGATGAGGATGGCCGGATGTGGGATCACGATGCAAATATTCAATTAAAGAAATCTCAACGATACCGCAATACGCTGCAAATCATGTTTGACCCCTGACACTTTTTCGTATCGCAGCTGGACAAAATTGGAACAGCAAAAATTCCTGAAAATAGACACCGCTATGCTGAAAATGTTCAATTCGATATTCACTGCCGTCACTGATTCTTACCAGTCTGCCGTCGATCGCCGCTGTTTCTGCTGTTTCCCCGCTGTTGTGCCGCAAAGTAATAGACTGGGCTTATTTAATTATTGTGCCGGTTAATGCATTTGTTAATTTAAATTTTTTTCTATGTAAGACTAAATTCGATAATAATTTAAAGTTAAAGCCACTAGTATAAGTCATTAAAGAAACAATAAAAGTGAATTTCGTTATTGTTTTAAAAAGAACATCGAAGTCTTTCTTTTCAAAAACCCTTTTAATCGATCCCAGATATATTTGCATATATTTTTCTTTGTTTATAAAGATGTCCTTTGTTTGTTGTTAGCGTAATAAAAACTATAGTATATACCCTATTCTAGGGTTTGTTTGAATTTCTTTACTTTTCCTTACTGTGCTAGTCAACTTATATTAGTTTCAAATATTTAGTATTACTAACTGTTCTTAAAAGATACTTTTTGGACACACATGATCGGCTCTAGGTCGGCAAACTTCGTCAAATTTCGGTAAAAGTATTCCACTGGATATGAATAGAAAATCGACTTTTCGATGCTGCTTCGGTACAGCAGCGTACCTTTTCTTATAAAAATTATACGTTTTCGATACCTTATTTTATATCAAAATTTCGTTTCGAATCGGAAACTCGGTTAATGTTCTCAGTCAGATCTAATGTCTAGTTTCTGGTGGTTTCTAGTGAGTAATTTTGGTAGTTAGTTTATGCTTTTTTAAATTTTATATTTATTTGAAAACGTCCGGAATATGGGTTTCATCCATATCTATGTATTTATTATTGTTTTGAATGCGTTTTGAATATGTTTCTGTGGATGCTCATTTATATCAATTTTATATCCTTTAGAATACGCTCTGAATACGTTCTTTCGGATACGAATTTGAATTTATATATACTAAATGATTGTGCTACTGTTTTTTAACAAACATCGAAAGAAGTGCGAGAAACAAATTGTTTCCTTGAGTTAAATTTTGAAGTGAATGTGCCCTCAACCAAGTAAAGAAAAACCATTGAAAACAATAAGAGGCTGGTGATCTTCTCATTTAGTTGAAAGCACTCCCAAGTCTTGTTGCGGATGACGTCCAATACGCATCAGCCGTAATAAAATTTTGGTGGCAGCGGTGGTATTTTATTCCCAGCAACCTGTGCAACTAAACCAACTAAGTATAAAAGGCGCTTACAAGTACCCAACGTTGTTAAAAAAAAAGACCCAATCCCTGCCAGGTTCTCAGGGATTGTGTAAAATAGTGAAAAACTATAATCAGAAGACCTCACCCAACATCTCATGGACAGTAACGACGGCAGAACTGATAAGATAAAGGTAGTGGAGCATGCAGTTGCAGAAATCGAAGGAAAATTCTCCGATTCTGACGAGGAGACATCCAGTTTCCAAGAATATATAGGCCACAAACGGCGACTTCATTAATTAATAGAGAATAAAAGAAATTCGATGTAAGTGAGATCTCGTAAAAAATTTTTTTTACTAAGATATTTGATTTATTTATTATCTATTAAATAATTCCTTTATAATAATATATACAAAATATATAATATATATATTTAATGCATAATAATATACCTTGATAAATTTAAAATTTTCTTTTTATATGAAAGTTATTCCTTTTTTTAATGCTTTCGTGAAAACTTGGTTTTTTTGTTGTTTTGTTGACTCGAGGATACAAATCCTTAGCGCTAATGTATTTTTTTGACATATACTAATATTGACCAATGTATAATTAGGAAAAGGTGAATCTATCAAAATAGTTGTAACTCGGTCAGTAAAGCGAGCAGCTCCGTCTCCAGGTAGTCGCCGATTTGCAGCTAGTCGTTTCATTCGCTCCACTCGGTTTGTGCATTTAAACAATTCTTCAAATATGCCGACAGACTCCCCTCCTAATCCAGCTGATAAAGCTGTAAGCCTTCAAATATCGCTATCCGATGCACGAAATATGGTCCCAGAATTCGACGGAAAATCTGGAGATCTGCATCCTTTTATTGCTTGCTGCGAGTTATTGTGCTCGCAAGCGAAAGGTGCCGCGGATCGAAAATTTTTCCTTATGGTAGTAAAAACAAACCTAATCAGCGCGGCTTATGATATCTTGAAATACACATATTTCCAAGATAGGGATGAATTGAAATCCGAGCTGAACGCTCAATTTCAAGATAAGAGACCGCGATTAGCTATTCAAGGTGAAATGACGCGTCTCAAACAAGGTCCTCGCGAGGATTAGAACGAGTTTGCGAACAGACTCACAAAAAAGTTGTCCGATTTAAGCTCAGCGACTAGTGAAGCTGTCAAATCGTCTTCCCAAACGTACTTGCTCAGTGAGAATGAAAAAACGCTATACGTGTATTTGAGGACGGACTTAGAAACGAACAGCTTAAGACTATCGTGAAAGCTCGAGGTGAAAAAAATTGACAAAAGCTCATCACTTTTGCAGCAGAGCATTCACATAGAATAGAAGAGGCCCAGCAAAATACACCTCGCTCAAGGTATTCTCCGACTTGCGATCATTGTGGAAAAAAAGGCCACACTAATGAAACCTGTTTTAAAAGAAGACAGTTTCCTATATTCCCTTCTTATCCAAACGTCAACAAAGAAGTAAATACGTTAATGTGTGGATATTTTCACAAACCCAATCACAACCTAAATGAATGCCGTACTCGCATATACAATGAGCAATTAAGGCGTTCTCAAGTTCAAAGACACCAACCACAATTTCTACAATCGCAGGTTTTCCAAAAACAAAATTCAAATAATGGGCAACTACGAAATTTCGGACAAGTCAGGTGGTCTGACCCAGAAAAATGATTTTATGCGGGAGGTATCGGACGGCGAACCTTCCCGCCAAGTAACTACCCAAGCTGTCATTCACCATCAATCCCAATAAAGAGTACCAAAATTGTAAGGGTACCAATAAAAAACTCATTGCATTCACTAACCGTTTCCTTCCAAACAAGTATATCCACATCAGCTCCAGCGACTTTTATTCTTGATACAGGTGCGGAAATAAGCCTGATAAAAGCTGAATCCACCCGCGATGATGCACTAGTGAACGGGGATAAACGCTGCTTCATAACTACTCTAGCAAAAATACTCTCCTCAAAAAATATAAATGTACAATAAATTATTCAAAGCTATATCTAGAACTCAACTTAGAAGCAAGTATCCAGTACTCGAGTCCAAGTGAATCAAATATAAAAAGTAAAATTTCTAATGTGCGGAAAAGCAACCCAAGTTATATAAAGAGTGATAAAGACAATGAAAACGACAGAAATTTTAAAACTAATGACTGCAGAATTAGCCGAGAAGGTGAAAATAAAAAAACCTATAAAAAGGAAAATGATTATAAAGAAACAATGAACAATGAATGAATCGGTATGTGAGAGTTCAATTAAGCTATTGCCAGAGAGCCCCACTGCCTCCGAGATTCATTCCAAAAACTCTTCCTCTTGTATGAATAATAATATTTCAAGAGTTAACAAAGCTCATATTACAAATAATAATGAAAACCTAAGCCAATATCATCGAAACTATATAACATCAGCACAATTTGCTGATGACGGAGGTGATCATTCCGGCACTAATTTAAAACAAGAAAACAGTCACTCGCTGTAAAAAATCAAACTTCCCCCACGTTCAGAAATAATAGTAAATATTCCTGTAGATTTTAACGAAGAAGCATTATGCATAAAAAAGGAAATACAACTGGGTGTTTTCATAGGAGATACCTTAGTAAATCCAAATGGTAAATCAGCAAAAATCTCGATGTTGAATTCTACTTCTGATATTGTGAAAATAAATCGCAGAAAAATTATTCCTACTTGGGGAAAATTAAGTGGTTATGACATCCTTTACGCCCATTATGACCGAGACCCTGTCTTGAATCGATTAAAACATTTAGAAAACCATTTGGTCTTAGATCATTGCAATTTTGAAGAGCGGCAGTCCATTCTCAATATCTGCCGTGATTTCAACGATCTCTTCTTTTTAGAAGGTGACTATCTTACCTACACTAATGCTGCTAGTCACAAAATACCAATCCTTAGTAATGCAGGTCCGATACACGTAAAACCATATCGTCTTCCCGAAATGCAAAAGGATGAAATAAACAGACAAATAAATGAAATGTTGAACCAGGACATTATCAGTCCAAGTCGAAGTCCCTGGAATTCTCCTTTATTACTTGTTCCTAAAAAACCTGACGAAACAGGTAATAAACGTTGGCGAGTTGTCGTTGACTTCAGGCGACTGAACGATGTCACAGTAGGAGACGCCTATCCTCTTCCAAATATTATAGAGATATTGGACCAACTAGGGAAATCGAAGTACTTCTCTACTCTCGACTTAGCAAACGCGTTTCATCAGATTGCTATGGATGCAGGAGATAGAGACATAACAGCATTCAGTACACCATTTGGCCACTTTCATTTCAACCGAATGCCATTTGGTTTGGAAGGTGCCCCTGCCACGTTCCAGAGGCTAATGAATACAGCTCTGACTGGTCTTCAAGGTCTGCACTGTTTTATATACTTGGATGATATAGTCATTTATGGTTATAACTTAAAAGACCATAATTCGAAACTCATACAAGTAGTACAAAGACTATGGGACCACCGTCTCAAACTACAGCCGCATAAATGTCATTTCTTAAAAAAAGCAATAGCCTATCTGGGACACGTGGTAGGTGAAAATGGAGTCATGCCAGACCTGAATAAGATAAAAGCCGTCAAAACATATCCAACTCCTAAGAAAGCCAAAGATATCAAGGCATTCTTGGGTTTTGTTGGCTATTATAGACGCTTTATCCCTAATCTCTCGAGGCTGGCAAAGCCTCTCACAGCCCTACAAAAAAAGGATACTCCATTCAAATGGGATTCATTCTGCGACGAATCTTTTAGGAGCCTAAAAGAAAACTGATTACGGCACCTATTCCCGTCTATCCGGAGTTCGACAGAGAATTTAACGTCACCAAATACGCAGGTGATCTAGCCATAGGTGCTATTTTATCCCAAGGTGACATAGGAAAAGATCGACCAATATGTTATGCCAGTCGAACGTTAAATCCGGCGGAAACTAGGTATTCTACCATAGAGAAAGAGAATTCCGACCCTACCTCTACGGTAGACAATTTAACATCATCACAGGTCATAAACCCTTGGTCTGGCTAATGAACTTGAAAGATTCCTCCTCTCGGCTCATGCGTTGGAGGATAAAATTGGGGGAATACGATTATAAGATTATGCATATACCCGGATCACTCAATTCAAATGCCGACGCTTTAAGTCGTTTAGTACCAAGCAACTCTGCCCTAGAGGTGCAAAAACAGATAAATATAGTAACGCGTAATCAGGCAAAATTACTTCAAAACGAGAGCAATCAAATAGATTCAGAGAGTATTTACAACAAATTTTTATCCTCCCCACATGCTAAAATTAACCTGATCCACGAAAAAACGGAAAGTTTAATAGACCATAAGGGTATTACCCATAAGTATTTTCTATTACCATTTCCAGAGCTGTATACCTCAAACCCACAACTAACAGTTCACGAAAGAAACAAGTAAACGTTTATAATATCGGAAACAACATATCCAATGCGCACAAAAGAGGATTACAAACGGATAATAGAAACGTTGCACAATTTCAAAAATAAATGTTTAGAATATAGTCAAAATGGAATCAATATATATATATCAAAAAGAGAAAATGCAACCCATTTCGCATTAAAGGCCCTTATCACACTTATATTTGGAAAAATCAAAGTCACGCTGTTTCTTTCGGAAATAATTAACGTTACCGACAAAAAGACCCAGAAATATATAATTGAATTGTGCCACACCATTAGGTGTGCACCAGGGTATCACACGAACTATAAAAAAAATTCAAACTATGCATAACTGGCCAGGTTTAACTCAAGATGTGGAGCAATACATCAACACCTGTAGCTCCTGCCAAACCAATAAGCTTAGTAAAAATCCCAAAATACCTATGAAAATCACGACAACCAGTTCGAGACCCTTCGAGAGGGTTTCACTAGACATAGTCGGCCCTTTACCAGTGAGTCACGTAGGTAATACCTATCTTCTTACCTTCCAAGGCTACCTCACTAAGTACACGGAAGCTATTCCTTTACAAAATGCCGAATCTAGAACTGTAGCTGAAGCTTTTGTAACCAATATAGTTTGTAGGCACGGCATCCCAGAGTCCATATTAACGGACCAAGGCTCGAACTTTTTGAGCGAGATGTTTTTACAAATGTGCAAGTTACTACATATCAAGAAATTACAGACGACGCTGTACCATCCTCAAACGAATGGCGCTTTAGAAAGGAGTCATCGCACACTGGCTGAGTACTTGCGTCATTTTGTAAATCGAGATCCACTAACATGGGATTCATGGATCCCGTATGCTATGTATGTATACAACATCAATATCCACAGTAGTACTAAGTATCCGCCGTATGAATTATTTTATGGTTACCCGCCAAGGATTCCTTCATTAATTAAAAGAAGCCCAAGTGTTAGTTACAATTATGACAATTATAGTAACGAATTAAGAGCTCGAATGCAACACAGTTATATAATTGCAAAGGAAAACTTGTTAAAAAATAAACGTAAATCGAAAGCCTTATATGATAGAGCTTCTAAAGAAAAAAAATGCTGTCTCAGAGATAAGGTCCTGTTAAAGAACCACACGCGGAAAAACACCGCTGTAGACAGGACCATATGAAATAGAATAAACTCAACAGAAAATTCAACAATTAGGATAGGCAACAAGCTTAAGACTGTACAAAACAGCAATCTAAAACTCTTTCGAGACTAACACGAATTCTAAATTCCGTAACCGTAGGAAGTTGTTCCTGGTTGCTGCCTTGATATTGCCAATACATTGGAAGTCACCTGCACCCGAAGATTACCCTATTAACCTCTAACCCGGGAATCTATTTCAAGGAGGTGGGCCGTGTTGAGTTGTATAGCAACGAATGACAGGTAATAGTATACTAGTATCTCACAGAACTTAATTTTGAACTAGATAAGCTTACAAATTGTACAGAAACTGCACAAAAACTTTGTGATTCAGTAAAATACCACCACAATAAACTCCCGCTCTGTGACGATATTACGTACCAAGTACATATCGGATTTTTTTGAAAGGTTATTTTCAGGAATACACCGATCGTTTTGTTTGTAACCCGATCAAAAACATAAGGCTAGCTGGAAACCTATCAGCTGTAAATTCAAGTACATATCCTCATACGTATACTGAAACAAAACTCAGAATTACTGAAAGAGAAAGGAAATAGGTGTAAAAGGGGACTATTTAATGCTGTGGGTACGGTTAGTAAAACACTTTTCGGAACCTTAGATGAGTATGATGCATTGCAGCTCAATAACCACATAGACAGCCTTAAAACTAACCAAGACCATTTGTTGAATTTAATAAGAAATCAAACATTAATAGTTGATACCACCGTTAACATCTTTAACAAAACTCGGTACGCCATAAAAGAACAGTTAATTCATTTAGACAAAAAGTTAGAATATCTAATCATTGTGAGTAATCGACTCTCTATAGAAAACCTTAAACAAAATATTACAATAGAATTTGAGACTATGGTATCCCTGACCACTCTGATGATGATAAGATACCATACTACTCCAAAGCTTCCCATTGACTTGATAACAGATGTACGTCACGGTAAACCTCACCCTTCCATTATTACACCCCAACAAATGAAGAACGTGCTAGAAACCATCCAGAAAGAAATTCCCAACTCCATAACCTTACCAATCAATAAGGACAAGAACAACCTCTTGCAAATTTACCAAATCAGCAATGTTCGCACAGCAGTAATAGACAATAAAATAATTTTCCTCCTAAAGATTCCCCTACCGTTTAAAGAAAATTATCAGTTAATGAAAGTATATCCACTGCCTATACCACACCAAGACAGAATAGCCTACATCAAACCATCCCTAGAGTATCTAGTAATAGACTACAATCGAGAGCACTATTACTCACTGCACAATTTCGAACTGCAAAACTGTGGAACTATTGATCTAATTAATTACTTATGCCGAGTAGTACACCCTATATTCAATTTACACTCAGTAAATAACCTGTGCGAAATAGACCTATTAAAACACTCTAACACCGTTCCTCCTTAGTGCAAAATCCAAATAGTACCAAAACTAGATTTCTGGATTCAATTGTCACAACCGAACAAGTGGTTGTTTTCTATGAAAGAGCCTGTGATAATCGATACTGTGTGCAAAGACAAAATAATTCCACACGAACTTAACGCAACTGGAATATTGGAGCTCTCGGTAGGCTGTTACTGTTACCCACAGCAGCAAAACTTACTCAACCATAAAGTCCACGGCATAAAGTTTCATGACCAACAAGAGCTACAAAACCTCAATATCGCGATTCAATCACAAAAACTAGAAGAAAAGCTAAAAAACACTGACCTATTCCCTCACATTATTCACCATTATTCCTTGCTCTACCTGCTAATCGCAGCACTACTACTCATGGTTACGGTCATTTGTTTTAAAAAGCTCAAAAGAACCTCGAGGAAACAAGTAAACGTAAACAATGCAAACAATGCAGATGAAATACGAGATGAAACGACCGACTACCGGTTAGGTGTGCAAACTTAAAAAAAATATTAATAACAACAAAAAAGAAGAAAACCAAGGAAGTCAGGGAATATTTATTGCCTTTTTTGCTTTTTCCCTCAACTCTGTCATAATAAAAATAATTTAATATAATACAACATTTTATAATTTTATAACTTTTCTTAGGAAAAAATAAGAGAATTTTATTTTGTGCCTCCAAATATTTTAGTTTTTAGAATGTTAGTATAAATAATCTAGCATCATATTTTAAATTATAACATATACATGTGTATATAAGGATATATCAAGTAAAAAGAAGTAAAATGGTAAGCTTGAAATTACGCTATGTAATTACCAATCAATTTTAGCAGATGTAATATTATACTTAATTAAATAGGACAAGTAGGTTAATGTAATAGCGGGGTAGATTTCTCTAAAACAAAAAGAAAAACAAGAAATATATAATTTTAGAGGAATTCTGAACTTATATACAAATATAAGATGCATGGTAACGATAGTTTACGTATATCAAACATATAACCTGCGTAACTTTTGACTTCACAAAAATTAAACTATGCCCTTCACTTGTTTTTAGCGAAAATCCACATGTGGATTTTCTTTACAAAGGGGGATGGTGTAATGAGTCGTTGGATGCACTCATTACTTTCATAAAGACTCATATGGCTTTTGGGGCAAAGACCTCACTCATTCCCTATGAACGCAATAAATCGTTATTTTTTTTTCATTATTGAAAATTGCAAGAGCTGGCGACTTACATTAATTTTGCATTCAATAATTGCTGTCGCATTATTCATTGACCCCATCAAATTACATATATGAAATAGCCAAAAAGCTTAATCAGCAGCCGGGTCTTTTGCACTTGAGGCGAATGCACTTCGCTTGTACATAAGCCGTTTCCCCTACATTACTATGTATGAATGATGCGTCAATCACTTTAAGCGATATTCAGCAATGATAGGTAATTAGGGGGTGTTACCGCTGAGATATCGATATATGCCTCAATAAAAAAGTAATGAGCAGCATTGGTGGGTCAGTCAGACAGTTTTTTTCAAGTTTTGAAGTCGGGCAGTAAATAAAGGAAAATTATCGAACTTAGTAGAACTTTTTGTGATTCTTAACTAAAATTTATTGTACTAAAATATAATTTGGATTTATATATACTAAATGATTGTGCTTCTGTTTTTTAAGAAACATCGAAATAAGTGCGAGAAACAAATTGTTTCCTTGAGTTAAATTTTGAAGTGAATGTGCCCTCAACCAAGTAAAGAAAACCCATTGAAAACAATAAGGGGCTGCTGATCTTCTCATTTAGTAGGAAGCACTCCCAAGTCCTGTTGCAGATGACGCCCAATACGCATCAGCCGTAACGTCATTACGGTTCATGAGATACAGCCCGGTGACGGACGGCCGGACATCGGAGGCTTAGGAATAGGGTTCCCGTTTTTACTCTTTGGGTACGGAACCCTAAGAAGTAAGATTTATTTGATATATGTTAAATTTTTATTTAGTAATACGTAATAATATACATTGTGTATTTAGCGTATTTTCCATGGATTCAAATAAAATTCAGTTGCGGTAATAAAGTATTTAGGTATGTTTCGTTATTCAGTTAGTCCTAATAGGTAATTTCGTATGTAGGACTAGTAGATTTTAATTTAATTTTTGGGATTATATGTAATAAAAACGTGTTTGTTATAGATATATGCACCATGTGATACTATTCGTAAGAGGGTTTTAAACGAATTCTGTGTACGGTCGCTTGCCTATTTTTATAGTGGGGCTTGTTTGACTAGGAACGTTGATTACCAGATATGGACCAACCCATATTTAAGACAGCTTGTGTATTCTTCTTTCACTTTTGACTAGAACTTTATCTCCTAAGTGGAAAGGCCTAACTGTATTGTCATAATATGCCTTTAAGCGTTGTTTGCGCGCTAAAAGGGGTTTCCGAGCCATGTCATATGATTTATGTTGTCTGTTAGATTATCTTGAGTAGTAAGAACGATGTATTTGTTACCTAATATGATCTCTTCTAGTGGACCAACTATATCCAGGTAAACCTTGTCGAAAGTCTGATGTGCGATATCTGTTATTACCATTGGCATCTTGAATTGTGGAGATGCTTTCATCGTTTGGCACTTAGGGCATTTTTTGATTTAGTTTTTGATATCGCTAAGCAAGTGAGTAGTTATGCTATGTTGGTACTGCGCCAAAACCCCATGGATTTTTAAAGGGGCCCCAAACTCTCAAAAGTGTGTATCAATTTTATAACCCCACCCTTCGCCATAGGTGCAAGAATAACTAACTGCTTCATTATGCAACACACACATACACATACCATTGGATCCTACGTGCGTGAAAATATCATATACTATTAAAAATATAAACTCGTTTGAATGTATCAATTACTCTGAACAAGCTAAAGGGAAAAACAGATTACCAGGCGACCAGACCCTATCATAGACAATCGCAATCTTTACACCGCATGTATCATTTGTATGAGCCAAAACTTGTTTTACAGTTTTAATTATCACCAAAGAAAACATGCGTTCTTCACTTTTGCTTCTTCGTTGCCGGCGTAAGTAGTTGTTGTTTTATTAAACCACAAAACAAGAATAAAGGAAAAATGCACTTCGAAGGTCGACAGCACGCCACATCTTTATGATCACGTATAAATTATGTGCTCCTGCTACTTCACATTTAGAAACAACTTCTTTGACGCTGCTTCACCAAATTAATTTTGAATAATATCACAAATTGTGACGGTGTTGCTAGCGTGTGCAGAATTCAACGAGAGATGATCAACGATCTTTAACTATATGAGTAGGTGTGAGTGCAAACAGAAGCTTGTAGGGAAAAAAACAATATTTGCCGGTATATAAACAGTTTGACGATTTGGTAAACTTGAATGAGCTGAAAGCGAAATGTGGGTCATATTAATTCTATTGAATGAACCGGCAGTATGATAATTTGCAAAACTAGGGAAATTTAACGTTAATAACGTTAACTGTAATCTGAACGCTATTTGATAATATCGGTCGTCTATAAAAAATAATAGATCTTGGAAGTAGTTAGATGTTATAATTGCTCAGAGGCTGCGTTGCAAGTCATATTAATCGTGTGAATTCGTTTATGAAATATTTATAAATAACGTTGATTGAGTTTTGTTTATTTATTGTGCTTATGTAAAGTACTTCTTCCAGGTAAGTTTGACATATTTTTATTGTAATGCATTTATTTATTATAGTATCAAATACCAATGAAGTCTGAGGTATAAAAGAGGCAACACTTTAGAGAATTTTTTTATTTAACTACTGATATAGTTTAGTATTCCATGTAATTCCGGTTCAAAACCACATAGACATTAAACCTTGGCATGTTGGCTTTCAGGCAATCCAAAAATATCTGGCGCGTTTTTGCGGCACTCATACATTTTTTTTTTGCTTTTCAGAATGAGCTCTAAATTAACGCACAGACAAATTTTTGATGATTGGTTTCCATCGGACAAATTCGGTCGTAAGGAAGTAATTTTTGAATTTGTTGCGCAAAAATTTTATATTCAAAAGCTGTCTAAGCTTTTCTGAAAAAAGGGAAGGCTACAATTACTACGGTTTGCTTCAAAATTGAAGAAAAGTGGGGAAAAAATAGTAGGCATTGGGGTCGCTTTTTATCTGCAAATTCAACGTGGCTAGATAAATATTTCATTTGCCTGACTATATATAGAGACAAGACAATCAATTTGATCAAGATCTGCAGTAGTAACACTAAAACGACCAGGAAGACTACCAAAAACTGTTCAAGAATGCAATAAAAAAAACAAAAAAGCCAAAGATAAAAAGCCTTTTGGTTTCGAAAAGCTCTGAAGAAATAAGTATAGCTAACCAGATGACCGTCGCAAAACGGGGAAGAGAGACTCAGCAAAACTGATCAAGGAACTCTTCTCTATCTTCATCTAATATGGGTACTGATATGAAAAAGCTTGTATAAAAGACTAAACGCTGAACCTACATTTACGGGTATGTGTATCTTCTGATAAGACGTTGGACATATAATTGATGCAATTTATCTAAATATCAATACCATATTATTCGGCCAACAAAATAGTGAAAATCTCTTTCCTTCAGACGATCTAATTAAACAGGACAAGACAAATTTTATCCGATAGAAATAGAAGTTACTGACGCATCTGCTAAGTGTTAACTTGAGTCCTTGGTTAACCATACTATAGAAAGACAATATTTACCTCAGAAAGATATTTTATTTGCATTGGAGGAACTAAAAAGTGGGGAAAATCAACTAAATGTTTTAGTGAAATGGAGATGTGATGGGTCTCAACAAAAACAATACAAGCAGACATTTTCATCACAAGGCCAAACGGACAAAAATCTTTTTAGTGTATCAATGGTTCCCATTCAATTATATTTAAAAAGGTTGTGTGGCAGAATCCAGGTGCATCTTCAACACGATATTACCGCCCAATTAAATAATTTGTGCAAAAGAGTCCTCTGGCTTATTTTCACAAGAAGTTAATTTAATCGAAGAAGAAATCAATGGCCTTACTCCTATAGCTATTAATGACAATAAAGTGTATTTTACGGTTAAGCCTATTTTTATGTTAACTATGATAGATGGCAAGATTTTCACTGCCCTATCGCCAATAACTACGTCCTCTCAAACAAGGAAATGGAATAATCCAACAGCATTTTCGAATAAAGCCGTCGATAAAAGGTCATTGTCCTTTTGAATGTCTCCATTACATTCATGGATACGTTTTATGGAATGTATATTGCACATAGCGTATAGGCTTGATATAAAAGCCTGGAAAGTTCGCGGATCTGACAACAAAGCCAAGATAGCGGCTAAGAAAAGAAAGATTCCGCAGTGCCATAGGTTTATTGGTCGATATACCTACACAGCAAGCTGGTAATACCAATAATGGCAATACGACCAGGCGGTTTTTCCGGACAGCAGAGATCAGTGCCGGAATTACAGGAGTCAGCCAAGAGCTTATTGAAACTTTCAGACAATTTTAGTGTGTTTGGGCAATGACTATGCTATAAATGAAGTCGCATTTGGAGCATTTGCAACCAATAGAAGTGATTTGTATTTAAAGGAATATCCAAGTTATAATATGCCGTATGTATTTTATTAGGGCGACAAAGTCTAAATTCGACTCATCAACAGGTCCCAAACAAAAAAATTGAGTTATTACCGAGAAGTACACGTTGAATGACAGCGACATTATGCCCTATATGAAGTCTCCATTTTTATCGCGTTTACTTGAACTGAAATATTGTACATAGCATTTAAAAAAAAATGTAATGCTTACCTGAAAAATGGGACAAATCAGATAATCCTTCGTAGGGTTCTCATACAAAAATTATGTTTTTCACTACATATTACACTGCCAGAGAGAGCTAAAATAATTTACACAGCGTTTTTGTAAGTAAAAATAGTAAGTACAATTTTGAAAACGAACTAAATCCTCACGACGATAAAAGATATTTACTTAAAGATAACCATGAATCATTACCGTGGGGTCATTATCGTATAACGGAAATACATTAATGTGAATATAAGAAAATAATGTAAATTAGGTTATGGCTTTGTAATATTTATAGCGTGCCGAAATTTGCGTTTTATTTTAAAATTATATCATCATATTAATAGGCGAGCTACCGCAATGCAAATTAAAACGTTATGACCGGATTTTTAATCCAAAGATGATCTTATAAACATGCAGTACATATTTGGATTTAATTATTTATTGCTGAGCATTCTATTTTTAGTCTGCGTGGTGGTACTGAAAGAAATTGAAACTTAAGGTATGAATTACGCTGTTTATATTTACTTATTTAATGCAGAGCATTATATTTTTGAAATATTTGCGTTTATTTTTTTTTTGTGTTTTTATGATGTTTTGCAATTTGTTTTTACATTTAATGATTTTTTGCCATTTATTTTCGCAATTTTACGAATTTTTGAAATATTTACGTTTTTTATTTAATTATTCGTGTTTTTATGATTTTTTGCAATCTTTTTATACCCTAGATGAAATCTATAGGGTATACTAAGTTTGCCATTCCGTTTGTAACGCACAGAAATAATGATGGTAGAGCAAAATGGATTGGACACCCCCGCATAAAATTGAAAGTTATTTTGATTTTTGCATGTCCGTCTGTCCGTCCGTCCGTCCGTGCGCACGATAACTCGAGATCGCGTTCACTTAGAATGCTGAAATTTTGTACACGGACATTAAAAAAAAAGTGAAATTTAGTTCTAAAATGAGATAAATCGGGCAACTCCTTCGTGGTGTTGCCATACAAAAATTTGGTTTGCACGATATATTTGGACACTACCTGAGAACACGTCGACATAGCAATCTGAAATTTGGTACATTGAGTTTTCATACTAATAGCAAATAAAATTTCAAAAATGAACTAAATCGGGCAACCCCTTCTTGGTGTTGCCATATAAATTTTTTTGGTTTTTTACATATACTTTGAAAACGATCAGTCCTAGATATTTTTATTGTACTAAAAACTTCTTCAGAATAAGAAGTCCTATAAAATTGGTTATAATCATTTTTTCTGTCCGACTAGGCGTTCTAGAAATATATGCTAGAAACCAATGAAAAAAATCAAAATTGCTGAAATGGGTGACCATACGAAATTTCATACGGGCATTCATCTAGGGTATCATAAGCATTGGTCTTAGACCAATTCTAGCTTTTTCACTTGTTTTTGCATTAATTTAATGATTTTTTGCAATCTATTTTCGCAATTGTACTAATTTTTTCATTTCTAATCTACACGATACGGCAGAGCGCAATTTAAACCCTTGTGGAGGAGGTAAATTTACCATTTTTAAATGGATCAACAACTACAGGCGGTTTTATCCGATATCTTCCCCTCCAACTTATTAGTATTAAACTCCCAACACATAAAAGAACCGCATTCAAAGCATCGGTTCAATCAATAGAATTAATATCACCCACATTTCGCTTTAGCTCAGAGTTCAAGTATACTAAATCGTCAAACTGTTTACATACCGGCAAATTTTGTTTTGTTTTTCTTACAAACTACTTTTGTTTGCATTACCTACCTTTTTTTGAACTTCCTATACCTTTACTACTCATATAGTTAAAGATCGTTGATCCCATATTCCTACACACGCTAGCAGCGTGGTGAAGCAGCGAAAGTGAAGTAGCAGGAGCACATAATTTATACGTGACTATAAAAATGTGGCGTGCTGTCGACCTTCGCAGGGCATCTTTCTTTTATTCTTGTTTTGTGGTTTAATAAAACAAAAACTACTTACGCCAGCAACGAAGAAGCAAAAGTGAAGAACGCATGTTTTCTTTGGTGATAATTAAAACTGTAAAACAAGTTTTGGCTCATACAAATGATACATGCGGTGTAAAGATTGCGATTGTCTATGATAGGGTCTGGTCGCCTGGTAATCTGTTTTTGCCTTTAGCTTGTTCAGAGTAATTGATACATTCAAACGCGTTTATATTTTTAATAGTATATGATATTTTCACACACGTAGGATCCAATGTAGTGTATGTGTGTATTGCATAATGCAGCAGTGAGTTATTCTTGTACCTATGGCTAGGGGTGGGGTTTCCCTATAGCGTCATACTCTTCACCATGGGATTTTGGGACAGAACCAACATAGCATAACTACTGATATATCTCCACCAATACTTCCATCTAGTTCTTTTATAGATTCTAATTGCTACCTGATGGCCACCGAAAGGAGAGTTGTGATAATCCTTTAGGATTGTTTGAAGTTCATTGGGACTCGTAAATATCTCAGGGGCTTTGACTGGACTTATTTTTTGTTCAAGCGTAGCAGGGGCTGTGTCTCCGCCTCTGGGAATTGAATTTCCTTATCTGCCACTGCCGTGGGCTGTGTGTTTTCAGCTTTCGAGCTAGTATTGGCCTCTTGGGCTTTCTTTTGTTGAGCTCTGGTCACGGGGAGACAATGATGTTATAGTCGAACTCCGACCGTTTGTGGTGAAATCTCACCAAAACGGAAGTTGGGTCTTTTACATTAAAGACACCTTTGAGAGGTTTTTGGTCAGTATTGGCTGTGAATTTACTCCCTTGGAAGTAGCAGGGAAATTTCTAGTTTCTCAGACTATAGTCAATAACTCTGTTTTAATAGTGGAGTAATTTCTCTCCGTTTTGTTCAGGGTATGGGTTGCATAGGCAATAAGCTGGTTTTCCCACTTATCATTAGGAAAGTACAGCTCTTAGGAAAATCTGGTTAGATTAATAGAGGTTGGGAAATTAAAGAATGTAATAGTTGGCAAGTCCCAAAAATGACTGAACTTGCCTTACTGTTCCGGGAACAGGAAATACTTTGACGCCGACCGTTCTACTGGGGCCTGGTAATGCATCTTCGCTAGAGCATTTGTGCCCTAGATAAACAACTTCTCTTTTCAAAACTGGCACTTCTCTGACTGCAGTTTGAGGTTGTTTTCTCTCAACTTATTGAAGACTTTTTTCAGTTTATCGTTGTGGTGACTTAGTATTTTACCGTAAATGACTATGTCGTGAAGATAAACGAAGCATTCGAGGCCTTGTAGGCATATCAGAACGAAGTTCATGAGGCGTTGAAATGTTGCTGGAGCTCCTCCGAGTCCGAATTACATATGCTTGATTTCGTAGTACCCGTAACTGTGCTAAAAGCGGTCTTATTTCGATCTTCATTATTGACTAAGACTTGGTGATAGCCATGTTACGCAGATTTTTTGTGCGCAATGCCGGCTCGCTCCTGGAGGATTAGGTGTGGTTCGATCGTTATGAAAATTGTACGCAAAGCTCACAATCTTGACATTTAGGGCGCCACGTAGTTTTTTAGTCGAAACCGCGAAACTCTCAAAACAAGGAAATTAAATGAGATGCAACTCCTACACTGCTAAAATTCACGTCATTGTTTTTTATTCCACTTTTAACATAAAAATATAATTTATTCCAATTGCCAAATACCAAACTTCGATAAATATCAAATATTTAAGAGACCGTAATTCAAGCAAAAAAAAAAGAATATGATTTACCTTGTCCTCTAAATCAGCATGTGGTTCATCAAAATTATTTGTACACCTTTCTTTTTTTTTACTTTCCCGATGGCTTTTCGTCCACGGCCCCTTAACACTTCTTTTCCTATTTTTTTTTTACTTTTTCTTTTTTTTATCTTTATTTTCCTCCTTTGCAATTCCTAAAATACTTGGCTTGGGTGCTTCTTTGTAACCTCTCTTTCACCAACTGACCGCCGTCTTACCGGATGCAGTACGCTCTTCGAAAAATCGAAAAACGGTTTTTTTTTGGGACAAGTTTTCGGTATACAAGAATATTCTAGTTTTCGAAACTCATTGCCGTCCGTTTACATTGGATCTAAATATTTATTTCGGAAATTTTTCCGAATGTTATTCTAGCAAGTACATCCATCACCTAAGTAGATCGGTCGGTTCAGTTCTTGTTACCAATTTGTTTTTAATTTTTTTTCTTTTGTTATGGGGCCTGGATCGAACATTTAATACCATTTTTTCCTGTAACCGAAAACTAGTAGACTACTGCTGATTGAGAGATACAAGATACAATTATTACAATTGATATGCCGTGATATAGTAGTTCTTACAAGGTAATTTAACTATAACTTTGTACAATACCAGAAATAAAAAAAAGTATCATTATGGCAAATTTGGCTTAACCGATTTACTAAATTAAATGATAATGTACATATTTATACTGTCGGGGTAAACCAGGTGTGTGTGTGTGTGTGTGCGTGTCTGTGTGTGTGTTTTTGTATTCCTACATGGGCTGCATCTGTACGGATGTATATACATATGTGTTGTATTGGCCTTAACGATTGCGATACTCCGGACCTTGCTTGAGTGTGTATGTGTTTTGTGTAGGAAAATTTCCCAGTATAACCCGCTGATAATCACCTCTGTAAATAACAAAAATCACTCGGCAGAATCAAATCGTTAAAAAAAAAAGGAAGGACAACAAAACACATAACATTTCCTCCCCATCTTCCGAGAGATTTCGGTGGTATAACCGAAATCTGTATAACCATCAACACAACTCAAATAAGATGAGTACAGCGTCGGGCATCAGCACAGTTACCGTATCGTTATATATTAGTGATTTTTATTTTCCCCACCTCTACTATGCACAGCACTATCGACAATCGAATTATCATTCGCTGGGCCGAGTGCTCTCCTATCTACTGTCATCTCCCGGCCGAAATTAACGAAGTACGGAGTCAACTTTTTCGCTTCGTGAGTTGATGTTCGGATCGCGCAAGCTACTTTATGCAGGTGATTATCCCACTCTCTGTGGTTATCCGAAACATACGCCCTCAACATGGTTTTTACAACCTGGTTTGTCCGTTCAGCCGGGTTTGCCTGTGGGTGGTAAAATGCTGTATATTTTATATTCACCCCATACGAGCTGCAAAGATTCCTGAAGTCTTTACTTTTAAACTGAGCTCCGTTGTCACAAATGATGTCCTTAGGTGCACCAAAGAGCAAAATAACGAAATTCTCTATGTTTTGAATTAAAGCCTTACTAGTAGCAGAGCGCAATGGAAAGAACAGAGGAAATTTACTAAATTCATCAACTACTGTTAGTATGTAAGAAAACCCTTGCTTTGAACGTGGTAAAGGCCCTATGAAATCAATACTAATTATCTCCCAAAGATAACAAGCATGTTTACGATGTGCCATTAATCCCGCTGGTTTTTTTAACTGCGGCTTAATAGCCTGACAAATCCTACAACATCGAATGTATCTGATAACATCTGCTTCCATCTTAGGCCAGTAATAATTTTGGGATAAGCGATCTGAAGTTTTCCGTACGCCCACATGTCCGGACGTTGAAGCGTCGTGAGCTTGCACTAACAGATCCTCACGACGATATTTGGGGACCACTTCGCGCCAATAATCGGAGTCTAACACTAGAGATGGATATTTTACGGAGCGATGTTTCCAAAGAGTTCCGTTCTCGATTTTCCAGCTGGATATTTGTCAGGGTACTCTCGAACGTTCTGTAGCATCTTGTTATACCATTTATCTACTACAACTGGACCTTCCGCATTCATAGAATTGACAAGGGGTACCGTACGAGATAACCAGTCAGGCAGAAGGTGTTCTTTTGCCTTCCTATGTACTACCTCAAAATCGAATTGCTGCATTTTGACGGCCCACCTTCCCAGTCTACCTGTTGGGTCCTTAAGGTTATTTAGCCAGACTAAAGAGGCATGGTCCGTAACAACGGTAAATTTTGTGCCCTCTAAGTATGGTCGAAGCTTGTCAACAGCCCAAAGTACTGCTAGGCATTCGCGCTCTGTCGTGGAGTAATTCCTCTCGCAACGATTTAAGGATCTACTGAGATACGCTATAACTTTGTCTTCACCATCTTGCTGCTGAGTGAGGACTGCTCCAATACCGTATCCGGACGCATCCGTGTGTACGACAAATGATTGCTCGAAATCTGGGCAAGACAGAATAGGGGCAGTTACCAATTTTTCTTTTATTTTTCGGAATGCTATTTCGCAATCCTGATCCCATTGAAATTTTTTTCTCTTTTTGAAAAGTTGAGTTATAGGCGCGATTAATGTAGAAAGGTTTGGCACAAACCTTCTGTACCAGGATACCATACCGATAAAGCTTCGTGCTTCCTTAATCGTCTAAGGGTTTGGTACATCCAATATACATTTAACTTTATCGGGGTCCACCTGGAGCCCATTCTCTCCTACCAAGTACCCTAAACACTTTAACTCTGGCCGGCAGAACTCACTTTTTTCGTAATTGATGACCAGGCCTGCTTTATATAACTTTTGGAATACTTCGCTAAGTACTCTTAAGTGATCCTCAAAGCTCTGAGTTACGATAACTATATCGTCTAGGTATACAAAGTCGTGGTTTTCTAAAGGTCCAGACAAAACTTGGTCGATAAGCCTCTGCCATGTGGCTGGTGAATTCGATAGCCCAAACGGGAGTCGGCAAAATTGGAAAAGTCCTCCGCCCGGTACAGTGAATGCAGTGTATTGTTTCGATTTTTCTGCCATAGGTATTTGCCAAAATGCAGATTTAATATCTAGGGATGACAAGTACTTGGCATCCCTAAGGTTATCTAAAGTTGTTGTCACATAAGGAATCGGATATGCATCTTTTTTGGTTACTTTATTTACTTTACGAAAATCTATACAAAATCTGTAGGTACTATCCTTTTTCTTAACCATGAATATGGGAGACGACCAGGCACTATTCGAAGGCTCTACGATACCTAACTCAAGGATGCTATCCAACTCTTCGTTGATGACCTTCTGCATTGCAGGCGATACTGGATAGTAACGCTGCTTAATGGGTGGTGAATCCGTTACGATAACGTGTTGTACTTCTGTACAACAACCCAAACCCTTTCCCATTCTGCTTTCATTCTCTCTCAATAGTGCCTCAAGTCGATATCTTTGTTCATCCGTTAATTTTGTTTTCCCTGCTAACGAACATAAGAAGGTAGTTTCCATTTCGTTAGAAAATTGCCAAGAATTGCTTCTCAAATCTACGACTATTCCCATTTCTTTCCAAAAATCCGCACCAAGAATTATGCTAAGAGGTAGCGAAGGAATTACTAAAACGTCGAAAACTTTTATGTGTCCCTGTAGCTCTATGGGTAGTTGCACAACACCCAAAACTTCAATAATTTTTCCATCTGCTAACGTTACAGATTTAGCATCGGCATTCTTAACTGTCAGCCCTAAACGTGCTAATAAATTCCACCCTAATCCACCAAGTATAGTGCGGGAAGCTCCAGAATCAAGAAGACCTAATAAATCCGTGCTGAAAACTGAAATCCTGAGATAAGGTTGGCTATCGTTGTTGACTTTCGAGAGCACATAATCCAGCATAGCTGTTAACGCTTGACCTTCACTATCACAAGAATCTGATCCGACACTCTTCGAATTTCTAACACTTGCGGCTTCTACAGTCAATTCAGAGCTCAACTCGCCGCTTATGACTGAGCTCTGTTTTCGTTTCCCGCCTTTCTACCTCTAGCCGATTGTGAGTTATTTTCATTTTGCGAAGTTGAAGGACGCGGATTGTTTTCTTGTCGGCTATATGAATTCCTTTCGCCATTATTTGCTGGTGTTCCTGAGCTACGCCTGCAGTTCATACAATTCATCCGAATGACTCCTAAAGCACCACATCCAAAACATCTTCGCCTTTCCCTACAAAATTTCGCTGTGTGACCCTCTTTCTTACAATTCGAACATTGAAATTGTGGACGTTTATTGGTATGCTCAGCTGTGGAAATGGGGGCTCTGTCTTGCGCAACATATGCAAGATCGGGCTCCAATTAGTTACCATGTCGCCGAGAAGGTGGTGGAACAAAAGCCTCCACAGAAGCCCTAACGGATTCCAATTTCCTACCTTTGTCAATCAGATCTTTAATGGACACTACCTCACTTAGACCAAACTGACTCTGATAGAAAGGATTCATATTTCTTTTTAGAATTCGCAACTTCTCCGGTTCTGTCAGAGGTTGAGAGAGACGTGAATATAAGCTAGACATGATGGCTACATAGGTACCCATTGACTCATTTTGACCTTGAGTACGTCGTTTGATCTCCTCCATGAGTCGATCATCGTAGTCAGTATCATCCCAAGATTTGAATTGGTATTTGAAAGCCCGGTACCAAATAAGAGCTCGGTCACAGAATAGATCCATGGCTGACCGAAAGAGTGTTTGTTGTGATACCCCTCGTGCTTCGCTTAATTCAGTCACCCGCTCCAAAAAGGAATTTAGCGACTGCCCTTTTTCACCAGAAAATTGTACTTCCCATTTATAAATTGGGACTTTAGGAATTGAAGGACGAACACGAGAAAATTGTTGGCTTCGTGAACTTGTGAAATCGCAAGAAGAATCGCTGGCGTATTCGTCGGATTTATCATCACTTTTCGCTTTACTTTCCAATCTACCCAAAAGTGAAGCCAAATCAGTGTTCAACGCTTCCTTCTTTTCAATCTCTTCTTTGGTGTTGGCTGTGCATCTCCCCAGTCTACATAAGGCCCACATAATCTTAGTCCGAATATTAAGATATTCGCTGGACATTGATGTGTCAACAAAACTCTCAAGTAAGGCTTCAATCTCTTCCAATTTTCCTTCAATGGCTTCGATGTCTTCATTAAATTTAAATGGATACCCCGCAGCTGGAAAACTGGTACCGGCATTTTCCTTTTTCATTACGCCCCGCAAGAGTTTTCTCATTTCGTCAACTGACCCGGTTTTTAACCCACGAGCTACGATTTCGTAACTTAGCTCTTCCTGGCTTAAACGATTAACTTCCATTTCGAACCAAATTTTTTTTTATTTTTTTTTTTTTAAGATCCTAGGCCAAGAGAGAAGGAAACGTATCTTGGAACCACTCCAAAATTAACTCAAATCAAAAGGATTGAGAGAGTCATAACTACAATTCAAGTTTATGGACCAACATAAGAAGCCAAAATTGCCTTAGCTTCCTAAAAAAAACTTACAAAACGGAATAATCGCCGCACAATTCCCACAAGCCCCATATGACATGTACCTCGATTTTATAAGCTTTACACAATTAACTTAGACCTGGCCTCTCGAAAATCAGGCGTCAGTCTTTTAATTTCTAATTTATCTCACAATATTAGAGGCACCATTATAATAACCACTGTAGCATAACAATTACGCGTTACTGCAATCACTCTTGAAAGCAACTTTACAAAATGGAGCAAAAACATCAATGGTTATACATATGTAGATCCCATTATCCCCACACGATGATTGTGAATCTTAAGTATAATTTAAGTGCAGTTGAAATGAGAACCAAAAAAATAAAAAAATTAAAAATTATCACTAAGAACTTTTACACCTCTCTTCAATTCATTTGTACTATATGACTATGTATACGCTAAGCTATTAATATATAAAAATGTATATGCGATCTCTCTTGACTACTTCGCAAACCTACATGCACAAAAAAAAACGGAGAGGATTAGCTAAATCCAATCAGCTGTAGTGGAATAATATGGTACAAAATATTGTTTTCCAAAACGACCTTTATATCAATTCAAATTTTGTTATAAAAGCTAAATTGTAATATTCCTTACTGAAGATTGGTTGTTTAGTTAACGGAGACTGTAGATACTAGTCCTATTTTGTTTTAATATAACCTGTCTGGCACTAATCTCAAAACCTAGGAGGCGGATATTTGTTCCACCGTAATCTTGCCCAAAGTAGGTATATCCTGGTTTAATTCCCTTCCTAACTTAAACGGCTGAATCTGATTTCCTTCCACACGCTTGAAAAATATTCGAATCGTTCCGTGATTTTGTTTCTGGTCTTTTTACCTGTTTCCTAACCGAATTGCTTCCAATGTCTCTATGAATTGAATTTAAAAAATTATACCTAAGCTCACACTCACTTGGTTCAACTAATTTCGATACTGCGTATAATAAACGCTTTCCAGGTTATCCTGTAGTATGAGCTTTCCACAAATCCAAAGAAAATAAGTCACTTTTGACCTTCGACAAATCACTGCTGGCAATTTAAATTGACAAGAAACGAGTACCTACATAAAATCTTTTAATGTTTACTTATAAATACCTATATATATATTGTTACGCGCCACAAAGTGATACAAGCGACATCTATTGGAAATGGAAACAACTTTAGGTTAGTGACATCCTAGTAAACTGGGTTTGGAGAATGGAATATTCAGGAAGGTTCTAGGATAATTTCGTAGAGTTATAAATACGGCGCTGCTCACGTCCAGGAGGCGATTATTATTTTCAGACAGCGAAGTGAACGAAGTAAACTATTTGGATTGCGATAATTAGAAGTACAGTACTAGCGATAAATAAAGAGTTGATTTGATAATTATTTGTGAATTTGTGAGAGTAAACGGTAAAGCTAAATAAAGAAAGAACTTTTGATTATATCTGAAATATTGTGTTTTAAATAACGAACTAAGGCCACGCTCGTAATAATATATTTTTTTTGATGTTCTTTAATTTGCATTTTCACCTGAATAAGTAATCAAAAATATGTATAGATTTATATATGAACCAACATTTAGGCTCTGTCGTTAGAAAATCAGATCTCAATGACCCTGGTACCTCACACAAAGAATAATATCATTCGGCCTTTTAATTTTCCATTTATATCACAATTTTAGAGACATCATTACCACTGAACAGTGTAACAAAAAACTATATTCGATCACTTGAGCAAACAAGTCGACAACTGATTACTGCAATCCTGCTTGATCACTTCTCAAACTTATTTACAAAAAAAAAAACCATAGACAAAAAAATATAGCTAGTTTTAAACAGCTGAAGAAAAATATATCGGTACGAAATAATTTGCTCTCAGAATAACCTTTATACCTTGTGGCCTCTAACTAAGTATCTGCGTTCTGTACTAGGAACTCTCAGCGCACTTTCTACCGTGCTATCTTGTGTTGGATACCGAAACTGTGCTGATGACGCAATAATTTCCAATCACCAAATTTCATCTTTAACGAAATAACACATGCACTTTCTGCGATAACTCGTGTATTTAGAATATCTTATATGTATAAAAAAAATTAGCCGGTGATACTCCTTACTGAATAACAAAAATTCTTTTTAGAATGCATGCATAGGTTTATATTCGATAAAAAAAAAATAGTATTTAGGTATATATAAGTACTGTACAATGATTTATAATAAAACTGTTCAAAATTTAGGTTTTATACTTCCGTAGCTAGTCTGGCAAAATTTAATTATTCAATTATTGTATTGTAAGAATTATGTGTAGGTCCAAATTATGCAAACTTGGAACAAAGTGACCTGTAGATTACGTACCGCTACCTGATGTGACTGATATCACAGATAACTATCGGCACATGCATCACAAAGGAAAAAAATTGTAACGTTATCCACCACGCTACGTATGTATATAACAACTTTTTTAACTATACGCACATTTTCCACACTTTATAACACTTCTTGCCTTTTATCATGAGCTGTTTGTAATAGGCCCCACGTTGGGCGCCAAAATGTTACGCAGATTTTTTGTGCGCAATGCCGGCTCGCTCCTGGAGGATTAGGTGTGGTTCGATCGTTATGAAAATTGTACGCAAAGCTCACAATCTTGACCTTTAGGGCGCCACGTAGTTTTTTAGTCGAAACCACGAAACTCTCAAAACAAGGAAATTAAATGAGATGCAACTCCTACACTGCTAAAATTCACGTCATTGTTTTTTATTCCACTTTTAACATAAAAATATAATTTATTCCAATTGCCAAATACCAAACTTCGATAAATATCAAATATTTAAGAGACCGTAATTCAAGCAAAAAAAAAAAAAAGAATATGACTTACCTTGTCCTCTAAATCAGCATGTGGTTCATCAAAATTATTTATACACCTTTCTTTTTTTGTTTTTACTTTCCCGATGGCTTTTCGGCCACGGACCTTTAACACTTCTTTTCCTATTTTTTTTTTACTTTTTCTTTTTTTTTATCTTTATTTTCCTCCTTTGCAATTCCTAAAATACTTGGCTTGGGTGCTTCTTTGCAACCTCTCTTTCACCAACTGACCGCCGTCTTACCGGATGCAGTCCGCTCTTCGAAAAATCGAAAAACAGTTTTTTTTGGGACAAGTTTTCGGTATACAAGAATATTCTAGTTTTCGAAACTCATTACCGTCCGTTTACATTGGATCTGATTAATTATTTCGGAAATTTTTCCAAATGTTATTCTAGCAAGAACATGCATCACCTAAGTAGATCGGTCGGTTCAGTTCTTGTTACCAATTGTTTTTAATTTTTTTTTCTTTTGTTATGGGGCCTGGATCGAACATTTAATACCATTTTTTCCTGTAGCCGAAAACTAGTAGACTACTGCTGATTGAGAGATACAAGATACAATTATTACAATTGATACAATACCAGAAATAAAAAAAAGTATCATTATGGCAAATTTTGCTTAACCGATTTACTAAATTAAATGATAATGTACATATTTATACTGTCGGGGTAAACCAGGTGTGTGTGTGTGTGTGCGTGTCTGTGCATGTGTTTTTGTATTCCTTACATGGGCTGCATCTGTACGGATGTATATACATATGTGTTGTATTGGCCTTAACGATTGCGACTACTCCGGACCTTGCTTGAGTGTGTATTTGCTTTGTCTAGGAAAATTTCCCAGTATAACCCGCTGATAATCACCTCTGTAAATAACAAAAATCACTCGGCAGAATCAAATCGTTAAAAAAAAAGGAAGGACAACAAAACACATAACAGCCATTGGCCAAATCGAATGTGGTAAAATACCTGGCATGACCTAGTTGGTCAAGAATGTCCTCTATTCGGGGTAGAGGAAATGCGTCGGCCGATTGTCTTTTCGTTTAATTTTACGGAAATCGACAGCGATGCGCCATCTTTTTTACCATCGGGTCCCGCTTTTTTGGGGACAACCAATAAGGATGAATTCCAAGGGTTTTGCTAGTTTGGACTATCCCAGTATCTAGCATTTCTCGCAATTGCTCATTCATTGCTTGCCTCTTGGTCTCTGGATCTCGGGTAATTTATCGTCCTTTTGATTTATTGGTGCCTGCTCTTGTTCTAAAGGAATTTTGTAGGTGATATCATTTGTATATGCTAGCTTCTCGCCCTTCAGATTAAAGACATTAATTATACTCGTAACATAGTTCGGATATCGAAGCTTTTTCTTCCGCATTTAGTGTTTCATTCAGGTTGAGCTGTTGGTCTAACATGACGAGTCGCGAGCTACTTTTGGGATCTTCGTGATCCGGGAGTAAGTCTCTTACATATTGTAAGATCGCTGTATTTTCTGAAACACTTATATTTGTATTCTTATTTTGTTAAGCCTTACTTCTGCTTACATTTATATTAATACCTGGCAGGCGATGTACTTCCTGCTGCTCGGGTGGTGGAGTACAATGTTGTATTGGTACTCTTTTTATTTTGACTACTTTCACGTATTTTTGTGATGGCACTGGACCTTGTAGAACGAGTTATCTTAATACTATTTGACGGTTTAGCCAACTTTGCCTTCGCTGAGGCTTTACGGATGTCGCACGCGTCATGATCTACTTTTGATTCTTAATGCTACTTTTACTGGGCTCTTGGGTCACGTCTGGGTGATGGAGTCGACTTCACCTTTGAACGGATCTTACTGAGCTCGCTCGCACCTATAATTGGGCTCTTATGCCTTCTCGGGATTTTAATTCTAGGTATATTGGATGGAGGCGGGCTCAGCTGCATTTGGTTGCTTTTGGATCTCGCTCACATCTCTAATTGTTCTCTGAGGCCCCATAAAATTAAAATTTACTTTATTGTATGGTCGAGTTATCCTTGCCTATGCTCTGGTCTCATTGGTCTCGCACGCGTCACGTATCGGGTTCCTTGGTTTAGATAATAACTTGTATTTAGGAATTTTGGACCTTGAAGTCTTATTCGACTTGGGGTCAGATTCGGGTAGCTCACTCTTTTTTTCCGTTAGTCGTTTGCGATACATTCGGCTTGAGAACATTTTGTATATCTGTGGCTTCTGCTATCGCCATGACGGCGTAGTCATGTATAGGTAGCAGTTGTAATAGTATGTTGAGTATGGCAACTTACATTTGTTTGTTCCAGTGGGAAGTAACTGTTGGACAGGCTGACTCCATCACCTATTTCTTCCTTCAATCGCAACGGGGACTGTAGTGATTTTTTGTGACCTAGCAGGTATGCTTGGTAACCAAATGCTGCGTCAGTTCGCTGGTCTCTTGATTACCTCCAGAGCGCTTTCGCACTGCTTCGGCTCTTGTTAAACCTGGCTGCCAACATTACTCTTTCCAGATGCCTTGGAGACACAACATGTTAATAGTTTAACCTGTTTAGTTTGCATTTTTTCTGCAAGCGACCTCACTTCGACTGTTTGGCTGGAGTACAGCTCTTCCCTTTTTTATGAGAAGCGCCTTGGGCCTTTAACATTACAATGATTTGATAGGAAATCGTTTCCTAATAGGCCGTCATCGGAAAGACCTGGAAGGTTATGTACCACCTGAAACTTGCAGGGAATTTTATTTTTAAAATTAAAGTTGCCCTTGCAATTTCCCAATGTCTTTCCGGTCCGAAAAGAGGTCTGTAGAGTGCATGCCTAACTTGAATTAATTATTTTGAGGCCTTTAATTGTTTTCTTCTTAATTACACTAACCATAACGCCAGTATTTACTACCGGCTTAGTTTGGCCTTTAAGGATTATGTACAGTGGAAGTTTCACTGTAGGAACACCGGATTCGGGCGCTTGAGGTGACCCTTTTGAGTCAGTATGTCAGTATGTCAGTATAGTCGAACTGGGGAGTTTTGGGTCGACTGCTCGTCATTTCCTGAGTCCGGGCTTCCCAATTTTTCTTTTTCCTGTAGTTTTCATCTGCGTGTCAACGGTGACCACAGAAATTACACTTGAGTCTTATCTTAAAGGCTTGGAGACTTTTTGTGATTAGTTGGTGGTCTGTTGGGCAGAGGTTGAGGAACAATCTGTTGCGATTGGGGGAAGGTATTGTGTTTTTGTCTGTTAGCTCTGCAATCTCGGACGTCATACCCATAATTTTTTCAGTTCGAGCAGAAAGGGGTGTCTTTGCGCTTTAAGCAATCTGAATATGTGTGGCCCTTTCGCTGACAGAAACTATACGTTATGTTACAGACCAGTGGATATGTGTCCGGCCTTTTGGCTTCAGAGTTTACACGTGACGTTGTCGTGGCTGCGAAGTAGGTCTTGTTATATTTATTATGTTCATATTGATCAGGGTTCGGGGCTCGAAGTGATGTATACATACGTGATGATGCCATTTGGTAGTACGGAGATCTATACCATGCCTCTACTCGTAAATCTGGGTCTACTGGCGCCACTGGAGGAGCTTGTGCCAGCGGACTCTGGACGAGTGTAGCACTTCGTAGTAGCTTCTCCATGTCCTGGGCTTTTTGTATTAGAGCTTCTATATCGCCTTCTCCCTGCGTGAGTAGATATCGACACAAATGTGGGTAAGTTACTCCACTTTTGAGAGCTTTTTTGCCGAAATCCATCAGCTGTGTTTTCACAGTGAATGAAGTAGGGACTTCTGAAGCGAATAGCTAATATGCATCACCTCTAATTCTAGTACGAAGGACCTGAAGGAAAGCCACTTTTTCTTCATAATTTAGGCACTGTATTGTTTGATTGCAGCAGCCGATGAAGGTCTGTAGCTCACGTCTCATGTGTGGGGGGTACTTTCACCCGAAAACAAGGGGACTAGTTGAGCTGTTAACTTTGTGACTTTAACGTAGTCTACCATGATTTGTAGCCTATTGGCTGAATTTTCAAATTTGGGTAGAGTAATTGGACTTCCTTCTGGACTGGTTTCCGTTAAGGATTCTTCCAGCCAATCTATTAATAGGTGTAGGGTTTGTCAGTAACTTCACTAGCACAATACATTTTTTTATACACTTTTGCTTAAACTAATATTATTATCTGTTTCATAGTTGTTAATTTGTTCCATATCTAGTTCGGGGGAGCGCGTGGCTTCTATTCTGTATTTTCTATCTGGCTACCTAATATGGTACCATCTTCGAAATTCACTTTAATAAAGTCGATGTGCCCCAGGGCTCTGTCTTCTATCCGTCTCTTTTTGTGTCTCTTTTACTTTTATTCTTAATTAATTAGTTCCTCACGAACCAAACTGTGTTTTATCTTAGTGTTTGAATTTGTGCCAGCCTCTTTTCGGGGGTTATATTTAATTTTTTGCTGAGTGAGCCACACTGGGTGATAGGTAGTGTGTCTAAATCTCGCGCTCTCTCACACAACCGGCTTAAAAATGTATCAAGACATACTTGGGTAGTAGGCCCTGAGAATATAGTCCCACTCCTTCAACGAGGTCCGGTTAGAGCGGGTGTTGTTTGTTGTTCTGCAGCAGACGATATCCTTCACCTGGGTGCTTGCTACTGGGGTTGTGTTTCTCTTGTTTGCTCCGTGCTCCTGTGGAGAGAGCAAACACCAGGAGATGTAAGAATTAAAACACACCTCTTAACTTAACTTTCTTCTGTACTCTTCACATTTTTTTTTATATAATTTCCTCTATATTTTTTCACAATTTTCTTTGATATAACTTCCTCTATATTTTTCACTATTTTCTTTAATATAATTTCCTCTATATTTTTCACATTTTTTAGACTTAAATTCCTTTAATATATATATATTTTTCACTATTTTCTGATTTAACAATTTTTAACTTCGATTTAATTTACCGTAATATTCTATAATAAGAGTCACCTCGACGGGATGGAAAAAAGAACTCCTCGAGGATCGGCGGTATTCCGCTCAGATACCCGCGAAAACTTTTTAAAGCTTTTTTATTTTTTTATTGCTTTCACACGACGTTAAAAATCGTACGTGAGAAAATGTACAAAAGTTTTGATGCAAGCTATATGCAACTATGCAAACTGTAATCCGATATGCACTTGTGCGCCCGTCTTGAAATTTTAATTTTAAGAGGGCGCGAATAATTGTGATAATTGTATGTACCTATGTATGTACATACAATTATATTGGATTAAGTAAGTAATGTACGTATGTACAGTGTACATACGGGAAAAAAGTAAGAAGACACTGTATGTAGGTAACTGTGCATACCGTATGAGTGGAATATGTGTCTGATAACAAAATGCAATTAATGCTAAATTGCATTTTGTTATAATATGGGAATGCATTTCTCAATGCTTTTTAAATTTTGATTAAGATTTTAGAAGGAAATAATTTTTCATTTTCAGGGTCAATTTATGTTACATCAATATATCGTATTGGCCGATACATTGATGTATCGGTATTATGGTTGTGATTCGGTGCAAAGGTACCTGAGTCACAACATCCCTCTCCCCTGGGGCAAAGAAAGCTTATACTAAAATAGAATAGGATGTAGTTAACTATAAATAATTACAAAGCTATAAAGCTACAATATATTGAAAATTAATCAAGTATTCTAATTAAAAGTGTTGGTATTATTAATTATATGTAAATATATATGTACATATACATATATGTGCAATTACTGGATATCTTTTTCTTTCTTGATTTATTACTATATGGTAATGTTAATGGTAATAATATTCTTAACAAACAAATTTTTGTTTGCGTTATGTCTTAATTCTATTTGCATAGAGATTTTCTTTACACTGTATTTATTTTATTTTATTTATTATACTTATAAATTTAATTTGTAGAAACTATTTATCTTTATTTTCATTTCTGTTCCTTATTTACGATATTCCAAAGTTTGTATAAAAAAACGTAATCTTTATTACAAAAACATTTTTCACGAGAAAAAAATTTGTATTCTCCTTTATGATTTAATTTTTTATCATATCTCTTTATTTCCTTTTTTTATATGAGAAAAATAAAATTTCTTATAATTCTATACCTATTTTCCTTTCATGGTTTTATTTCAAATGCATTTAAGTGCACACTCGTTAAATTATTTAAAAAGAAATAAAAGGAATATTAAGAAATTCATTATTATCTTTTTTTCGATACTATAAGTCGTGTCCGTTGGTTTAGTATTTGTTAAAGTTTGGTACTGCCTGTATGTATAAAGCGAAAGGTAGAGAAAATCACTAAGACTCAATCGTCTAATAAATATGTGTCAGTACTATGATACTGCGAGCTAGGAGACCCGAAATTAAGAAGCAAAAAAAATCGATTAATTTCTTTGATAAGAATGGCTTGTTTAATCTAGATTTTTGTCGCGGGACTCTGTGTGATATTTTCTTTCGATAAAAATTGCTTGGGATGCAGTTTTATAGTGATTAGGTGGATTATGGGTTTGTGAGTTCTTCTGGTAGTTTGGTCAGCTTTAGTTTCACCATGATCTTTGCAGTGGCCGTTTCGCGAAAGCCATACAAGGCTCCTAAAGACTACGTAGTAATCATTGATGGGATTTATGTTGAGTCGGATTGGCCCCGATGGAAGGGTCCAATCCGGCTAAACTTTGTTTGCTCTGGCGCGACATGCTGACCGTTTGGGGCGCCAAGCCCCATGCCCTGAAATACCATGCGTGGAATTTTTCTCTGTGACCTGAATATATTATGGCGTTGTTGCCATTGGGTAAGTTTCCTTTTTTTTTTAATAATTGGCTTTTTCGATTTGTTTTCTTTGAACCAAAAAAAAAATGTTATGTTTGCTTTTTGATTGTCTTACTTGTACGGGAAACGCCTTGACGGCCTCCCGTCGGTAGTGATTGAAAATCTTTTAAAACATGTTCGATGTCATTAATGTCGGATAAATATTTAATCGAATCTTGATGGAGTTTTATGTTTATTTGTTTATTAGCGAAGATATGGGTAAAAGCATTTTTAATAATTATTAGATTCTGTGGATCTAATATAGGGAAGGAGATATTAATTTGTTTTAACTTTTTTCCTTCTGTGCATAAGCAGATCTCAGTTAAAATCTTTTCGAGGTCTGATCTATCTCTTTGGGATCGACAAGGTAAATTAATCTTGGAAATAATTATTATGGAGTCTTTTCTTTTAAAGAATTTCAGTTCAGTTAATAAAGATGGGGATTTATCCGAAAATTTTAGTTTCGAATCCAACACTCTTTCAAGTTTTGTATCTTGCCAATTCGCATTTTTGGTTAATAATAATGGGAAATTTGTCTCAGTTATAATGACTGAGGAATTGTTCACTTGTGATGGAGTTGGATTTTGAGTAATGACACTCGTGTTGGGAGTTTTAGAATTCGCCTGAGCTCTAGCTTGAGTGCTTGTAGCACAGGTGGTATGTTCTGCAAAATATTTGCTACTATCCGGAATTGCTCTACTGAGAGCGTCTGCATTAGTGTTGAGTTTACCTGATTTCTGGACTATTTTGTAGTCATATTCCTCGAGACGTATTTTCCATCTCATCAGTCTAGAGGAGTGATCTTTCAGATTCATGAACCATACTAATGGTTTATGGTGAGTTATAATCGTAAACTGTCTGCCATAAACGTATGGTCCCAATTGCTCAGCTGAGAAAACGATAGCTAAGAGCTCTTTCTCTATAGTTGAGTAACGAGTCTCCGCACCAATGAGAACTCGACTCACATAGGCGATTGGATGATCACCTTGATAATCGACTTGTGAAAGAACAGCTCCGATGGCATAGTCACTGGCATCGGAGGTGACAAAAAATTCTTTGTCGAAATTGGGATAAGATAGGATCGGTGCTGAAATTAATTTTTTTCGTAATTCGCAAAATGGGATATGACTGAACTGATTTTATTTTTGCAGGGTCTGGTTTGACTCCATTTTCTGTAATTATGTGCCCCAAATGCATAATTTCTTTCCTTAAGAAATGGCACTTGTCGGGTTGAAGTTTCAAATTGAAATTCCGGAGATGACTAAATACTGCTGTGAGTCTAGAATTGTGATCTTTGAGATTGTATCCATGAACTACGATATCGTCCATGTATACGAAGCAATAGATGCCTTGAAGTCCAGATAGAACATTGTTCATGGCTCGTTGAAAAGTAGCAGGGGCTCATTTAAACCAAATCGCATACGATTGTATTCCTTGTGGCCATAGGGTGTGCTAAAGGCAGTTTTCTCCCTGTCCTTCGAATCCATTTTTATCTGGAGAAATCCACTGACTAAGTTGAGTGTGGTAAATTTTTTCGACTTTCACAGCTGGTCTAATATATCAGTGATATTAGGCAGTGGGTACGCATCGCCAATAGTAATGTCGTTAATACTACGAAAGTCTACCACTACTCGCCACTTTTTGTTACCATTTTCATCTGGTTTTTTAGGAACCAGGAGAAGTGGAGAATTCCAGGGACTATGGGAAGGTCTGATGATGTCTGACTCAAGCATTTCTTGTATCTGCCTATTTATTTCAGTTCGGCTTGCTTCAGGAAGTCTATAAGGCTTGGTATATATGGGCGGTTTGCCTTAGAGTGTCTCGATTTTGTGGGTAATCTCATCTGTATATGAAAGGAAATCCCATTGCATGAAGAAGAGATCGTTGAATACCCTACAGATATTGCGAATACACTCAGATTCCTCTGAATTACAGTGATCCAATTTGATAAGGTTTTGCCGCTCACGTCGGGGTCACCAATTTTGTTTGAGCCGTGAAGGATTCCTACACAGTTCAGATTTGTTTGGTTTAAGAAGGCTTCATAATTAAACCCAGAACAACAGAACAACGCTTTCATTTAATAAAAACTTTATTCTAAAATTCTATTTACAAAGCTCGATATTTATATACAAAATTAATTATGACAAATATGCAGAATCAACAAATTCAATTTAATAAATTTAATTGACAACAGATTTCATGCGTGAAATTCGATCTCACGAAATTGTTATTTGTCTGCAGGTGTTGCTGATGCAGCAAAAGTGCATGAAATTTACCTAATTAAATTGAATTTGTGCTGCATTTTTTTTTCTTCAACAAAGTTATTGACTTCTGAATTCGCTGATAGGTTTTTAATGTTTAATGCTTAAACATCCTCCCCCCTTTAGTTGGTGTCCAACACAAATTTCTGGTCCAGGCCCTCGCGTTTTCTTGGGATAGGTTGATGCTGCTCCCCTTGCGATGCTCCTGGCAGTTTAAAGATGTTGGTTTTCTTACACCGCAAATACATTAAGTAGCTGAAGATTGCTAGCAAAGCCGTCACAGATAGATAGGTCACGGTATAGTGATGGACATCATGGACGTTAAGTTGTTCGGGAAAGGTTGAAGCTGCATTGAGGCTTTTGATTCTAGAGGTTAGTTCCTACATTTCTCGTGCATTAGATTGCAGATGAAATTCGGATGAGGCGAGTTGCGGTGTCCTTTGTGTTAACCTCAGGTGATCTTCTATCAAAGCACTGATGTTTATCCGTGGGATAAGTGCGGAGGTAAGGTTACTTTGATACCGGCCGTGTCCGCTAATCGTCATGGAAGTCTGTTTGACTGCGCACTCTGGTCGTAGCCTTAAGATTCCACTTCCGTTAAGTGTTTTGAGTAGGACTTTGGTTCCACAGACAATATTGAGTGTAGTTTCCGCATCCAATGAAAATAGCCAGTTGTTGGGGGTGTGAAGCTGAATCCATATCTTCGAGAGCTTTGTGGTTCGGAATCGACACGTTGGTGATAATGTTTGGTGATGATTTAGTAGCTCCATTTCACAGAGGCTCACACTGGATTTTAAGTTGTAGATCGGATGATTTTGCGCACATAGATATCGTTCATCGTCTAAGGTTTTGCATTTGTCCAGTTCGAATTGCATTAAGGGATAGTATCGGTCTCTCGGTAGATTAACGATGAGGTATTCGGTAGATGGCTCAATTAATATAAAGCTGGTTTTGTGGAGTGTAGGAATTGGGATTACTTTAAACTTGAGTCTGTTGCGCAATACCCTTGCTCTCTTCCGCCGTTATGCTTGGTTGTGTGGTTTTTACCTGTTTTGAGAATGTTATCCAATTTGACCAGTTTGGGTTTATAGGCAAGAATCTGCCTTTCAATGGATGATTGACTTTCTTGCCAGAGCTCAGGTTTCGCCTTTTGGCAGGAGGACTAGCAGTGATGTCATCTGTTGCCGCGGGCTTAGTTCTTGGTGGTCCTTGCAGTAGGAGGCATGTAGCTCGGTTTTTTATTGTTTCGGTAACTTGTTGACTGTTTGAATCTTCGTCCTGATGATTATTGTTGTACTCTTCAATTGGTAGTGGACACAGGTTGTGGATCGCTCTTTTAAAAGTGCCAGATGCTGTTTTTACATTCACAACCCTGGTGTGATTATCCGGTCCATTAAATGTGTCTGTAATGCGACCAAGAGCCCATTTAAGAGGGGGTAAGTTCATATCCTTTAACAGTACTAGGGTGCCCTTTTTTAAGTCAGGTTGTTTGTTTTTCCACTTGTATCTTAGTTGAAGCTCCTGTAGATATTCTAATTACCATCTCTTCCAAAATGATTGTTGGATTTGGTGCAGTCGTCTAAATCTTGTAAGACTGTTTATGTTTAGGGCACTTACATCTGGTTCTGCAAAGGCTGTTAGTGGCCTGCCTATCAGGAAGTGTCCTGGCGTCAGAGCGCTCAAGTCGTTTGGATCGGATGACATGGGCGTTAAAGGCCGTGAGTTGAGAATAGCTTCGATTTGAGTGATGACTGTATGCAATTCTTCCTGCGTCAGGCTCGCATTTCCAGTTTGCCGTACAAGATGCTTCTTCGCAGATTTTACTGCTGCTTCCCAGAGACCTCCAAAATTTGGTGAACATGGGGGTATTGGCTTCCAGTCTATGCGATTTTGTGAGCAAAGGTCCTGTATGGACTCCTTTATTTCCTGTGATTTGAATAAGTCATCAAGCTCCTTTAATCCAGATTTAGCACCAACATGTATGCATTATCACAGAAAATTGTCGCGCAAAGTCCTCTTCGAGAAATGAATCGTTTTAGTGCATTTATGAAGGCGATAGAACTTAAATTGCTGACGATTTCCAGATGAACCGCCTTTGTTGCGAAGCAAACAAAGACTGCGATATATGCTTTATCTGAGATGGCTCGTCGTAGCTTGTGGTAAATGACAATCGGTCCACAAAAATCAACTCCTGTGGTGTGAAATGGTTGTGCAGGAGTTACTCTTCTGGCTGGTAGATCGGCCATGATTTGAGTGATGCTCTGTGGTTTGCATCTAAAACAGCGAATGCACATATGCACTATCTGTCATGCTAATGTCCTGATATCTATGATCCAGAATCTTTGTCTCGCGATTGCTGTTAAGGTCTGTGGAGCTGCATGCATGTGCTTTCTGTGAATATGATTAAGCAACAACTCGCTGAGTATATGATTTCTTGGAAGTAACGTTTGATGTTTTGCCTCTGCGTTCAGTTGGGAATGTTTTAATCGACCACCAACTCTGATGACGCTAGTTGCTTCGTCCAGAAATGGGTTCAATGATTGGATGGAACTGTTGGTGTCGAGCGATTTGTTGTCCTTGAGATTTTGAAACTCTTTGCTAAACGTTATGCGTTGTACATTTCTGACTAGGCCATTTTGCGCCATGTCCAGTTCTGTTATCGTTAGAAGGTCTGTTGAACTACGCTCCTTTGGTAGTCTGCAATTTTCCCAGAAACGCATGCAGTACGCGAAGATTCGTTGAAGCCTCGTGAAGGAATTTTTGTGGTTGACAGATGCAATTATGTCCGTATAATTTTCTGTCTTTAACCTTGTTAAGAATGCGAATTTTCTTTCTCGAGTTTCAGGCACCTCTTGCAGTAGTGGACATCGTCAATGCAATAGGAGCTCTGGTGCCATGTTGTTCTGATTAGGTTGTACCAATCCTCTGTCTCATCAGAGCATGATTGTTTGAAGTATTCATGAGTTTCGTCGAAATTCTCATGTTCTTGAATAATGGATTCTGTTTTCTCAAAAGCAGTCCATTGTGCTTCCAATTTCCGAAGTTTATTGGAAACAAATTCCGAAGTTCTATATTTTTTGTTTGTGCTGTGGTATTCCTTAAGAATTTTTCTGATTTCTTCGGTTTTCTCTACTTGTGATAAGCACAGTTCGTCGAACGTTTTGTTTTCGTCAGTCATGTTGTTATATTATATGTGGCGTAAAAATTGAGGAGAGTACAGCAAATAAAATTTTGAAACACAGCACCACAATAAAAAGAAAAATGTGTGAATAAATCCAAAAACACTTGATTTCAATTAGAATAAAAATTATCTCTGAAATTGTATATAATTCTTATGGAGCAATTTAGAATATGTTTTAGTTTGATTGATTGAAACAACGATTTAGTATAAAAAATTAGAAAAATTTCACGTGTGGTAGGTAGGTAGGTACTAGGTAGATATATATTTGGGTGCGTATTTTTTTTGTAAAAGTATATAAAACGACAATAGCAATAACAAAATGACTAATCAATAGTGAAATAGGGATTAATTAATAATAACCAACGATTTGTTCGTATTAAACCAATTTTTTTTCCGTATAAATTTGGATGAAGGAGAAACTAAAATTTTCAGGAGAATCTAAAAGATATGCACGAAAAGAGAAAAAGTAAAGCAAAATTTGCTTGTCAAATATTATTGGAAACAGAGTTATGACTTCAATAACAAATTTTGAAGTTATTAAAAAAAAGGAAAAAGGTCATATCAACATGCAAAAAGTTAAACATTTGTATATATATATATGTATATTGTCGATAAAAGAAAATGAAATTTGTTTGCTAACCAAAGGCGGATAATTTAAACCTCTTCTTCCAACCAAAATCTCCTCCTCATCAACAGGCTTATGACGCTTTATTGAAGGAGAATAATTATTGATTCTTTCGGAATCCTCTGACCAGCAACCTCACCAAGTCTTACCGTAGAGGTCGCTTCGTGGAAGAGTAGGTTTTGAATTGTGTGTGTTGAATTTAAATTTTCCTTCAAGTTAAATGAGAATCGAAGGTGATATAAGGAAGTATTTTCTTCTTGATATATATATATCACAATCAAAATCAATAAAATGAAATGCAAATGCTTAATTAATCAGATAAAATGTAAATAACCAGAAAAAGTGTAATTATGTAAATAACTTGTAAATATGAAAAAAAAGTTCAGAAAATATGGAAATGTGTAGCTAATTATGGAAAATGTAAGTAATAAAAAAAAAAAGAAAAATATTTAAAACCCGAAAAAGGAAATCTAATCACGTAATTATTAAAAATAACTTGTTTCTCCCGATTTATTATAGTTTTCAATTTTTCTACCTTATATATTATCCGAAATGTATGAATCTGGAGTTGATGCTGGCTATGATTATGATGAATAAATATGGTGATTAAGATGTTTGTAGATGTTGATACGTCGCGCGTCCTATGCGACGATTTCTTGTAGAGTTATAGTTGGGAATATAAAGTCGAAATTGGCAGATGGTATTATGATCCGGAAGGTACGTCGGGCGTCTTCCTTCCTTCTATATATCCTCTAAGTACCTCCTGGGTACCCGGGCTTAATTTTTTTTATTTTTATTATTTTTTTTTTACCAAATTTTAATGAGTTATTGTTGTTAATATTGTTAAAGTTGTTGCCTTTTTCTGACAGATTTTTTATTATTTTATTTATATTTTTAAACTGTTTAGTTTTAATTTAACTGATTTGATTTTTTTTCTTTGGCACTGATTTGATGTCTGGTAGATTTATGTTACTATTTTGAATTTTCGTTTATTTTTAATTTTTATTTAGTTTTATTGGCGCTAATATATTATTTTTGAGTAGGTACACCGCTACCACCAGTTGTTATGTGGTGTGGAATTTTATTAATAAAATTTTTTTTTATTATATTTATTGGTTAATTTATTTGAAAAAAAATACTTTTTTTCAAGGCACTAATTTGTTGGTACGGAACACCGCTGTCACCAGTTGTTGTGTTTTTCTTGTTTGCCCCGTGGTCCTGTGGAGAGAGCAAATACCAGGATATGTAAGAATTAAAACACACCTCTTAACTTAACTTTCTTCTGTATTCTTCACATTTTTTTTTTTATATTATTTCCTCTATATTTTTTCACAATTTTATTTGATATAATTTCCTCTAAATTTTTCACATTTTTTAGACTTAAATTCCTTTAATATATATATATTTTTCACTATTTTCTGATTTAACAATTTTTAACTCCGATTTAATTTATCGTTAATATTCTATAATAGGAGTCACCTCGACGGGATGGAAAAAAGAACTCCTCGAGGATCGGCGATACTCCGCTCAGGTACCCGTGAAAACTTTTTGTAGCTTTTTTATCTTTTTATTACTTTCTCACGACGTTAAAAATCGTACGTGAGAAAATGTACAAAAGTTTTGATGCAAGCTATATGCATCTATGCAAACTGTAATCCGATATGCACTTTTGCGCCCGTCTTGAAATATTAATTTTAAGAGGGCGAGATTAATTGTGATAATTGTATGTATGTACATACAATTAGATTGGATTAAGTAAGTAATGTACGTATGTACAGTGTACATACGGAAAAAAGTAAGAAGACACTGTATGTAGGTAACTGTGCATACCGTGTGAGTGGAATGTGTGTCTGATAACAAAATGAAATTAATGCTAAGTTGCATTTTGTTATAATATGGAAATGCATTTCTAAATGCATTTTAAATTTTGATTAAGATTTTAGAAGGAAATAAGTTTTCATTTTCAGGGTCAATTAATGGTACATCAATATATCGTATTGGACGATACAGTGATGTACCGCTATTATGGTTGTGATTCGGGCAAAGGTACCTGAGTCACAACGCTGGCATCTGGGGTTTGTCCCGCATCGGCTAAAGGTGGAACATTTGTCTTCTTTCCTGCGTCGGGTTCTTAGTTAATTTGAGTAGAGTTGTTCTCTGACATTGAACCTCGGTTGAAAAGGGGGGCTCCGACCTGCTTATTTCCTTTTGGTGTGATTTGGAGGGATTTCCTTAACCGTCCTCGTATTCCCTCGGAATGCGTAGTCGCTGTTGTTTGATAGCCTTACTACCGGATGGCCTTGAGCCGTCTTAACTTCACCCGGTGTTACTTAAAAAGGGTTGCTTGTGAGTCGCCTTCGAATTTCCTTTCAACTCAGGATCCGGAGTCTTCTAATAGAATGTGCTGGCTGCTTTTTTCGCCTGTTTTCCTAGTTAATCCTGACAATGATTAAGAGTTCGTCCTTCTGGGTTCGTCCTAATGGTATTTGTTTCCCCTTGTGCACTAGCTGTGGTGAACGCACGCTCGGCTGGAGCAAATGTACCTAAAGATGAGATCTACCCGAGTGTTGGGGGTGACTTGGCCTAAATGGCATCGTCAAATTAACCCCTTTCGTTCGTAGAATCAAGGAATTTTAAGCTTTTGATATTTTAACGTAATCAAGCTTTCCTGATCCTACAGGCTGCACCAATTTTTGTTACGTGTTCGGGGTTTCCCCACAACGATTCCACTTTGTTAATTCTAACACATATTTTGTTGTGCTATGTTGAGGCTGACCTTGAGCATTTCAAACGTGTAATGAAGGGTTAAAGTCAAACAAAGACACTCTTGAGTTGTGCGTTCTTCTTTTTACACTATATACTTTTATTTGTTAATAATAAGTTTGTACACAATTCACAAACTTCTGGATTAATTAAGCTTTTACATAATCTGCCATAGTTTCCGGTCAGAATAACTATACTCTCAACAAATCAATGTACCTTATTATATCGCGCAACCAAACTTTCTGCCAGGCACAGAACCAGACACCTTTTCAAAGAGGCGATCGTTGTTTCGTTTCACAATCAACTCTTTTCAAAAAATTTTTATGAAATCAAACGAAAGTCTTAATAAAACATATTTTTGATAAACGACCGAATTAACCAGCGAGATTTAAAAGCGAACTCTCTTCTAGAACTTTTAAAAAAATCAAACTATATTCTTAACAAAATACATTTCTAATAAAATCAAGCGACCGAATTGATCAGCGAGACGAACCCAGCGAATTTTAAAAACGAATTCTCTTGATTTTAATTTCGATTTTTCTAATTAAAATTAACTTGCTGATAATCGCATCCTTCAGGGTTAGTGAAATGCTTAATTCGGATTTCTACCCTGACAAAATATGTCATTATTGGGCATGTTTTATCATGCCCACAAGAATTTCTCGCCGGACTGAGGTGAAACCCGTTTTTTTATAAATATCGACCTACCGTCCCGTCGTCTTATCGATTCTTTACACTGTTGCGCACTTGAATTTTCTCGCCGCTTTATCGCTTCATTATCTTGTTGCGCACTTGAATTTCCTGTATGTTGGTGGCAAATCTTACTGAGGGTAAGATTTGTCATAAAATGTGACATTATTTGTCGCTTACTTGCTTGGACCATAGAAGGAAATTCCTGCTAAAACTTTCTTTGCGTTTGAAAAAATGAGCTGGTCACGCTGTTTAGTGTGATTAGCATTAGGGCCCTGCTTATGTTTTGATTTTAATTTTCGTTTAGGAATTTTATTTATCCGCAGGTTTTTTGTTGTATGTTGTGTATACAACGCTTTTAGTAATTTACAGCTTGGTTCCTTCCGTTCCCAAAGACTACACTTACTATATAGCTTACATAACAAAATAATAAAATAGTTTTGATTACAAAGTAACCTTACCATCTTACGCTCACTAATTCTCAGTTGAGTAATAATTGCGTGTATGTATGTACAGCCGGAGTCAGAATCGGTAAGCAGCTAGATTCGATATCATCAGCCGTAACCCCCGGAATATAATACAACCCGTGAAGTCGCCGAAGGCACCGACATATTAAAAGCCCTTAACGTGCCGGGTAGAGCATGCAGTAAGAGCTCCCTCTAACTGCTTCTTGTATACTCGTCATGGAGGAAAATTTAAGATTTCATCTTAAACAGGTCCTAAAGCTCAAAACTGTAGCTCCCACAGCAAAATGAAGTTACTACAAATTGCAGCCAAATATGTTATGTTTTCTTTCTAATAGTTTAAAAAAAATAGCATATATAACAAATTTATGGAAATTATAGCGTTTGAACAAAGCACAATCAACTTTTATATGAAAAACTCCTGCAGTAAGATAAGGCAAGAAGAATGTGGATGTCGCTGCTGACCGGCCCGCTGCTCTCGTTTTTCGACTTGTTCATGGCTTGTATATCCGTGGGTTACGCATTAGCCCACGGCATACCATGAGAGCACAGCGAGTAGCGATATATATAGTGATTACTCAGCTGAGAATTTTTCTTTGAGGAATCGTAGTCATTTGGTTCAGGTAAATGTTTTTAAATAATTTTGTTAAGAAAGTTATAAAATTTTTAATTCGGTTAGGAAGATAAGAAAGCAAGCTTAAGCCTATCAGAGTTTAGCGCATTGATCAATGTCAAACCAACCGAATAGTGGTTCTCACGTCGCACTACGTGGAAGTATCTATATCCATCACTTCACTTACCAATGGTTGGCAGTCATCCATTATTACCAGAGGAGGTAACTCTGTTTAATATCAGCCCAAATGCAAGCCATTTTATGGCAACGGTATATCTGATTGGATGAAGGTCAATTTTTAGAAAATAATAGGCAACCTAAGCTTTCAATATCTGTTCCAATAATGGTCACATTAACTGTAAACAGTATTGATAGTTGTCGCCAATTTGCAGAAACGCAGGTCTCATATGAAAAAGTAACGGTTTTTGGCCTTAAATCATCCGACTGATTCAGGGATGAGGGAAATCTTTGTTATATCTCTAATGTACTCATCGAGACCTTTCCAATGAGTACTAACATGTCGGGGTAGCCTCGAAAAATGAAATCGCTATTTGCTCAGATTTCAAAATGGTTGATTTTACAAACCTTGGCCGGATTTGTCGAACTTAACTTACTATTCTAGATTTGAAGGAAAAAGCGAATTTCAGTCAAACAATTTTTTTACGATAAAACACGTCGTAGAGTATTGGGGTGTTTTCTGATGGATTAAGGGTTTAGAGTACAAAAATATAGGTGAACAATTTTGTGGGGACGGTGTTTTGGGGGTTGGGGCTTTTACCACCCCTCATAGGGGGTTGTCCAAACTACGTCATGTTTGGTAGTGTTTCCTGACTTGGATATTAGACCGAAAAAGAAACGATCAACCGTTCGTTGGCGGGAATTACCAAATTAAAGAGAGAGTAGAGGGTAATCGAGTGGTGCAGTTTGTATTTGATCATTTTAACGTGATAGCTGACTTTAGACCGCCGAAAAACGATTTTTTTGCTCTCGGGCATATAAACCCTAGTTTCCATATTTTTGCATACATTTCTTGCGTTCTATCGGATTAAAAAATGAATTACATATTTAATTAGGGGACAAAATGTAGATGCGATTTCATGCTAGGCATAAGCTTTCCCGTGTATATTAAAAAAATTTACAGCATCTCTTCTGTTCTGGACGACGACCAAATTGATCATTTTCGCGTGATTAATAATTTTTAGCGGGTAGCTTGAGAGACAAAATCCATGTTCCTTTGTAAGTCTTGGATGGATTTCCATAATTTGTTTTTTACAATATAGTCAGGATACGTAGTGAATACATAACTCAATTTGAAATTCCTAGGTACCTAGATACCCTCACAAAACGCAACAAAAGCAGACAATACAATTTGTCCAATTACTTTTCCACTTGCAAAACACCTTAGCTAGCTTAAGTCTACAATTGGAGTTAATAGACCCGCAGTTATGCGAAATTTTAACGCAAAAATATAATGATAAGAGAAATTTAAAAAATGCTTATCAATGTTTGGATAAGGAAAATTAACCAAATTTGTATGAAAATGTTGTACGTTACGCTCAACATATATTTGTGAACAAACCCTCACAATAATTAACCTGAAATAAAGCTAATTGCGATCGCGTATTTCAGACGAAAACGTGGAAGCAGTTTTAAGTTCCCATTGGGACAAAAAACTAGCGCTTCTGAACGGAGCACAATTTAAGCGCTACTCTAGCCATCATTTGGTAGCCCTTTAGAGAGAGGCATATTCACTGATCTATCCAGAAAATTAAGCAAAAGCGCAAGTAAGAAACTCAAGTGCTTCTAGAGCCATCGCTTGGAAGCTCTATAGAAGATTATTTGATGAGCTCCAACAGATTGAAGTGCAACAAGAGGTGATCTCATATAATTTTCCACGAATCTAAACTATGAATTTTTCCACTATTGTACAAAGTAACTAATCTGTTCTCTCATTTTGAATGTGATGTTCAGAGTGGTTAGAAGTATGTAATGTGAAGTTTTGTTTAATATTAGTTAGAATAAAGGGAGAATATTGGCTTATGTGATCAACTTCATAAAATTGGGAAATAAGAGCATTCTCCACTCAAAAATTTTCTCTCTTTTCTGTCTCTATTTGTATTATTAATTAAATTAATAATGCACAACTTGAACAGATAATTTGATAAAATGATACTGGCACCAATTTTCAACGACGTTAAAATTTGTAGTTTAGGCTGCTTACTTTTAGTAGATCTCTGAACACTCCAATTGCAGTGCTTTCGAAGCAATACTAGAAGCAAAAAATTAAGCGCTTTAATTTTATGCGAGAAGCAATCATTCCCCTCAGCGAACTAATCTCCGAAATCGTTATGTTGCTTGGTAAATTCCAAACATTTATTAACCATTAGTTGTTTAATGTGTTTTTCTTCCTTATTATGTTTGAACATATCATCGAATATCACTACATGTAATTTACATACATTAAAAAATATATCTGATGGTGCATGCAAACTTCCAAAATCTGAATTTTTAGAATAATTTTTTGTAAAAATTAAGAGTTCAGAGCGACATGTTAACGTTTCGTCATTCGTCATTAGCATTGACCTGTCACAATTGGTACAATTTATTAACTTAAGGACTTTATAAGCTACATAACTGATGAAATAGCGGATTGAAGTTAGCTCAATTTCCACATTTGAGTTATCAATTAAATTTTCTTGCAGGATATCGACATAATCATCTTTTAATTCTTCATATTCAGCTATGGGGAAGCTTGTGTTTAATGTAGAATCAAGTGAACTTTCACAATGTATTTCGGAACTTGATAGGAGCTTTTCCATCATTTCATCTTTATGATATTGGCAATTGCTTAATGAATTAAATCGAATAAGATTTGTTGTAATAATTTTAGCCAACAATATGTACAACTCATAAACAGATGGATTTCTTGAATTTCCACCTTTCGCTCTAATTTGAGAAAAGTGATTTTCTGCGGGATCCTGATTAAACCGCCTTGTAAGCAAAAAAAAAATAAATTTGTTCCTTCATGAAATATTTCATCTGCCAAAAGTACGGTCGCTCGTAAAGTTTGCTCCAAGCCTTTCATGCAGTAAACTTTCATGGATTGCTTTTCCAATTTTATTTTCTGCATATATTCAGTAAACTCCTTAATATATTCATGAACTAAATTATTTTTCCTTAAAGCCGACTTAAGTGCAACTTTATTTGATTTTTTTAGAAACTTTCCAGTTTCTACTGCAGTGCGAATTTCTGCCGCAACTGATCAACTAAATATTTGAGCAGATAAGCATACTCTCATCTTTTCAAAACTATTGGGCCTTATATGTTTTTCTGTGAGTTTGGGCACATCCTTGGGACTTTATCCTGTTCTAGGTCCCATAGTTCCGTCATTACATTGAAACTCACTTTTCCATTTGGTGTTAAAAAATCTGTTTTTATTAGGGTATTTCTCACACTTTTAAGTCAATGTGGAAAATCGTACATACAAAATATATTTTTAGTTTCAATTGAGATATAAGGCTTATCCGTAGTTACACCTAGTTCTCTGAAACATTTCCAATTATTAAGACTTTGATCACATGTTATTACTTTCATATCTAAGGCTAATTCAAATGCGATGGTTGGATTTTTTTGAAGAATTTCTTTTAGTGTGGATCCACTGATAATGGTTTCTGAAACAAAATAGCTTAAGACACACTTCCAATTGTTAATCAGCCCCCGTAGCATAACCACATATACTTGTTTGCCAATAGCAGCAGATCTATTAAATCCTACATCCTCCAGTCCGTCAATTATATCAACAGCAGAATTGTATGTCAGCTCTTTTCTAATTGAAATTTCATCAAATATAAAAACAGATTTTCGAGACTGTTCATCCATGTTATTAATATTTGCTTTTAAATGATTAAGTGCGATATTATAAAAACTAGATGGAAGATTTTTTATATGTGACCATCTGTGCAAAGATGATATATGAGGCAAATTTAATTTACGATCATCTATTAAGAAACCATAAGCAGATTGAGATCTATAAAATATATTTTGTGCCAAAGTTTTTCCATGAATGTCCCACTTCTGCTTAGTGTTATCTCGAAATAATATTTTAATAATTGTTTTCGCATTATTCTCTATATGAAGACTTTGATTCCTTCAAGAGACGAGATTTATGAAGAAGTCGTTTATGATTTATTTTGGGCTGTGTGTTCGTCCTTTTACGCTTCTTTCCTTTTTCTTCTACAACTCCAAGTTTCTTTTTAATCATATTGTATAAACGGTAAAGTTTATTGTATTTGTTCTGATACCTGCTACAGTTTCTTAAATTGTTTAAACAGAACGAACAAAGTCCCTCTGGGCTCTCAGATCGCCTTCTTTTCTTAGGTGGTGTTCTTAAAAGAACAAATTCATTCAAACTGAAATCGTTATCCACCTGATTTTGCTTCGGCAATTACACGGATGGTACAGCATGTCTTTTTAAATAATTTTTCCCAATACAATCTTCAATAAAATGATAATGGCAAATATAAGGCGGTTTGTTGCTATCGAGAATACCACACCTTTCACGCCATACTTTACCAAGATCTGTATCCGTACATGGGAATTTAAATAATCTCAGATCTGTAATTGATCTTTTAGATTTCTGACAGTGTACCAAACTGTATTTATTCCCAGATTTCCTTGAAGTAGAAATCGTTTCAATTATGTTTAAAACAATATACGAGTTGTATGAAAATTTTTAATGTCAAGGTCTAATCTCAATGCAAAAAAAATACCACAATCAATGTACTCAAATAACTCAAAGTAAAATTAAAGCCAAATAAATCATGAATCCCATCGATCACGACAAGGCATCACTATACATATAGTCACACCACACCGCACACTGCAAATCCCAGCTCAGTAGAGCTCCAATTTTTAATATCAAGGTCTAATCTCAATGCAAAAAAAATACCACAATCAATGTACTCAAATAACTCAAAGTAAAATTAAAGCCAAATAAATCATGAATCCCATCGATCACGACAAGGCATCACTATACATACAGTCACACCACACCGGACACTGCAAATCCCAGCTCAGTAGAGCTCCAAACATACAATTCCAGGATGGCAATGACGGTGGCAAAGTCACATTTCCTTCCCTCTTCATCCACAAACAATCCAAGTACTTCAACAGAACGACAGGCGACAGCGGTACTTAAGTTGGCTTCACTACTTGTGCGCTGTGCCATACGGCTTCGCTGAGTGCTGGCTGAGCGACCAGGTTGACTGACTCTGCGTCGACATACGTTGCTTGGGATGTAGAGCTAGATCCAATTTCTTGTACATGGCATTTGTTCGGTATGCGATAACTTTATAAGTTATATGATTTTTGCTGTTATCAATATTTTTCATATATACAGAATCTAATTTCCAAATTTCTTTGCTTAACAAAGTTATTAAAATATTTCCTGGTTATTTACATACTGACATTTCCTGATTATTTACATGTTCTCATATATATATATATATATATATGTACATAAAAGATGGAAAACATTTTTTTCCATTATTTACAATCCTCGGCTAATTAAAGACCTCGTGAGCTTGTTGGTCACAGGTCTTCAACAATAGTCAAATTTCAATCCCCTGCGGTAGGACTACGTGAGCCCATCGATCAGGAGAAAGATATTGATTGGAAGAGCCATCAATTAGCAATATAAAAAAAATCATTTTTCTTTTCCTCTTTATTACATACATTTGTAGTAATATCTAATTTTTTATTCTTTTTTATCCAAAATACGCAGATCGGATGCCACTATAATTCCTTTTTTGTGTGTTTTTTCATACAAATTTAATTTTCCCACGAGAAATAACGGAGATATCTACAACAAACAAATAACAATCATTTCCTTGATATGGAAATTTCCAGCAAAATATTTAAATTGTTTTTCTCTCTTTAACTTCTTTTTTCGCCGTAATAAGGAGATTTTTATTCTTTTTTATTAAAAACTTCCCGGTCCATCCACTAATAATAAATTAAAATCCTATTGCTATTAACAAACCCAACAAATTATTTTTCCTAAATCTTACAGTTTACAACATTTTTTTTGCTCCAATAAAATATACTGTTTTCACGTAAGAAACGGAAATTTAACGATTTGTTTTCTACTCGGCTGTGTTTTTCTTTTAAATACAATTTTGTCACATCGTATATAGTTCCCCTGATTAACCAAATCGAAGCTCGAAACGGACATTCCAAATATTATAAAATTCTATATGAAAAAACCAATTGTTTCGATGAGCTTTGCTCATCTCAAATAGAAAAAAACAGTGAAATTAGACAAATCCTGTCGGACTATCATAGAGCCGGTAAAGTGAAGCGACCAGCAACCTTCGTAAGCAATAAACTCCAACAACTCGAAGAAATATGGAGCGCCTTCCAGATAACCGAAGAACAAATAATTAAACATGAAGACTTCACGGAGGATCACGATTACTTCAAAGAATCGTGTTCAGCCGAATCGGAGGACTGGTACAAGCTAACGAAAGTAACACTTTGCGAAAGAATGAAATCAATCTCAGAAAGTGTTACAGCTCAGCAAAACCCTTTCATATTCCATCACCCAGAGCTTCGTGGAGAATACAAATGAACACAAAGGATGTAGAAACCAACAAAGAAAAAGAGAGCCAGAAAATGAAAGTACACTCAGAAGTCTAAATATGAAAACTAAATCAATTACACGAGTGATACAGTCATTAAACCCCGTTATCCTACCTACAGTAAGCAAAACATATTTAGAACAAAAGCTAAATATTCTTAATAAACATTGAGCAGCATTCGAGGAACTCAATAACACATTGCAAACGCAAATATTTCGCCGAAGATGTTTTCTATAAAACAGAAGCAGAATACGAAGAGGCTGTAATTAAAATCCAAAAGCAGCTAGACTCCAGCTTCCCTACTCACCAATATGACACCCAAAATAACTCTTCACACTTTCATAATGACAGCACCGAAATTAAAACCCACTCACACATTTCCCTATCGGAAATTAAATCGCTAATACCAAACGATAACGGTGTTATGTAAGGATATTTCCTACGGAAACTTGTTGTGATTTCTTTGCGAAGAAACCGTTTGACTTAATTTGTTGTTATTTCTGCCGTACTGCTTTAATTTCTCCAGGTAGCGACTGTAGTAGCCTAAGTGTGATAATAGTTGCGTGGAGTAGCTATTGAAGCATAACTCCTGGTCTTAGTAGGGAGTAGCTTGTTAAAGCACAACTCCTGGTCTTAGTGTGGAGTAGCTTGTTAGAGCACAACTCCTGGTCTTAGTGTGGAGTAGGGTTAAAGCACAACTCCTGGTAATAGTATGGAGTAAGCTTGTATAAGCATAACTCCTAATTAAATTAAACTGTTCACTGCACGACTCTCTCGACTCAATTCGACTGCACTTTATTTTTCAATTTCCTCGCTTATTTATTCAAGAGTAATCTTATTAATACGGAAACTGTAAAATACTTCCGGCCCAACATTTTGTATATAATAGTACAAAGTGTTAGGTCATATGCATTTCATTTATTTCTGTTTATAATTATCTCGCGGCACTCGTCGCTTCCGTACATACATATATATATTTTTCTCTGACTAGGATCGTGCTGAATGTTCAGTACATTATCGCATTTATTGTTACATACGTACATACATAAATCTTGCCAAACGCTAACCATTTCTTGCTCGTTCATCGTGACATTCATGATTTACATACATACCTACATAAATATATATCAATTTCTTCATATACAAATCGTGAACCATCGTTTGGTCACCTGGCTTCTACGGCTGGCGCAAGGTTATCGTATTACAACGTGCGAATTCTTGCGCGCAGGGTATTGCGTCACTCGATCTACCTTAGTTATTTCCTCAAATTGTCAAGTAATTGGGGAAGGTCAGTAACGAGTGGAATTATAATGCAATGAAAATGATGTAGGCATGTATGTTCATTGAAAAATTATGAAAATATGTATGCTTGCGTTGGTATGTACATACATATGTTACTATGCTTACTTAAAATTGTGGGTGGACGGTGGAGGTATGTATGTATCAAATCTCCCCCTTTTTAAAAAAAATGTATGACATGGTTCGAGAAATAAGATTTTAGTGATTTTATATGTATACATATACATAATGTCGATAATTGACCTATCTCATGATTTACAAATTTATATCTGTTATTTTTCTAGATTATTAGTATTACTGCTATGTTATGTTCATTTCTATTACATGTGCATATTAATATATACATTTCTTTTTTATAAATTCCTACATATATACATTTATAATTATGGCTGTTTGACTTTTTATATATGGGTGCATATATCATTTATTTTAACTTAAAAAATTTTGTATGTGTTTATACATACTTTTTAAAAAAAAAACATAATTTTTTTACATGTGATTATACATATTTTTTCTTTTATATGTGTTTATACATATGTTTTCATTTATTTACTTAAAAATTCTTTATATGTGTTTATACATATGTTTTCATTTACTTAAAATTCTTTATATGTTAAAGCTTAGATTTATCTATAAATAGGTATGCTATTTTTATTTCAATTACCTAAACGTTTTTTTTTTTTTTTTTTTTTTTACAATTTACATCTTCAATCTTGTTTACATATTTCTATTATTTTCAAAACTGTTAAAGTACCTGTAGATGACGTGTACGTGTAATTGGAATCTGTTCAACATGAATTAATGATTTTGGAAGAGGAGGGGTGGAGGTGGTGGTCTTGCTGTTAAACTTAGTTTGTTACTTGCCTGTATAGGCTGGGTAGCACGGTGTTTGATTGCATCTTTTATTTGCGAACTATTTATTTGTGTGGAAGTAGTAAAATAATCCTAATCACTAGAAGCTTATTTAGTAGTCCAGACTTTACTTCAAGTGGTTGTGTTAAGATAGCCAGATCTTGAAAGTTATTAGATTTCTTAGGATGTGCCCTATAGTATGTTTCTAATAATGTGGAAGGGGACAGTAACAAGGGATGTACTTGATTATTCTTTACTGCTGTTAGAATTTGAATAAAAGTTTGTTTTCTCAACTCAATATCCAACACTTTCAAACTAATTGTAGCCACTACTTCTTGTATGCGCTGTCTTGTGCTCACTTCTCCAATAACCATGTCGAGTAGATCATTCACTGTTTTTGTGAGTTCTCTCTGATTTGATTCCAGTTAGTTGATTGGTTTTCTCAACTTCTCAAATGATGATTTGAATAACGTTATCTGATGTTTCTCTAATTCTAATAGCGCCTGTGTATCTGTTTCTAAGTTAGCAATTTTGCTATATTTTTGTTTCTCGTTAGTAGCGTCCATAGTTCCAAACAAATAATGTAAGCCCCTACATATTCCATCGAACAAGGATCTTCGATGTCGAGTGGTAATCATTTCTCTAATGATCGTTGTTCGTTTTTTAATGGCTGCTATCAGACTGTGTATGTACGCGTTTTGTTCCGTACATGCACTAGTGGTGGTATTATGTATTTCGCATAATCTATTGAGAAGAAATCCGGTGTGCTCCATTATTGTGGTTTCCGCTTCCCGATCACTAACATTTATCTGCGTGAATAGGTTCCATCTGTCGTGGAATAATAAGATTTGACCTAATTCCTCGAACATTATACCGTGTTGTTTAGAGCCTGGGTCTCGTATGGATCCGAAGTAAAATTTGTTATTATCATGAAGATCGGGAAAAAAGTACCCAATAAGACTAGTTCCATATCTGGAGGAAAACGCAAATGCATTCTTCGCTAATAATTTCACGAGTGTTATGTTTTTTTTTTTTTTTTTTTTTTTTATAACCTACATTTAGTAGTGTTGTAAGTGGTGTCCGGGATTATTTAATTGACCGGAATTTTTTAATTATTTGGAGGTAAGCAAAAATTTTAGTTATAAATATCGTGAAAAATAATTCAGTCTCACTTATTGGTATCAAGTGTTCTGTTTAAGAAGTCTATTTATATTTTTCAAATGGCCCACGAAATTAGTAAGGCGCTTGGTAAGTTAATCACCAAGGCTGAATCTTTAAAACGTTCCGAGAGGCAGACTAGTGGTCTGACCTTCTATCCAGTGGACAGGTCGATAGAGCCATATGTGGCTAAGGCATCTTCTGGACCAGCACAGGATGTTCCGGAATATACACCAGGTTCACGAAAATTGTCACTGGAGGATTAAAGAAGAAAGTTGGCGGTAGCGGCGGTAGCGTAAGCAGTTTGGATCAACCTAAATTGGTCCGAGGCGGTAAATGTGCGAGACTGTGCAGAGAGTTGCACTATTTCAGGCTGAGGGCCAGTCTAGCTGACGATATAGTCGAAAAGAGGAAATATGAGGTCCTAGCGGATCAAAGAGAAAGGCAAATAAATTCCAACAAAAGGAAAAAATAAATAAAGACAAATAAAATTCATTTTCTGTATTATTATGAAAATAAAATGGTTTGTTTAATTATTCACTCTTTTTCTTAAAATTTTACCCTTATTTTTTTTTTGTAGTAAATGCGATTGTAATCCCTTTCTTGAAGATTAGTCATTATTCGTGAAATAGTTTCAGTCTATTATTATGTACGGTTACTCTTATTTTACCGATTTGTATGACTGTGTTAACAGGCGTAAAAGCTTGTACCACGAGGTATGGTCCTAGCAATATCTGGGAAAGCTTGTGTTTTTTAGCGGGATTTTTTAATAATACTTTATGTCCTGCTGTGAATGTTACCGGACGTGAGTGCCTATCATAGTACACTTTTGACTTTGTTTTATCCATTCTGGTGTATCTAGTGCTTCCTGTTTGATTATGCTTACTGTTCGAACCAAATCGGTTCGAATATAATTTTCTTAACACACAACTTCTGAAAAGAAAACATACTGAAAGCAAAGCATAACATTTTTAATAAACTTATCTCTAATCTGATTACTCTTAATAAAAATACAGGTACACAACCCAAAAAAGCTATGTATTTGTCTTTTACATAGCACATTGCACGAATATAATACAAAATTATAGCCTCAACGAGCAGATAAAATAAAGATTATTTCCATTTGTTTAAACCAGTTAGATCCGTGCTAAAAAACTATTCCTGACAAAGAACATATTACAAAAAATCATGCTAAAATTGAGATCTGAAAATAAAATACAATAATAACAAAAGCATTTAATGTAGCATACAATGCATGACACAAATATAATCAGATCAAGCCGATCAATTTGCAATTCTATCATTATCATCATTGCAAGAACTATCCAACGGGAATTTCTTCGCTACGTGATAAAGAAAATATTTTTTGCAAATATAATTAATTTAACACAGCAGCATGTGAAGCTCAAAATTTCTTGTTGCTATGCATTTTTGTTCGTTGCTAGGAAAATTTTATCGCTAGTCCCGTAAGAGCACAGCTGCATCGCCAATTCTTGTAATCATGTGCCGCTGCTACTCTATCAGTGGTGTCGTGTGCAAGCAAGGGCTATATAAACGACAAGCTGACTGATCTCGATCTCTCTCAGTCACAGTTGGTCAGCCATCCGGTGAACGTGATTTTTCCTGAGCAGAAATTTTTTGGTGAATGTGTTTTTTTTTCTTTTTTTTCTTTTTTATAAAATACGTACTGAGCGGATTTTCTTTTTAATCAGGCTGTTCTTTTCAGAATCGTGGATAAAAAAAAGCCAGAAGAAGAGAGCAAAGCTCTGGGAGCGCTTTAAAGACAAACTAGATAGTGAGGACTCAGAAGACAGCGACAGCAGCAGAGTGTCGGCTCCCGCCGCATCAAACGCAGCCCTGGATATCAAGGATATTCAGGGCTCCACAACATATGAGCAGCAACCCCAACAGTGGAACACTGTTGTAAATAAGGGTAAACGGAAAAAGCGAAATAAAATGAAGAAAGCAAAACAGGACTCAAATGGGCAAAATATGGACACTGACGGAGATAGCAGCTCGTCAATAGGACACATCGATTCGGAGAAGATAATCGCTCCCTACCTGAGGAAGATATACGAACAGGACCGTGTCATTGCGGAACTCCGGAACGAGCTCCAAAGCATTATTCAATCAGCGACAAACAGAAGCCAGAGCATGAGCATGGACGTGCCAATATTACAAATAGATCAGGGCCACACAAGCATCATTCAAGGAGTACAGCAGATAAAGCCGCAGCAGGGACACAGCGCCTCAATCTCAAAAGAGTCAGACCAGCAAGCAGAACCGAGCAAACCTAGGATTACAAAGAAAAGAGTAAGTACCTTAAAAGGCGGCAAAGTACCTAACTCCACACTTACTAACCCTAGTAATAGATTCAGTATTCTCGGTGGAGACTAGTCCTTCCATTTCTGATATCCCCAAAGAGAAGATCCCCCCCCCCCCCCCATAGTGACATATAACATCGATACAAAGCCTACAATAGAGAGTATAGTGAAATACACTAAAAACTTTTCGTTGAAAAAGATCAACAAAAATGTCACGCACATTCAGCTTCACAGCACCTCCGATTTTCTAAAAACCAAAGAGCTTCTAGAAAGCTCAAAAAAACAATTTTTTAGCTATACTCCGAAATCACTTAAAACTCACAGCATCTTACTGAAGGGTATTGATACCTGTTTTTCAGAGGCCGACATTTTAGAGGACTTGTCCTCCAGAGGCATTGAAGATATAGTGAAAATATTCCGATTCCAAACCCGAAAATCAATAAAACTAAACTCTAATACCAACATGTGGCTATTGCAGCTCAACCAAACGCAAACCTTCAGAATCTTTATAAAATCTCGCATATGCTCCATCAAGACGTCTCGATAGAACAATTGAAACGCACTGAAATTTTGCAGTGTAAAAACTGCCACAGATATGGCCACACGGCCGCAAACTGCAGAATGCAGTATAGATGCGTCAAATGCGCAAATACCCACCCCCCAGGTGAATGCCAAAAACCCGCAAATTTGGACCCCAAGTGCGTAAACTGTGGTGCAGTTGGTCACCCAGCGAGCTACAGAAACTGTCCACAGTATCTGACACTCATGAAACGCTTCCAAGAAAAAAAGTATTAGCAAGAAGACAAAGCGAATTCAAGCGCTCTTCTGCCATGAATTTCACCCGCCCCAACCTCTCCTTTGCAAATGCCCTCACGGGCAACAGCAGCAATGGTGCGCCAAATATATCTCCACAACCAAACCCACTCCAATATATGAACAACGAATGCCAGCAAATCTTTGGAAACAGCTTCTCCAACATTCTTACGCAAGTCAACAATTTCATTCCCCAATAGAGAAGTTTGACCACTATCGACGAAAAAAGACTAGCATTGATCTCGTTCCTTGTCCAAATATCTTCTTCATGAGCACTCCAGCGCCAAAATCAATTAATAGCTTGAAAATTTCCACCCTCAATGTAAACTCTCTAGTTAGTAAAACAAAAAGGCACGAACTAGACGCATATCTTAGAATTTACAAACCAGATATTGTCTTACTTACTGAGACAAAGCTCAATCCCCGTTACAAGCTATCTTTCAAGGACTTTACTTTCGTCCGATCAGACAGACCAAATAAAAAAGGTGGAGGTACCGGCATTCCGGTGCGAAAACCTTTAAACTTCTCAGAAATCCACCCATATCCTCATCAGACTACTATAGAGACCACCACAATTAAACTTATTTTTGACAGGGCCGAATATATTCTTTCTTCCGTCTACTACACACCCGGTTATTCTCGTTCCGACATAAACCCAAATGAGCTTCTAAAGTTAATACAACTAACAAACGCGATCCCTTCTAACAAAAACAACTACTTCATTTTAGGCGGCGATCTGAATTGTAAACATCCCCTGTGGCTCAACCACACAACAAACCAAGGCGGTAGAATCCTTCATAATTGGCTTATAACTAACTCCATAGTCCGCGACATAAACCTGTTAGTAAGCAGAGACCCTTCTTTCCGTAGGGGAGACATATCATCTCACCTTGATTTATTTCTAGTATCTGGAAATCTCAACCTACAACTGGAACCAAATTATCGACCATATCTAGAATCAGAACCCTTCGAGTCTGACCACGACGCAGTAGTACTCAAGATTTCTTTAACCGACACCTACTCTCCTTCCGAACCTAACGTAGTCCGAAATTACAGTAGGACAAACCCTCTCACTCTCATCAATCGTTCAATCGTATCCTTCAGAGCCTAGAACTCCCAAAAAACCGAAATATGAGCATAGACGAAATCGATGATTCCATTCTCCGACTAAATGAAATCATAAATAACGCCATCGATATTTCCACTCCCAAAACAATTCTTACAAGAAACTCCCAAATTCCACTGCCTGATATCACTCTAAAAGTGATAAGCACCAAAAACAAACTCCGGAAACTTCTCCATAGAAATAAATATTCTCCAGCCTTTGTCCGAGTCCTCAAACCGAAAATAAATCTACTAAATAATCTCATTAAAAACCAAATCAATTTTCACATAACGCTCACTGGAATAAAAAACTCTCCGATATTAGAATGGATAATAACACTTTCAAATCCATAAAAAATATCACTAACCTTTCCTCATCTAAATATAAACACCAACAACTCCACTCAAACCATCACCTCTAACTTAGAAATAGCTAACCTTTTGGAACCTTCTTCAACGATATCTCCAGCGCACACCCAACCCAGTATAACACTGACTCCTTCACAACCCAGATATCTCGAGATATCTCAGCCCAGTTTAATAATAACACTGATCTCATCGTCAACTTCAACGACCACACTTCAGCTCTCGCCCCAAATTGTAGAAACAGGCAAGCGGCGCTTACGCCAGAAAGTTATGCTCTGAAATTTGCTGATCAAAGTCTGATATCCTCACTTATCCATAGCAGGAATAATAAAAAGTCAGTGGCCCCGACAACATCCCAAACTTCATCTTACGTAAACTCCCCGCCTCTTTCACTCGAACACTCACAATAATCTTTAACCAGTGCTTCAATCTAGGCTACTTCCCAAAATTCTGGAAAATTGCCAACATTTTCCCCATCCTCAAGGCTAAAAAACCCCCAATCAAATTAATAGCTACAGACCAATCTCTCTACTCCCAGCAATCGGAAAACTATTTGAATGTTTTCTCAAAGAAAAAATTCTTGACCACTGTGAAGAACACAAAATTATTCCTGATAATCAATCTGGATTTCAAAAGTTAAGATCCACCACCCATGCTCTTCTTAAACTCAAAACTGACATATCCCACCAATTAAATATGAAAACCCCAACAATAGCTTGCCTTCTTGATATAGAAAAGGCTTTTGACACTGTCTGGGTCGAAGGCCTAATCCACAAAATGAAAAATATCTTTCATTTTCACCCCCACATTTGTAAAATCATCCACTGTTTTCTCAAAGATAGATCTTTCAAGGTTAAAATTAACCATCAACTCTCTAACAGCTTCTTCCCTAAGATAGGTCTTCCCCAAGGCTCAATATTATCACCCATCCTTTATATCATCTTCGTCTCAGACTTTCCGTCAGCAAACGCCTTTTCACCAAACATTAAAACCCTACACTATGCTGATGACATTTTGCTCTACATCAGCTCAAAAAATATAAATCTCCCGATTCCACAAATAAACGCTTACCTTCATGCCATACATGCATACTTCGCCAAATGGCATCTCAAAATAAATATCCCGAAATGTGAGTGCATAGCTTTTACTGGAAACAAATCAATCTCCAAAGCAGCCAAACGCAAGCTACAAAATATGAATCTGCAAATTCAAAATTCCAGAATACCCCAAAAACAACTTGTAACGTATTTGGGGCTCTTCACTTCACTCTCAGATGTCAAGCCCCACCGTCATATTGATGTAATCATCAGGAAAGCCACCATTGCATATCATAAGCTCAGGTCTATTTTGACCGCAAAATCATCTCTTAACGAGAAAATTAAAATAATATGTTATAAACAGCTCATCAGGCCAATCATCCTTTATGCTTGCCCCATTTGGACAGATATATCTTCTCATCAAATGGAGCGCCTTCGCATTTTCGAAAGATCTATACTTAGACGCTGCATCGGACTTTTCAGAAGACAAAACTCATATAAATTTTTTAGCAATAAAACGATTTATAATAAAACTAGCATCTCCCGAATAGACAAAGAAATAGTCAGACTAACCTTAAACTTCTTTAACAAGCTCAACGACGCACCCAACCCGATAATAGCCTCCTGCTTGGAATTCCCGTCAGATTACCTTAACGCCACAAATTATCGATACAAAATCCCGTTCTTAATAAAACATCTGGACCAAACAAACTCCCTACACAATAGCGCTGACGAATTAATTTACTACCACAGGTTCCACGACCTTAATAAATCTGGCCTTGTTTATAACACAGCACAATAAGCCACAAACCTTGCCGCCTTTTCTGGTACCTAAAACAATAAAACATTACTACTCATAACTAGGATTAAGAGATCCTTTTCCTCAAAAACGTTTTCATTTAGAATAATACAGATAAGAATTAAAATTGTTTATCAGATAGTAATTAAAATGAAAAATTATCTGTTAAGTTAGTTGGTAAATTACCTAGGATATTAAAGAAAAACTGTACGTTAGATATACATAATAAATATTACCTCCCCTTAGAACTTTAAGCCAAGTTTCGCGAGTTTTTTATAGGCCTTTTTCTCGCAGTCTCTTTTAATGAGTTTAAAAATCTTAATTAAGCCAGGTATTCCTCTAGAAGTTGAGGCATGTTTAAATTAGGGTAAAGAGTTTTCATCTACTCTGTCTAATTACTTAAGATAAATAATAAGAATAGTTAAGAGCTACAAATTGTTAGAAAATAGGGCAAATAAGAAATTGTGTTTATCTCGATCTCTTTTTGCACTTGGCATCGTTTGGGATAAGTTGACATAGGTAGGGACTGACATTTTATATCGGGTATCGACTGATATAGAATTCTTATTAACAAATCACATTATTTCGGGAGCTGACTGAAATAATCTTTACTAATATACATTTTATTTTGGGAGTTGACTAAAATAAAATTTCTTACTTCGGAGTTGACTGAAGTTAAGATAACACTTTAAGCCGGGAGCTGACTGACTTAAAGAATATTATTTCGGAGTTGACTGAAACAATCATTACTAATATACATTTTATTTTGGGAGTTGACTAAAATAAAATTTCTTACTTCGGGAGTTGACTGAAGTTAAGATAACACTTTAAGCCGGGAGTTGACTGACTTAAAGAATATTATTTCGGGAGTTGACTGAAATAATCATCACTAATATACATTTTATTTTGGGAGTTGACTAAAATAAATTTCTTACTTCGGGAGTTGACTGAAGTTAAGATATCACTTTAAGCCGGGAGCTGACTGACTTAAAGAATATTATTTCTGGAGTTGACTGAAATAATCATTACTAATATACATTTTATTTTGGGAGTTGACTAAAATAAAATTTCTTACTTCGGGAGTTGACTGAAGTTAAGATAACACTTTAAGCCGGGAGCTGACTGACTTAAAGAATATTATTTCGGGAGTTTACTGGAATAATCATACTAATATACATTTTATTTTGGGAGTTGACTAAAATAAAATTTCTTACTTCGGGAGTTGACTGAAGTTAAGATAACACTTTAAGCCGGGAGTTGACTGACTTAAAGAATATTATTTCGGGAGTTGACTGAAATAATCCATACTAACATTAACACTTTATATCTACCCTTAACAGAAATAAAGAATTGTTCTAGTCAACGATTAAAACAGAGGGTCTTAACATTAGCTTAAAGTCAACCATCTTAAGTGCCAAGTTTAGATCGGTGAGTACCAGCCACTTGTAACATTTTAATACCTATTCATATATCTATTTGACTATATTTTGACTTATATACACATATATATATTTTACATTTCATGTGCATATCTATTTTACACATTTATTTATATTACATTTTTTGACGATCTCATATTATAACTTGGTGCTAATAAGTGTTTTAGTGTAATACAAAAATCTCAGACCCAAATTTATCTATCGAGTTTTGTCTCGACATATCTATTTCTAAAAATCATACATTATAAATCGGTATCAATAAGTGTGTTTTCTAGTGTGTGTTGATCTCTGACCCAACAATTTATATAATTCTGTCTTAACACAATTACTCGAGATATTTCAGTTAAGCAAGTGTGCCAGTGTTTTGAAATTAAATTATTCTAACTTTTGTTCTATATTAATCCTATATATTGAATATCTATTTGTATATCTATTATTAACAATCCTGTAAGTGTGTTTTCCCATACTTTGGAATCGTTGACCTGAAACCTTTTTATAAATAATCTTGGAGATTCTAACAACTAAGTGCAATAGTTTCTTGAAAGTCAAAGAAGGTCAGTCAGCAGTGTTGATTTGTTGTTAGGAAATAGATCACTGATCTTGATCCAAATTTACCAGTGTATTCATTTCAGTCACTTAATCAAATTTGCGTGTACGTTCTACTAACGGACAGTGCACTTACTTCAGATACAGTGTCTGCTATCAGCCGAACGGCTGTATTTCCGCTTATATCTAATGGTAACTCTACCACTGATACTTTTTCCCAAATCTGCGGGTTTTTCAGCTGGGAGGACCCTAAAGTATTTTGCGATATTTTATCTAATGTCGAGCCGGGGCTTTTTCGGTCGACAGTGTGCCGTTTCCCAATTTTGTAGTCTCCCATCGTTGCTTCTGTTGACAGGTGGGCACTGTATGACCTCTTCTTCCAGAAAACTTACACATCTCTTGACCGTTAAATCTGTGTTCGTGATTTGGATTGCCCCACTGAGTGTTGTTGTTACTATTTAGGTCATTCCGTGGTGCTTTGACCTTTTGTTTACAATATTGGGCGTCATGGCCCTGTGTTCTGCAGTTAATACAGAAGGGAGTATTTTTACGTTTTAAACAATCATCATACGTATGTCCCTGGTATTTGCAATAAATGCAGGTGATCCTACCTAAAAGTAATTTTTGCTCTCCGTATGGTTTCTTGTCTGGATATTGAAAAGAAGAGTTCTGGAATGGAGGTGGACTTCTTAAGGATCTCTTGCCATACTGGCTTGAGTAGAGCATCATTTATTTGTTTGATTTTTATCAGTATTAAAGGATACTGAAGGTACCTTTAACGACTCCAGATTTGGAGGAATAACACACTCAGTTTTTATATTAGGCTTTCCTGTATCACTTGTGTAGGGATATATAGAGGAGTTTATACTTTCGTGTATGGGATAACCATAAGCATTAGCAAAATTTGAGGTATTTGATCTAAAGAAATGGTCCATTTGAAAAGTGTAAGTAGGTTGAGGTAAGTAGTTTATTGGTTGTGGAATAAAAAAGAGACCCTGTTGCAACCTTTCCATATCTAGTGCCTTTTGAATGAGAGTCTCCAACTAGCTTTCATCAATTGTAAGTAAATAGGCACTTAGATGGGGATTAGTTGCACCACTCTTTACGGAAGCCATTGCAAAGTCCTCTATCTGTTGCTTTACCACATTAAAATTTTCAGCACCGTATTTGCTTTGTGCTGCCTCGTTACATTGTACTAAAAGTCTTTTTAGTCTAGTATTAAATGAATTAAACGATTATTGGGGATATTGTCGGCAAGTGATTAGTTTGTTAATTAACTCATGATATGTCTCACGAGGTAAGTAACTCCGATAAAGTAACTGCTCAACTTCTTCTAATTTCGTGAGTGTAGTGGATGCTATTAATTGATATGCATTTCCTCTCAATCTTGTTGGGAAAATTTGCATGAAGGCTGCCTTTTCCTCCTCCGCTAGACATTGTTGTACTCGCTTACACCAGCGTATGAAAGTTTGCAATTCTGTGTGGGTTTGAGAACTAATTTCTTCAGAGAACAAAGGCACCATTTGTGCAGTAAGTTTAACTACTTTCTCATAATTTACAGGCATTTTATTTGTCTTGTGTGTATGCTCAACCTGGGAAGTATTTTGTGTATTTATATCTAAATTTGGAGCGATTAAGAATTTTTCGGGTATTATAACGTCTATAGTGAGTTTTTATGAGGAAGTTAACCAAACTGTGTCTTCCAAAACGTTTACCTGACCGATTTTCACGATACCAATTTACTCTTCTTTGTGGTGAACTTTGCTCTGCTCTTGGGCTATTCGGAGGGCTTACGTTGTCGAATGAAAGTGCGTTTATTGTTGCTTCAAAATTTGAGCAAGCAGGGCTTTGATCAGATTTGTGCATGAAAGCAGAATTTTCTCGAAAAAGAGGTAGTTTAACTTACTTTATATATATACTTGAATATTTCTTAAAAAGAAAAAAAGATTTGATTGAAAAAGTTTTTACACTGACGTTATTTAAAGTGTATTGTATAGTAGTTTATTGATTTATTAGTGAAGTTCTGCCAATCGCTGAATTTGGATTGAAACTTTTTTAGTTCTTAATGTATGCAGTTTCAGAAACGTTTTGATGTCTGTCCAAGGTGTGGATTTGACGTCTTCTTAGGATCTGAGCCGATAAATTTCCTTAGAAGTATATTCCCTTTCTTTGTTGTAGTTGTTGACTGGTTGGATTAAATCAGAAACAAACAAATTAAGTCAGAAGTGCCCCAACGTCATACTTTTGACGTTAGTTTCAGTTTCACTTCTATGTGAGTTCGAGGATCAAGGTTTTTCAAGTATTGAATTAACTTCCTTGATCCTACCGGCTGCGCCAATTTGTTATGTAATGATTTTTCCTACAGAAACTTGTTGTGGTTTCTTTGCGAAGAAACCGTTTGATTTAATTTGTTGTTATTTCTGCCGTACTGCTTTAGTTCCTCCAGGTAGCGACTGTAGTAGCTTTAGTGTGATAACAGATGCGTGGAGTAGCTATTGAAGCATAACTCCTGGTCTTAGTAGGGAGTAGCTTGTTAATGCACAACTCCTGGTCTTAGTGGAAGTATGGAGGGCAAGAGTAGCAAACCAAGGGAACTTCCACAGACAAAATACAAATCCGGTTGATCAAAACTTCAGAAATCGAACAGAAATTCCCAATAAAATTACAATACTCAAAAATAGGTCAACTTCACCCAGTTCCCAAATTTAAATTATATAAAAAACCCCCCTTCTTCAACAATACAACCCTAAAACGAAGCAAGGACAAATAAAGATCACACACAAAATCCGAGAATATATTTAATACAGTCGGAAAACAAATCAAGGCGAGAGGTTTTTTTCGGCAGCCCCTCTCAAATCCAAAAAAGCCGACATCCACATCAAATACAATTATATAATGCACATATTAGATATTAGATAACCATATAACGCTCAAACTACCAATTATTAAGCCCAACTCCATTCCTATCTCTCTATCTACCAATGTGAGCTCTAATAAGGAGACAAAGTTCCTCGTAGTGTTATATTTACTCGGGGCCAATTTTCGTACGTACCTTGGTGAAACTAGCGGGTATGGTATCCAAAACTCAACTCCTGTATCGTCGATTCGATGAAACTAACACCAGCAATTTTTTCTTGCAGAAATTAAATACAACTTTTTCTTATTTTCCGAATTTCTATTTATTACTATTACTTTTACAAAAACTTTTAAGAAACAACTTTTTCTTATTTTCCGAATTTCTATTTTTAACTATTAATCTTACAAAAACTTTTAAGACACAACTGTTTCTTGTGCTCCGAATTTCTATTTTTAACTATTATTCTTACAAAAACTTTTAAGACACAACTGTTTCTTATTTTCCCAATTTCTATTTCTTAACTATTAATTTTACAAAAAGTTTTAAGGCACACACACCCGAGGTGACCGCAGTCGCTTTCAAAAACCAACTCTTTTAAAAAACTCTCTTCAATTCTTGATCACCTTCATCGAGATCAAGAGCCGCTGTTCAGGGTAGAAAACGCTAAATTGCATTTTCTTACCCTGAGAAAATTTTACGATTCATTCTGGACTTGTTCAAACATGTCCAGAATTATTTGCTTCGGACGGTGGCTTCAAAAAAATGTAATCTTACACTTTAATAAAATAAGTAAAAAACGAGTGTTCAAACAAAACTGAGGCCAAGCCGCATGAAAAAGTAGAAAATAAACGTTTCTTCACACACAGAGGTGGACTCAGATTTTTTGATCGGGACATTTCTCTTCAATATTCTTTCCGTTCATGAATCAAATCACTTATTATCTCTGATTGATCATACCGAAATATATCGGTGATTGTCAGCGAATAAAATCTGAGTTCACCTCTGTGTGTGAAGAAACGTTTATTTTCTAATTTTTCGTGCGGCTTGGCCTCAGTTTTGTATGAAAACACGTTTTTTACTTATTTTATTTTCTGCCTTTTTCACGTTAACTAAATTGCTGATGCAATTTTCTTCACCCTTTTTGGAAGATAAGCTAATCATGTTTTGCGCATGTTTACTTTATTAGAGTTTTATGATTTCTGATTTTCTATTTTAAATGCCCAATTTTAGGTTTTTCCTATAAGGTGTTACATATCTACATACATATATATATATATGGTACATATATGTATCTAGGCTTTTAAAGACAACATTCTGCTGATTTTCTTTTTTAGATGCCCAATTTTAGGTTTTTCCTATAAGGTATAATAGTTCTATATATTCATACATATATATGTATATCTGGTACATACATATACATATGTACCTAGGTTTTTATATACAACATTCCTTCCCCCCGCGAAAAAGAGAATTATTCTTTGAAGAGGAATAATTCTCTAGGGGCATGTGTGGGTGCATATTTCATATTGGGGGTTTTATCAAGTTGAATTGAATTTGATATCTGCTTAAAAAAAAAAAAAATCAAAAAAAAAACCAAGGTGCACGTAGAGTTGGTATGAGATATTGCAATGCATCTAGTACCAGCTTGGAAGAGCGAGAAAAAAAATTAATTGTGTGGGATTTGTGTCTTTAACCAAGATAAGTACACGATGCATTCTAACTGCATCTTGATAAATTTTTGTTCAGGTTTGGGGTTTTGCCCTTTATATGGGGCGATTTTTCCAGTTTCGCTCATAGTTTGTTTCAGCATGGAATTTTGTGAAGTAGTGTTTCCACGTGCTCCGTATACCAGCCGCATACACAATTGTATGAGGGTACTGTCTATATTTGTTCAGAGTGTGGCTTCCCGGGTCTCACCAGGCTGCTGTTGGCTTCCCGGGTCTCACCAGGCTGCTGCTGAGGTGGAATGGGCATCCATATGTAATGCATCTGGGGTGCTCCGGCGGAGGCTGGACGTATTTCATCGGGTGGAGCTGTGCTTGTGGCCCCACGGTGGGAGTTCCTGGGTAGTTACGGGTGAGTTTTTTTTTTTTTTGATTTCGTTAATTAATTCAACTATTAATTTCCTAACTCTTCTCTTCTAGGAGCGACTTTGGCGCTATCTGGGTAGGTAGGTGTGCCTGCCCTGGTTGTCGGATGCATTCCAACTACCTGGTGCAGACGTGACCGCCTGGGTCGGGTCTTCAGAATCCGAATTAGATTTACCGGGTGCAGCGCCGAGTTTCGCGTCTGAGGACAACGGTGACGTTCCGTCCATTCCCACCCAGGGAGGACTGGGATCTTCCTGACAAGGCGCCTGGTCATGTCCAGGAGGACTGGGATCATCCTGAAGAGGTTTCTGGTCATGTCCAGGAGGACTGGGATCTTCTTGAAGAGACTTCTGGTCCCGCCCAGGGTTAAGCCGAGGGACGCTCCCCGCCTCTAGTTACCCCCCCCCCCCCCCCCGACCCCTTCGATTTACTTTTTTTTTTCTGAATTTGTTGTTCTTAGATTCACGCACCACCGCAGTTCTCTAATTAACTTTAACTTTTTCGTAAAAATTTGTATGGTTTACTAAAATTTTTAGTTTTATTCTATTTCACTTTTTTTTGTATTCCTTATATTAAAAAAAATAACAAAAATATACTTGGTCTAAGTGGTGCAATCTAGTTTATTATTTATTTATTAAAAAGAAAAAACAATTTTTTTGTGTTCTCCCTTATGGATTTTATGTTGAAAAAGTGGGACTTGACAGATTTCGGGTCCTGAGATTTTTTGGGGGTTTTCGAGTCTAAGTGGTGTTAAAGCGGCTCTAAGCTTAACGAGTTGTCATTGAAGCCTTTGGACAAAAATACCATTGGCTTGGGTCGTTGTATGGAAAGTTTGATGTAATCATGGGAAAGTGTCAACGTACAGTCCCTGATTATGAGAAAAGTTTGCCCTGTTTTTAGTTGGTTTATACTGACTCTTGGATATCCTTCTATTTTATGTGGAGTCAAATTTTTTTTTTTTTTGGTTTTCCTTGTAACTACATACTTCTGGACTGTAAGAGACGATTCTCGGTGTTGTTAGTGAGTTGAGTTTTCTTGCATGGCGGTTTCGGTGTTGGTTGGTTATCGTTTGCTATATACGACTCTCGCTCTTGAGTAGAATCTTGTCTCCTCTGTGAAATTTTAGGGGGACGTACAGCTATGTCATAGTAATTTTTCGAGCGCTCAGAAGATTTTTCCTGGCCATGGCATAAGCCTTCTGAAGCTTGTATCTGAGAATATGGTAGTAGCTCTCGTGGTTATACACGGGTTCAGGGTCTCGCCTTAATGTTGGACGGAACGTCCGCTGTGAAGCCGTAGAAGCAGTCCCATGGGGAGTTAATTTTGTCCCTTCGTGTACACTTTTATTGTACACGAATACAGCGGTTCGCAGATTATTATCCCATGACCTGGGATTTTCGTCCACTATAGTTCGTAGATATTCAATCGATGGTCTATGTGCACGTTCGAGTGCTCCATTTGATTAAGGATGATAAGCTGAGGTCCTGCAGCTTGTTTATCCTGAGGAGTTTGCATACATTTTTGAGTAGGTCACTCAGGAAATTACTTCCCTGATCGGTGACTATTCTCTTGGGAATACGGTAGCGCATGACGATTTCGTCGAAGAAAATTTGCGCTACCGTTATAGCTTCCCCATTCGGTAAGACATACCAATCTACAAACTTCGTGAGGTTATATATGTTTCCGGATTCAGTCTTCTCTACTAGGCCGACTATATCTAGGTAGATTTTGTCGAATGGTTGTTCCGCTACGTCCGTAATCACCATTGGCCTTTAATACTGTGGTGAGGCTTTCTTTGTTTTGATATTTAGCACGCCGCTTAATGTGTTTTTTGGACGTCACTAAGCATGTGCCTCCACCAGTACTTTCTTCGAAATCGTTAGAGGTTTTTATCTCTTCCTGATGGCCGCCAAGGAGAGAATCATGGTAATCTTTTAAGATGAATTGAAATCTCCTCTGGGCATGTGATTACTTCAGGGGGACGCGCTTCCTCTATAATTTGTGGATTGGTACTAGGTGGACTGTCAAGGTCTCCGGCTTCCTTTGATTGATGTGCTTGATCTTCTTGTTCTAGCTGTTCGGCTTGTCTTTCTGGGTTTGATCCTCTTTTCTGAATGTTTCGTGTCTGGGCTCTGGTTACAGCATGGCATTGCAGACACTCCTTAAGGTCCGATGAGTGTTTTTTCCTTCTCTATATCTGAGTCCATTTGGTGGTGGACTATTGCTTCTACCGGGAACGCTGTAGTTTCCCTTGTCTTTGACATTATCCCGTGGGAATGCGGCTTAAAGCGTCGGCATTCGTGTTGTACTTTCCGGTCCCTTAACATTGAAGACCCCCTTGAGCGGTTTGTGATCTGTTAAGACCGTGAACTTTCGGGCCTTGCAGATAACACCTGAAATTTTTAGTTGCCCAAACTATAGCCAGTAACTCTTTCTCAATCGTGGAATAGTTATGTTCGGCTTTCTTCAGGGTACGGCTGGCGTAGGAAATGGGTTGGTCACTTCCTACCTCTCCTTGAGATATGATTGCTCCAAGAGCCTCGCTGCTGGCGTCTGTGGTAAGATTAAAGGGTTTTGAAAAATCGGGGCATATTAAGAGTGGAGGGGAAACTAAATCGTTTTTTTTATGCTTTGAAATACCTCCTGGTATTTCTCAGTCCATTTAAAACTTTACATACTTTCGGAGTAAATTCGTTTAGAGGACGTATTGTTTTTTGAATAATCGGGTATACATTTTCTGTAATAGTTGGGCAAGGCACAGAAATGATTGCACTTTAATTACAGTCTTAGGAATGGGGAAAGTTTGGACGCATGCCGTTTTGCTAGGGTCAGGTAGTGCACCTTGGTTAGAGCATTTGTGTCTTAGATACACTAATTCGCGCCTGAGAAATTGACATTTCTCTGGTTGAAGTTTCAGGTTATTTTCTCTTAACCTATCAAAGACTTTGCGAAGCTTTTCGTTGTGGTCTGCCAGACTGTTTCCATAGATGACGATGTCATCTAATTAGACGAAACATTCCAGGCCTTGTGGGCCAGTTAATATGAAGTTCATCAAACACTGAAATGTAGCCGGGGCACCTTTTGAGCCTTTTGAATTCATAATGCCCGTAGTTGGTACTAAAAGCCGTTTTTGCTCGATCTTTCGGATCGATGAGTACCCGCTGATAGCCGTTGGCTAGATCTAGGGTGTTAGAATATCGTTGATCGAGGATATCCTCAATCCGTGGTAGCGGGAAGGCGTCGCCAATCGTTTTTTTCGTTCAATTTACGGAAATCGACGACGACGCGCGCCACCTTTTCTCACCACCTGGTCGCGATTTTTTGGGGACGACTAGCAGTGGCGAGTTCCATGAGCTTTTGCTGGGCTGGAAAATATCGTTGTGCAACATTTCTCGGAGTGTCTCTGGTAACCGGTACATCTTTTGGTTAATCGGTGGTTGGTCTTGCACCAGGCGGATGTCGTGGGTAATTGCATTGGTATGTGTAAGCCTGTCACCTTTCAAAAAGAGTATGTAATCATATTAGTACAGAGTTTTAATATGGAGGCTTTTTCCTCAGTGTTTAGGGTTTCATCCAGACTGAGTTCTTGCTCTAATCTGGCGAAACGGAACTAAGTTATTGTTCAAGCAAGATAAATTTGCTATTAATTAAATCAATGATAAAGAATTATAATTTTTGCCACAATACATTGTCACAATAATTTTTTTATTGCTGTAAATTATTTCAATTTGTTAATGTTCAAGTCATTGAAGTGTAAATAGTTGAAATAAAGTTACCGTTAATCTCTTTCTGAAATTTTTCTCATTTGTACCATTAAGTCAGTCGCCTAGTGATATTGATCGATTAAAGAACTATAGATCAACGCAAGTGTTTTATTTCGATGAGCCTACGCCTTTTCTCAGTTTACATATCAGATCTTTTTATTAATTGCATATCGTTGCGTATAATTTGCATATCGTTGCATATAATTAGTAAACATAGTTTGATTGCTCATCAGACGTTGTACATACAAATTGGTGACCTCGACGTGATGGACATTGTAAAAAGCGGATTTAATTTGATAGTGATTGATTGTTAAAAAATTTTCGCTTAAATTCGAGTGCGTGAACTGTGGTTGTAAAAACTAAGCATTTTAGTTTGCTATGGTGCAAGCATTTAATTAGTGAACTCCTATGAACACGTAATCTATTCATTAGATATTAGGGATAAACTTACAACTAGTTCTGCCGACATTAGTCTTTTTTTCGGTTCGCTGTGAGTGTGGTGGTAAGAGATAATTGCATAAGATAATATACCATCATTCCCGTAAATAACCATTGTTGGCCTTGGCGCAAATGCAGATGTATCAGAGAAAAAAATTTTCTTCTTGTCGGGCTTGGATAAATTTATTGGAATTAGTAAGTACATACATATATTTTTATATAATTTTGTTGACGATTTTGTGTCATTAATATGGCTGAAGCAGAGCGTGCTAATTTAAAATCTCGACTCGCCGCTATGAAGGGGTGCATTACGAAGATAAAAAACTATATAGACCAAAATGAAAAGACCGTTATTCTGGACGAATTACAATGCCGTGAAATTTTACTCGAAAAATATTTTCAGCAAGTTTTACAATTCCAAGATATACTCGAAATAATGGATTCCAATCAAGACACATACAGAGATGAAATTGAAAATCAGTATTGTAATACGAAGGGAAAAATTTTACAATAAATTCACAAGCAAGAAGGTGAAAGCGATCCAAAATCGCCGTTATTTGCGTCGAATAGCATGTTACTGGGGAATTCTTCAAATTCATCAATTTTGCCTAAAATAAAGCTACCGAAATTCAGTGGCGAGTATACAGAGTATCTTACTTTTATCAATTCATTTAACACCTTAGTCCACGATTGCCAAGATTTGAAAAAGTTCAAAAGTTTCAGCACCTGTTAAAAATTATGATGAGGCCTTAAAATTATTAAAATCTCGTTACGACAACAAATGTATAATTGTTCAGGCTCACGTAAAAAAATTATTTGAAGTTCCAGTACCTTCTCAAGGCACAGTTTGTCAACTCAGAACCTTGAGTGATAAGGTGAATGTACACTTACTTAAAGGCCTTGAAGTCATTAGGCTCTACGGAAGATATCTTAACTACTATGGTACTACATATAGTGACAGGTAAACTGGATACTGACTACCGATGTAAGTGGGAAGAGTCCTTAGATTTTCAAAATGTACCTACTTGGGACGAGTGTGTAATTTCTTTGAATAAGAGGTGTCAACAGCTAGATTTAAGACCATGCAATTCAAGTCAACCCAAAATATCTTCGTTATCTAAGCTCCAAGTAAAAAAAATTCACAAGTCGTAAATCAGCCAGTCTTACTATTTCGAAGCTCCATTGTCTCTTCTGTCAAGGTAATAACCATGCGATTCAAAGGTGTTGGAAGTTTCAAAAACTTAAGGTGCCAGAGCGATATCGAGAAGCAAAGAAATTGGGCGTTTGCTTAAATTGTTTGAATAAGGGACATATCCTAGAATTCTGTTCAGCACCCCGTTGCAAGGTCTGTGGAGATCAATTACCATGTGCTTTTACATCGCTTCGTATCGTCGAATGCGGCTGTGCATAATAGCGGTGTAACTGCTTTATCTACATCTACCAACGAAATCATGGGAATCAATGGACTGTTATCTTCTGCTGCTTTACATACAGCTAACAGGTCTGAAATCTCAGAGTATGTGATTTTAGCAACATCTACAAATATGGGATAACAGCTGATATTCAAAAATGTATAGGCAGATTTGGATTACCAAGCAGGATCGCATATATCAAGCCATACTTTCACCTACTCAACCATTAAAAACATATTTATTAAAAACTGTAATCTATGGTACATCTTCCGCTCCTTTAAAAGCTACGCGTTTTCCTCAATTATTTGGCCGATCGTAATCTGAACAAATTCCGAACAGGTGCTTGAGTTATTAAATCTGAATTTTATATGTGATGATAGGATCAGCGGTGCACACACGCGAGAAGAACAGATGCAAATCAAAACTGATGTTGAATCTATACTTGCTCAAGGAAATTTTGAATTAAAGAAGTGGTTCTCAAATGACAAGATATTTCGAGAAAGTATAGCAGAAGCTGAGAAGGAAACTCCGCTGAGAATTAATGATGTGGACATTATTAAAAACTTTAGGAATTATATGGGATCCATTTGAAGATATGTTCTGCTTCCGTTGGTCATTAAAAGAGATTTCCTCTGCAATTACCCAAGAGAAAGGTTTAGTCGGATCTCGCTAGCTTATTCGATCCATTGGGATTACTGAACCCATTTTGCCATCAACTGGAAGCTGTCGATACGATACGAATTCCTCGATATATTTTTACCACTACCACTCTCCCAGTCGCGTGAATTACACGGTTCGCGGACGCGTTTACTAGAGCTTATGGCTGCTCGATTTATATATGCTGTAAGAATCTATGAGGAAAACGTATTACTAATTTAGTCACAGCCAAATCTAAGGTTGCTCCACTAAAATCTCTGTCGCTACCCAGGCTTGAACTTTGTGCAGCCTTATTACTAACTAGGTTATATAATTCGATTCGTTCGTTACTGAACCCACTTGATAAGGCATATTTTTGACTGACTCGGAAATTGTTTTGGATTGGCTGCAAGGGCATGCTTCAACTTGGTCAACCTTTTTTTCGCATTGGGTTGCCGAGATCCAAGAGACTACAGGAAATCATGTCATATGGAGGCACGTTCCGTCAAGGTCGAACCCAGCAGATATTATATCAAGAGGAGCATGTGTGGATGATCTAATAAATTCAATATGGTTCACAGGCACACAATTTTTTGCAAAATCCGCCTGAGTCTTGGCCTCCGGAAAAAATTATTCATTCAGAAATTGCTAACATTCCAGAAAAAATAAAAACAAAGACGGTCTTAGTTATAGATGATAAGAGTTTAGACCTTATAGAATTACATAAATACGTGAACAACTTTCCAAAACTTCGTAGAATTTTTGCTTACGTTCTTCGTTTTTATAAAATTGTATCGCTAAAGCGTCAAAAAATTGATCATAAATATCCTGAAGAGTTGACCCCTCAAGAATTAGAGGAAAAACTGTTAAGAATGGCATTTGCGGTTCAGAGGAATTCACTTGCACAAGAGTTGAAGTTTCTACAAACGAATAAAAGGATCAGCCCGAAGAGTTGCATTCAAAATCTATATCCGTTTTTTAGACGGTCACTCTCCAAATCTTCTTAGAGTAGGCGGGTAGTTGCAGAATGCAGACATACCATACTGCACTAAACATCCAATACTTCTGCCAAAAAACCATCGTTTTGTTTTTTCCTACGTTACCTTCTTACATAATAAATCTCTTCACGCTGGTATACAAGCCTTAGTTTCATTTCTACGCCAGAAGTTCTGGGTTATTAACGCCAAATCGCTTGATAATTGGATGCTTAGAAAATGCATTCATTGTTTCCATTATCGACGAAGCTACATAATCAAATAATGGGTCAGTTACCAGCGCTTCGCCTTGAATCCGTGAGAGCCTTTTCTTCACTCTGGGGTGGATTTTTGCGGTCCTTTTCGGATAACAGAGCGAATCCGTGGGACAGTACGTTAGAAGGCCTATGTCGCTGTTATAGCAGCATTGATCCGGTTTATAGGACGACATGGAATCTGTGCTACAATATCATGTGATAACGCCACCAATTTTGTGGGAGCGAAAACCAAATTGGCAGAGTTTCGACAGCAGTTCTATTCGCAGCAAAACCGCAAGGAAATCTCTAAGTACTGTTTGGAGGCTGGCATTAATTTTCGTTTCATCCCGCCTCGCACTCCTCACTTTGGAGGATTGTGGGAGGCGGCCGTAAGATCAGCCAAATATCATTTAGTGCGCACCATTGGCTAACAGGCTCTAATGTTTCAAGAGCTAGGAACAGTTTCGGTGAAGGTTGAAGCAATTCTCAACTCTTGGCCTATATCTGCGATGTCATCGGACCCCAGTGACGATACAGCGCTAACTCCAGGAAATTTTTTTGATGAATGGTCCCCTTAATGCCGTACTGGAACGATTATATGGACAGGAAGTTGTCTTCCCTAGATTGCTGGCAATGGCTGACATTCATTCAACAGCATTTTTGGCGAAGGTGGTCGAACGACTATGTACTACAGCTTCAACAAAGGTATAAATGGTCCGGTTACTCCCCAGATGTCAAAGAAAATATGTTAGTTCTCGTCGCAGACGATTTACTGCCTCCTCAACATTGGTTATTGGGCAGAATCGAGAAGATAATACCTGGTATAGATGGGAAGTGGACATCCGCACAAAAAAGGGAATTGTTCGTCGTGGAGTTTGCAAGGTGACCCCACTGCCAACTAACTAGGTTGAAGAGATTCCAATATCTTCACGGTGGTCGCAATGTTCAAGCGAGATAAATTTGCTATTATTTAAATCAATGATAAAGAATAATAATTTTTGCAACAATGCAATGTCACAATACTTTTTTCACTGCTTTAAATTATTTCAATTTGTTAATGTTCAAGTCATTCAAGTGTAAATAGTTGAAAAAAGTTACCGTTAATCTCTTTCTGAAATTTTTGTAATTTGCACCATAAAGTCAGTCGCCTAGTGATATTGATCGATTAAAGAACTATAGATCAACGCAAGTGTTTTATTCCGATGAGCCTACGCCTTTTCTCAGTTTACATATCAGATCTTTTTATTAATTGCATATCGTTGCGTATAATTTGCATATCGTTGCATATAATTAGTAAACATAGTTTGTTTGCTCATCACACGTTGTACAGATATGGTGTCGTCTTGCTCGACATCGTTTGGGAACAAGTAATTTATATGTTGTAGGGTGGCCGTATGATCGACGCTTATTGCCCAATTTTTATTATTCTTAAATATAGTCTTATTTAACGATTTTATATTGTTACTTTCCTTATTTATTTTACCTCTTAACCTGCTTGTTTTATATATGAGAGGCGCTGGGCCAGATGGCTCTGCGGGAGTTGCAACCGGCAGACTGTTTGTGTGCTGGCCAGCGCCTGACGTTTGGGTTTCATGAGGGACCCGCAAGCGTCTTGAAGCAGTTTCCTATTACTGCTTGGTTGAACGGGGCTCTTATGCCCTACTTTCTTAATTTCAGTTTTAACCGTATTTTGATGCTCACCATCGCCGTCATTTCGACTCATGGAATTCAGTGAATGAGTTCTGGTACTATCTTTATCTGGCTCTCGTTTTATGGGGACGACAGTGTAGTCTTTAATGGGAACCAGAATTAGGTTCACGCTGTTTAGAACTACTTGTGAAATGCGTGTGTTGAGGATTCCTCTGGGGACTGCATTTAACCTAGCTGAGAATAAGCTGTTTGCTGGGAAGACTCCGTCGTATATTTCATTCGACAGACTGAGCATTTCTTCTTGCAACTGCAACGGAACTTTGACTACGATCTGAGACCTTGCTGGTACGCACACAGGTTTATTTAAATTTACCTGATGCTGGCCAGTCTTACAAGCCGGATTTTTGGTAATCAGGTCACCCTTATCGCGTTTTTGCTTATCACAGCCGACTTCTTCGGGCTGAGAAGCTTTGAGAACACTTGGGGTAGAAGGTGCATTCCCGTCGGGTTTAATGTTTTCTACCAGTGTCTCTTTGTTGACTGTGCTTTGTGAACACGGGTTGTCCGATGCGGTTTCTAATGGAACAGCAAACTCTTCTGGATTGATTGCTGTGCGAGGAAATCGCAGAACTTTGTTGGGTCCCTCAACATTACAGTTTTTGGCTAGGAAATCATTTCCTAGCAAGCCGTCGTCTCAAATAGCTGGGATGTTTTTTACCACCTGAAAATTAAAGGTAAGTTGCTTTTTAGCATGAAGCTTCCTTGGCAACTTCCTAAGGTTTTTCCGGTGCCAAAGGGGCTTTGAAGCGTTAATTCTTGTTGGGATTTATTAAGTTGCAAGATTCTATGGCTTTTTGCTTAATTATACTGATCTCAGCGCCAGTGTCCACTATTAGTTGGGCCGGACCAATTAGACTTATGTCTAGAGGGAGTCTGAAGGTGGGCACACTGAAGTCGGTCGGCTGAGAAGACCCTCGTTTGTTGCTGTTAGGGTTTATTGTCGAGCCGGGGAGTTTTGGGTCGACTTTTTGTCGTTTCCCTGCCTTTTATCCTCCCATTTTTGTTTTTGTCGACATTCGTCGATCTTGTGTCCGCGGCGACCACAAAAATCACATTTTTGTCTTTTATTAAAGACTCTGGGGCCTTTGGTATTGCTCGTGTCTGACTGTTGTGGATTGTTAGGCGGTCCTCGTGTAAAACGAATTGCAGACTGTGCTTGACTATTTTGATAGTTACGAATGTCATGCTAATAACTACTGCAGTTAGCGCAGAAAGGGGCGTTTTTGCGTTTTAGACACTCTGTGTAGGTGTGTCCCCGCTTCTGGTAGAAATTACAGTTGATGTTTTGTACCAGATTTTGTGAATCCGGTTGTCTAGAATCCCTTCGTGGAAATGGCGGGCGTGGCGGTTGAGCGTGTATATAAGGAGGATTATTAAACTGTCGGGGCTCTTGTGCTCGTGGTGATGCATATATGGGCGGCTGTGGTGGTTGACTGTAAGGAGTTCGGCTGAGAGCTCTAACTCGAAGACTTGGATCTACTGGTGCCATTGGATATGGCTGTTGCGTTAGTGGTGTTTGGACGAAAACTGTGCCTGCTTGTAGCTTTTCCATATCTAAAGCCTTTTGTATCAGCTGCTCTAGATCATTTTCTACCAGAGTGAGGAGGTACTGTCATAGGTGCGGATTCTTCACTCCACTTTTGAGGGTATTTTTGGCGAAGTCCGCCAACTATGTCTTCACAGCGGGGGCTGCCGTTGCCCCGTACTTCAGTACCTCTGCCTCATTGCAAAGCACCAGCAACTGCTTCACTCTCATTGTGAAGGCAGTGAGAGTTTCCAACGGGTTTTGCCTCATTGTGATCAGTTTTTTGACCAATTCTGGGTATGATTCTCGTGGTAGATAGGCTCTGTTCAGACGTTCCTCCGCCAACCTAAAAGTAGTTGGAACATCCGAAGCAAACAGTTGAAAGGCATCGCCACGAAGCCTTTTGGGCAAGATATGTAGGAAGGCTGCTTTTTCTTCCTCACTTAAACAGTGTAGGGCCTGTTTGCAACAAACAATAAATGTTTGTAGCTCACGACCTAATTGTGAGGCATTCTCACCCGAAAACAGAGGAACAAGCTGTGCCGTAAGTTTGGCCACCTTTGGATAATGTACCATTGTGATTATCTTTTTGTTTATACTTTTGTAGGGTAGTCTACTGGTGCCTTTTTGGGTTTCAGGCCTTGGTTCTGGACTAGAATCCGTGAATGATACTTCTAGCCAGCCACTAAGGAGGTTTTCGGCGGTTGTTTGATCAGAGGCGTCAGTACTAATAACACTAGCACTTCCTTCTCCAACAGCACTTACACGTACACTAGTTGTGGTCTTATCTGTACCTAACGAACGTGAAAGCCCGGCGAATTTGATAAGCTCCTGTTTGAATCGCTCTGTATCTTTTTCAAATTTTTCGATTTGTGTCAGCCTCTGCTCTCTGCTTTGACTTAATCTGTGGTCAAGAGCGTCGCAGTGCGTGACCGGGAGCTTATCGCATTTCCGTGCCTTCTCTAATAACTTATCTCAAAATTTATCTAGACTTACTTTAGATACAACCGGCGGACCAGTTAAAAGGGTACCGCTTCGAAGGTGAACTCCCGCCGACGCGGCCTTTTAGCTTGGCTAGTGTCACAGGATCCCCGTAGATTCTTGCAGGATCAAGGATTTTCAAGTGTTTACGATCTTTTGTATTGATCAAGCTTCCTTGATCCTACCGGCTGCGTACGTACCTTGATGAAACTGGCGGCTATGGTATCCAAAACTCAACTCTTGTATCGTGCGTTCGATGAAATTAACACCACCAATTTTTTCTTGCAGAAATTAAACACAACTTTTTCTTATTTTCCGAATTTCTATTTTTTACTATTACTTTTACAAAAACTTTTAAGACACAACTTTTTCTTATTTTCCGAATTTCTGTTTTTAACTATTAATCTTAAAAAAACTTTTAAGACACAACTGTTTCTTATTTTCCGAAGTTCTATTTTTAACTATTAGTCTTATAAAAACTTTTAAGACCCAACTGTTTCTTATTTTCCGAATTTCTATTTCTTAACTATTAATCTTACAAAAACTTTTAAGACACACACACCCGAGGTGACCGCAGTCGCTTTCAAAAACCAACTTTTTTTTAAAAAGCTCTCTTCAACTCTTGATCACCTTCATCGTGATCAAGAGCCGCTGTTCAGGGTAGAAAAAACTAAATTGCATTTTCTTACCCTGACCAAATTTTGCGATTTATTCTGGACTAGTTGAAACATGTCCAGAATTATTTGCTTCGGACGGTGGCTGCAAAAAAAATGTAATCTTACACTTTAGTTGTTTTTAAACTCCCGTCCCGTCGATGAAATTGCGGGCGCGCAGATATGTACATGCAATGTATTTATGCGGCGCGCATGGCTTAAACGTGGGAGCTTTTATCGTAATATGTATGCATGTATGTACATACATATTGAATTTTTCGAGGCAAATCGTGAAGGTACGATTTGCATTGTGATTTATTTTTTAATTAAATTGTTTGAAGTGACAAATTTTGGTGAAGGCAAAATTTGGTCATGGTAAATGTTTCTGTTGAAACGACTTGGTTGAAAGCTGACACTTTTGTTTTTCCCAAGTCGTTTTATGGGAAACATTTTATAAATTATGTGGAATGTGAAGAAAATTGCTGATGCAATTTTCTTCACACTTTTTGGAAGATAAGCTAATCATGTTTTGTACATGATTAGTTTATTAGAGTTTTATGATTTGTAATTTTCTTTTTTAGATGCCCAATTTTAGGTTTTTCTTATAAGGTTTTATATATCTACATGCATATATGTACATAGGGTACATATACGTATCTAGGTTTTTATAGACAACATTCTTCTGATTTTCCTTTTTAGATGTCCCAATTTTAGTTTTTTCCTATAAGGTTTTATAGTTCTATATATTTATACATATATGCACATCTGGTACATATATGTACCTAGGTTTTTATATACAACAGTAGATACAAGAGCAGAAATTATTCTCATAACGTCCAATTCACTGAGATCAGGCAGCACTTATTATAAAGATGCAATCTGCAAAATAAATACTTTATTTAAGGAATCTATAACCACAGAAGGTTTAGTATTGGCAAAAATTGCAAATCCCTTCCCAAATAGTACGAGAAAACTCGTCCTTGGTATATGACGGCCTAATTGGTCACGACTTCTTGTCCAAATACAACGGTTGTATCAATTATTATTATTTCCTTAGAGGTGAAGCAATAACATTCTACCTACCCATAGAGCAATATCGCTCAGATTACCCAAATACATATCTTAGATATGATAACTCTAATAAGAAGTCTCTAACAAATAACCTTCTGCACCCAGAAAGGTATTCGTTAAAAAATGAAAATAATGTAAAGGTAACAACAATAAATTGCCCCGTTAAATCACAGGCGGTAAATAAAAAACAGGAAGACTATTCTAAAACAATTATTGCGGAGAAAAACTAATATTATCGAACCCAATGAAAACCAAGGAAAAGTGAATAAATTACGTAATACAATTATTACAATTCTCGCTCGCTCTGAATCCGTAATTAAAATCCAACTTCTCCAACTACGGAATCCGTATATTTTAGAAAATAGGTAAAAACCAGGGTTGTTTTTGGGTAATACCATAGTCAAACCACATCACAAGGAATGGCAAAAGTCCTACTTCTCAACACGAATGAGCAGGACGTCGAACTGGAAATTCATGACATGAATCCAGAATGTCATAATCTTAGCGACTTCGATTGCATCTCTCCTGATTCCAACAGATACCCAATTAGGGGCAGAATAAAAAAAACTGCATACCTAATAAAATTGGACCACTGTAATTTGGAAGAAGCCGAGAGTATTCGGAAAATTTGTAAGGATTTCAACGATATCTTCTACTTAGAAGGGGATTTCCTAACATTTACAAATGCAACCGAGCACAAAATCGAAAGAGTCCCAAATAAACCTCACATATACACTAAACCGTACAGACTTCCGGAAACAAGCCGGAAAGAAATAACGCGGCAAATAAACCAAATGCTGGATTCGGAGATAATAAGTCCTTCAAATAGCCCGTGGAATTCACCCCCTACTTCTAGTTCCCAAAAAGCTGGATGAGCATGGGAACAAAAAATGGCGAGTCGTTGCAGATTTCCGCCGAGTAAATGATACTACTATTGGCGACGCTTATCCATTACCTAATATTACAGACATATTAGATCAATTCGGTAAGTCCAAATATTTCACTACGCTATACCTCGCCAGTGGATTTCACCAAACTAGCATGGACGTGAAGGATAGAGCAAAAACTGCGTTTAGCACTCCTTGTAGTCATTACGATTTCAACCGTATGCCATTTGGATTAAGAGGTGCACCCGCAACCTTCCAACGTGCCATGAATAACGTCCCCTTCCGGACTCCAAGGCATTTGCTGTTTCGTGTACATGGACGATATTGTAGTCCATAGATACAATCTTAAAGACCACAATATTAGGGCTCGCAAGTGTATCCAGCAGCCTTCGGAGATTTCAATTTAAAAACTACAACCCGGACTACTGAAAATGGAGTCAAGCCAGACCTGGAAAAAATTAAATCAGTTCAAGCTTATCCTAGATCCAAGAAGAAAAAGGATATCAAAGCCTTCCTTGGTTTAGTCAGCTATTACTGCCGCTTTATTCCCAATTTTTCTAAAATTGCAAAACCAGTTACTAACCTTCCGAAGAAGGGACACACCTTTCGAGTTCGATGCAATTTGCGATGAAGCATTTTGCGAATTACGAAACAAATTAATATCAGCACCAATTTTATCCTATCCGGATTTCGAAAAGAGTTTTTGTCACCTCCGATGCCAGTGACTACGCCATGGGAGCAGTTATTTCCAAAGAAGATGATCAAGGAGATCATACAATCGCCTATGTGAGTCGAGTTCTCAATGGTGCAGAGACTCGTTATTCAATAATAGAAAAAGAGCTTTTGGCAATTGTTTTCGCAGTTGGGCAATTCAGGCCATACGTTTATGATAGACAGTTTACCATCATAACTGACCATAAACCATTAGTATGGCTGATGAATCTAAAGGATCATTCCTCAAGGCTAATGAGATGGTGAATACGTCTTGAGGAATACGACTATAAAATATTCCACAAATCTGGAAAGCTCAACGCAAATGCGGACGCACCACCTATGTAAATGTGGTAACCAGAAACCAAGCCAAAGCTCAGACAAATTTAAACACACCCAACACAAATATTACTAGTCCAAACCCAGATTCATCACTAGTAACCAATTCCTCTGTGATAATAACTGAGACGAATTTCCAATTACTTTTAACTAAGAATGCTAATCCCAAATTTTTCATCTTGCCAATGCAAGATACAGAACTTGAAAGAATGCTAAAATCTAAACGAAAACTTTCAGACAAACCTCCTCTACTAGAAAACAAACTGAACTTCTTTAAGAAGAAAGACTCCACAATCATCTCAAAACTCAATCTACCATACCGATCACAAAGAGATAGATTAGACATTGAAAAGATTTTAATTGAGATCTGCTCATATACAGAAGCAAATCAGTCAAATCAACTAAATATCACCTTCCCTGTATTAGACCCACAAAATTTAATTTATCAATTATTAAAAACACTTTTACCAAGGTCATCGTTAACCAACAAATAAATATCAAACTACATCAAGATTCCATAAAGTATTTATCCAACAGCAGTGATACTGAAAAACTTCTGAAAGATTTCCATTCTGTACCAACGGGTGGCCATCAAGGTGCCTCCCGTACAATTAAAAGAATTAAAAAACAATTCTATTGGCGTGGCATGTCAGGCAGGCGATGTTGTGAGATATGTAAGGAAAATGTAAACTTTGTCAAGTAAACAAAGTATTCAGAAATCCTAAGATTCTTATGAAAATCTCCAGCATGAGCTCAAAACCTTTTGAATGAGTGTACCTAGATGTTGTAGGACCTCTCCCAATTTCCCATTCTGGAAATAAATACATCCTTACATTTCAAAACGACCTTTCTAAATTCTCTGAGGGTATTCCCACAGTCAACACTGAATCTAGGACATTAGCGGAAGCCTTCATGACAATAATAGTTTGTCGACATGGCATTCCAGAAAGTATCTTAACAGATCAGGAATCTAACTTCATAGGCGTCATGTTCGCCGAGGTATCCAAACTGCTAAAGATCAAAAGGCTAAAAACTATTCCATATCACCCTCAAGCAAATGGTGCATTAGAGAGAAGTCATAGAACTTTAGAAGAATACCTCAGATATTATTTAGCGAAAGATCCTCTAGACTGGGATACATGGATCCCATATGCCATGTTTGTCTATAATACCATCCCTCACTCGAGCACAAATTATACAACCCCGGGCTCCTATACGGCTTCCCAGCCGAAATCTAAAAATAATTTAAAATTATCCCCGACCGTTTGCTATAATTACGATAATTATGCAAACGAGTTAAAAGCACGTCTAACAACATAGCTATAAAATTGCAAAAGCCATAGCCATGGCCCATAAAGAAAAGTCCAAACTCCAATATGACAACAACACAGTTCAAAAATCTTTCAAGATCGGAGACAAAGTCTTAATAAAAAGCAGGGTAAGAGATAACAAATTTTCATCACTATGGACAGGACCTCATGAGATAATAGAAACCAATTCCCCAGAAAACTCCACTGTTAAAATCAACAATAAATATTAAAGACTGCACAATAACGACTTGAAACTTTTTACAGACTAATATAAAAGCTTCATTCCCTTTAAAGAATCTGCATCCTCTTCATCTGCGGTTCAGGGATAGAAATAAATCAAATAAATGCCAGCGCAGTCATTTATTTGGAGGAAATCAGCAGAGCCAATTTCTACACGAATGAATGGAGAATCGTTACGTACTATGATTTAGAAAACTTCAAGGCAGAGTTCAGGAACATCAAATTCATCACGAACAAAATATAGTTACATGGCAGATATTGGACGGAAATTCAGTAATGCCCAACACTTGTAACGGTACGTTAAAACAGATCAACCTTATAATAGCAAATATACAATACAAAAATATCCTCCTGGTAACTCAAAGCAGGAAACAAAGAGCTTTATTCAACGATATAGGCTCAAATTCCAAAGCCCTTTTCACAAATTCATAACCTTTCGTTAAACCAAAATTCCATACTTTCCCTTATGAAAAGCCAAACCGAGATAATCGAAGCAACAGCTCAAATATTCAATTAAAAATTGAAAAGGAATTCCTAAACATGCATAAAAAACTAATTTCAGTACAAATATCTACATCACTAATGGAAAATAGAGCAATAAATAACAAAATATCCATTGAAATAGAAACACTCGTCTCACTTATTTCATTAATGGCATTCAGATATCAAAATACACAGTCAGAATAAATTGATCTTTTAACTGATTTCAAACATGGAAAATTTCACCATACACTAATATCACCTAACAAGATCGAAGAACTTCTATCAAAGATTAGGTAGGAACTACCAAATTCTATGATGCTTCCCATAAATTCCAGGGACAATTTATTTTCATATTGAACCATTAAGGGAATATATATTAATTGATTACAATCGTGAGCAATACATTGAATTAACACTCCAGGAAATCCACTATTGCGCACTTTTATTGCAAAATTTTCGTCACACATCTTAAATACAAACAATGGAGTAAATCAATGTGAAATCAGTTTAATAAAAAAGGAACCTATTACATCAAAATGTAAATTTTTGACTTTAAAATAGAACTACTATATGACACAATTATCGCAGAAAAATGAATGGCTTTTCTCCCCTCCATATAGATATCGTTTATGAAGATTCTATTAATACACCAACACTGGAAGTCACGGGAACAATATATATTTACCCAGCTTGTTATGTTCGCAGCAAAGAATTCATTTTGCACGGGCAAAACGTACATATATCAAAATTTAACTCCCATTTCATCCCAACAACAAACATTTCCAACATAATCGAAAATATGACGCTTCCCTCTATGGAAACGTTCAGAAGAACAAATCCCTTAAATATCACAAACAACATGGACATCGATGAAATTTCAAAATCCATCCATCTTCAAAAAGAACAGGAATCTAATCCAATAAATCCAATTAATAATCATCACATTTACCACTATGCACTCTTATATTTGACAATGGCATTAGTTATTGCTAATCTAATGACCTATGAGTACATGAAATACAACTCGAAGGTCCGCAAAGGTAAAAATACACCTCCCGAACCTGTACTTGAAGACGTGCCCACGGCGGCACCAAGAAGACCTAGCTTCAATATAACTCCCGCCGCCAATAAAAGAACTGCAGGAACTTACACAAAGTAATCAGGATATATGTATGTACTATATAATAACATAAATCTCATGGACCCATACTTTCAGTCGAGATACACTGTAAAAAATGTGCACAATTATTCCCATACAGATTAGGTATTTTTTCCTAAAATGTTGGGAATATTCCCAAAAATGTAGGGAATATTCACTTCATTTTAGGGAATATTCCCCACATTTTAGGGAATATTCGCTATATTTTAGGGAAAAATACCTTATCTTTGTGGTTACAGTTGTGCACATTTTTTACTGTGTACACACATATACGTTCAAATAATAACGAACAAAAACTAACACACTAAATTTTCCTTTATATTATTAACACCTTCCACTCCCGAAAACCAAATAAAGACACAAACTACTAAACAAAATTTGAATAACGAAAAGAAAAAATGACTTTGTGTAGTAGTTATTTAAGATACTGTAAAGACAAGAGAAAAAAAATATAGTATATATAAAAATAAAAGGAGAAATGCCAAATTATTTTGTTTTGTTTTGTGTGTGGAAATACTTAATAAAAATTAATATTCTTCGTTTCTCACAGAAACCAATAAATAAATAATAATTAGAATAAATAATAATAAAAAATAATTTTATAAGTATAACTAAAATTAAAGGAAAAATGCATAACAATTTTTTTGGTGGAAGTAATTCTTATAATAAGGATTAACGTTTTTTGTTTCTACAAGAAATGAATCAATAAATATAAATTAAAATTTGATAAATGTATATAAAATTATAAAATATTACCAAATATGTAAATGTATCGTTGGTATTATACATTTCTTTTGTACTAGCTTGGAACAGACAAAATAGAAAAAAAAGAGCCAATGTTGTGGCTTATTTATAGTAATGATATCCACTTAAACAAAAAAAAACATGTTATTTTTCAATATAAGTACCATAAATTATAGATATACAAAATAAGAGATCAAAAAATAAATAGATAATAATTAAATAAATAAAATTAAATTCAGATAAATTATAAAATTATAAAATCTTTTTTTAACTACATTATTTATAACTCTATAAATTAATTTAGAAAACTTTAGATACTATAATATAAAAAAACAAAAACAACGCTAAGACATACACCTTACCTTGATAGTATAACATAAATAATTATCGATTTCAAAATTTTTACACAACTAATCATATGTAATTGAAAATAGGAGAAATTACAATATTTGAAAAATTGTTGACACAAAAGAAAAGAAAAAAGAAAATTTTCTGCCACAGGATAAAACGTTCTTTTCCTCGGGGGGAGGGATGTTGTGACCCAGGTGCCTATACCCCGAATCGCAACCATAAAGCCAATACGCCAATATCTTGCTCTATGCAATATATTGGCGTACTACTAATTGACCCTGAAAATCAAAAATATTTTATTTTAATGTGAATTTAATTTAAATTTCATTTTCATTTAAAAATGCATGTACGTACTGCAAAAAAATGGAATTGAGCATAAATTGCATTTTGTTATCAGTCATACATTCCGTTCACACGGCATGTATACTTACCTTCATGCAGTACTATGTACATACATACACATAATTATTCTCATCGCCTAAAAATATTATTTCGACAAGACACAAGTGCATATCAGATTTCATGCATATGCACTGCGTCTAAGCTTTTTGTACTTTGCCACGTACGATTTTCCACGTCGTGGAAAAGTAATAAAAAGAGTAAAAAAGATTTTGGAAGCTTACGATCAATACTCAGGGGTTTTTTTTTCCAAAACGTCGAACAGAGCAGTCAGTTAGAAGGTTATCGGGAAAAGCAATTTTACTATTAATACCAAATTATTTCATATAAATATTACAAATTTATCGAGAAAAGTGTTTAACTGTTAATACCAAATTATTTCTTATAACTGTTATAAAATTATCGAAAAAGTGTTTAACTATTAATACCAGGTTATTTCACACAAATGTTATAAAGTTATTGGAAAAGGTTCTTAATTATCGACCCTAGGTTACATCATAGAATCTCTGTTAATTAACGGAGAAAATGTTAAAAATTGATTCTGTGGTGGATTGAACAAATACTTTTCGGTAACGCTAATACAAAATTATTGAATAAAAATTAACAAATTTAAAACAAAAGTTGGTGTTTTATACTAAAATCTCTAAACAATCGGAATAATAAAGTTTAAGTGCTCTCTGATCTGAACTTTTGTTGTATTAAATATATCATAGTGACACTTTGTGAAATAAATCTTGACATTATTACCCCTTAATTGATAAAAAATGGTCAATTGATTTACAGGGTACCTCAAAAAAATCAACAATATTTGAAGTAGTTAACAAATGATTAATTAATGTTACTTTAAAAGTATATTATATTATCTAAATATAATATAACTCTGCCTAGTAAATACGTCATTTGCTCTGGATATTCCCTGCTTCTAAAATGTTTGTTCCTTATTCAACGCAATGATAAGATGTATGGATCTGATGAAATAAGCAGCATATTCATGAGATCAACGTTTTGCTCTTTCCTTGAAGATTCTTGTGTTGTGGCAAAGTAGCAAAAGACAGTGACGTATTATATTTCTTCCATGCCTTAAAACATTGTGGACTGTTGCTGTTGATTCTCTCAATGCATATTTCTCATTTAGTAATCTTTCTGTTTGTTCTGCATATGTGCCGAATTTTTCGGGATTTATCACATATTTAATATGGTTTTAAATCTTTTTATAATTTCCACGTCCATTTTGGTAATATCCGCTGTTATGTCCGACTATTAAAAAATCTCTTCGCTGTGTTGCCGTCATTTGTACTTCCAAATCCTTGCTTAGGTGTATCAATGATTAAACCAAGTTGTCGTATGAACTCTTGGTGAATCCTATATTTCTCCTGCATTCTCTTTTGCTTATTATCAGGGTTATTTCGTACACCGTCATCAGCGAAACACTAGTCGTAACTCAAGTGCAATATAAATTCCATAAATCGAATCCTTGCGTGAAGTGGAGAAAGCCACTTTGAACCCATTCATTTGTTTCCTTTACATATTTAAATTTAATAGGTCTATAAAAATGTGCAGGTGATGACGAGGATTTCTCCACACTAAGTTTTCCCAAGTGCTGCATTTTAAACAAAGAGGAACCAATGACATTACAAGCAAGGACAAAGCTTCCTCTGGAGTGCATTCCTTCGGCTGATCTTTTGGGTGGGGATACTATCCTTAATTCTACTCGCACGGTTTGGACTGGCTTCATCAAGAGCTTTAACAATAAAGGCTTTTTTAACTAGTTTCTCGGACGTATATCGTGGAAATGTGATTGCCTTTTAAATTCCGTTCATAAATCTTCATTATGCTCTTTGAGTTTTCCCTATTTGGTGATTTCCGAGCACTGAGCGAGGGATTTAGCTGGTCTGCCTTTGCCGGATGATATAGAAGATTCCAGTGTTGATGAAGGAAATTCCGATGTCGATGTAGAAAATTCCGATGTTGATGTTGAAGGTAAAGATATAGGCATCACAAATGTTGAAGTGATGGTTGAAATAACACGGAAGGTTTTATTTCTTTAGCACTGATTTCCATTACTGTATTCAACCACGATTCATTGTTTTGTTCAAACTTTCGTACGTTTCTAGTACTAAGTTGCCACTTATTCTTGAAAGCCTGAAAGAAACGCCGAAGTCTTCCTTCGTCCAGAATTTTAGCATTAACATTTAACAACGTATTTGAAAGAACACGCATAAATTCTTGGTATTCCATAACATTGTTCTCACGAATTATTTTATATAGTTCACAATACAAAATCTGCATATTGATTTGTTCGTAGCGCTTTTATACCAAATAAATGTAAGCAACAACAAGCACAAACCAAATAAGTATAGTACACTTGAAAGTTCTCCTAGCTCAAAATACTCTTATCGTATTATCAAATTGGAATTTGCCAATTAATCAAAGCAGTATTGTGTTTCTTCTTGTCTAGAGCATGTTCAATACGAAAAATATCTTCCCTGTAAGTAGCTAAGATTTCCGTTACCTTGATCTACTTGCAACTTATACTTTTAAACACACAAGCAATTACAATTTACAATTTTCCCTTATCTCAGGTAATTATAATAATATTAATGAGGTGTCATAAAAAGCAAAGTCAATAATCATCACATGTATTTACCTGGATGTCATAAAGTACTAAACCCATACTGAATAGGGTGCACATACAGAGTAAGCCAAAGTCAATTAAAAATGTCATAAAACGTATACACATAAGTTCTTTAAATATAAATGATGTGATTAATTTTAAACGTTTATTAGAAAAACTGTAATTTACTTCCAAAACAAATATTATGCAGTCTTAAAAGTCATAAAATTCTTACATTTTTTGCAGTTCCTGGGAACATTGTCTGGAAATACGCACACGACAACAAGGTAGACGTTACTTCAAATACGATTTTCTCCGAAGGTCGCAGGTCGCAGGTGGTCGCAGCCAAACTGTTTTTTTTATCGATGCAGGAGGGTTTAATTTGATGCCAATTAGAACGTGGCCATCCCTGCCCATTTTTTAAAAGTTAAAAATAAATACAAATTTCAACAAAAAATCGCCCTTTTTAATTAAAATTCTATTATTAAAATAGCTATTCGACTTTTATCATAGCTTCTTGGACTAATAATACCTCCTCAGTAGTTATTCCATGGGGATTCTGCGACACCCTTTTAGCTTCCAGGATTTCGCCGCAGATGGCACCACCGTCGCTAGGTTGTTCGAGCCCATACTAAATGTGGGTTTGTGTCTTGGTTGTATGGGGTTTGTGTCTTGGATGTTGGGGATACGAGACCAATTTGGGGGATACGAGACCACTTTTAGCACTCTCCAGCATAGGGAAATAGCATAGGATTTCGAACTTGTTTCTGAAGTTCGCTTTATTTTCATCTAGAGTCTTGGGGATACGAGACCACTTTGGGGATACGAGACCACTTTTAGCGCTCTTCAGCATAGGGAATTAACATAGGATTTCGATTTTGTTTCTGGAGTTCGCTTATTTTTCATCTCGCACTCGTAGCCTCTAAGTTGACTTTAAGTTTCTCATCTCGAGTTTTGGGGATACGAGATCACTTTCAGTACTATGCAGCAACTGCGCCCTAGCGGCATTAGCCGATACGACCAGCATGCTTCGGTATGTCTTGACTGTTCTGGTTTATGTCTTGGATGCACCATTGAGTCTTGACTGCACTCTAGCGGATTAACTGGTACTACTAGCATGCTCCTGGATTTGTCATTTGGTCTTGACTGCGCCCTAGCGGCATTAGCCGGTCCTACCAACATGCTCCGGTACTACGGTTTTCGTGTGTGTGTGTGTGTGTGTGTGTGTGTGTGTGTGTGTGTGTGTGCGTGTGTGTGCCATTTGGTCTTGACTACACCCTAACGCCATTAGCCGATACTACCAGCATGCTCCGGTACTACGGCTTTGGATGTGTGGTACGATTCTCTTGGATATGTGAAGTTTTTTGCTTCACTTTTGGCCCACACGTGGCAGCATGCTACGGTTTTGGGAAGTTATTTGCTTCACTTTGGCCCACACTGGGCAACATGCTACGGTTTTCTGTACCCACGCGTAGCAGCATGCTACGGTTCTCTTGGATGTGTGAAGTTTTTTGCTTCACTTGGCATGTTCCGGTACTACGGTTTTCTTAGATAGATATGTGGTGCATCTAAATGTAGGCTTTTTTATTATGGTTTTTCTTGAGCGCCTAAATGTAGGCTTTTTGTTTTTTAACTAATAATTAAAGTTAATAGTAGGAAATTTTTGTTCATGCCAATGGATTCTAGATGGTGGGTATGTGAGGGGGATAATAAAGGTTGGGAGGGGCGGGTAATGAAATTTTCATCAGAAATCCTCAACGGGCTATGGTTTTCGAGATATTAGCGTATTAATAATTCAAGTTATTATTTTGTTCATGGAAATGGATTCTTGGCGTTGTGGGGTGGGAGGGGAACGAAATTTTCATCAGAAATCCTCTGGTTTTTGAGATATTAGCGACATATGTTCGGGCGCAAACGCCATTTCTTGAGTAAGGTTCCCTAGCGGAGAGTTCTAGATATCGGTATTAGCGGGAGAGTTCTAGATATCGGTATTAGCGGGAGACTTCTAGATCTCGGCATGACGTTAGCATGGTTATGCTGCACCTAAATAAGTTTTCTTAGCAGGGAAGTTGTAGATATCAGCATTATTGGAATTTCACAAAACGACATCACCACGAACCACGATTCTAGACGATGTCAGTGAGGGTTCTGTGGTATGTGTATTGAAAAGTCTTATGTTTTATAAAAACTTGTTTTTATTTCCACTAAAATTTCTTATTATAAAAGTATTTCTTATAGCACATTGTCCAATATGAACTTGGCAAGATGGCGCATTTGTGTTAATCTCTATTAGTTTTCCACAGTTGTATTCATCTTGGACGTTAATAATGATTTCACCCTCTCCAACTATCTTCTGCATCTAATGAACTTTTTCAGCTCCCTTTACATATATGGTTTTGTTTCGAAGTAGTGGTTCAACTATAGTGTACAGCTTGTGATACGGTATGTAGCCATCATCCCAGCGGAATCCATGAAAATTGTGTTGAAGCCATTTTACTTGTCTCGTTTTGCTGAAGTCAAATCTTTGTATCTGAACGGTGGTTGAAATATAAAGTGCTGCATCTGGTTTTCATTGATTAAAATTGCCAGTTCTTTAGTGATAAATTCATTGATGATTTTTTGAATCCTTGGTTGTCTACGATGACAGCCATCTTCTTAATTTAACTTTCTAACTTCACGTGTCAGCGGACTGTATTCCACTATTCGATCGTCTAGAAGCAGGCAATATGCTGTTGTATTAGCCGGTATATTTTCAGATGTTTTAAATTCTAGCCTTATGTCAACAGGTCCAGTTTTTATTGTTTCATTTTGATGTGAACAATCAATGACAGCGATCGGAGCATCGGTATTGAACTTCTCCCATGTGAGGAACGGCTGATACTGATGACCATAGTATGATTGTGTAAGCTTTATATACATCTCATACAGCAATGCGTATCTATTCAAATCAAATTTCAAATTCAAATCACCATAGGGATATGATTCTGAGTTCAAATGAACTGTAACATCGGTGAGTTTGCAGTGATCAAACTTGCTTGCATCTTTGGTTTTATCGTTCCTTCGATCCGTTTGTAATGCTAAGATGATAAATCGAGGTTTCTCCAGTTAAGTGGAAGTCTTAACTGACCAGGTTTGATGCGTGGATTCCGGTAGTACTGGATATTCATATATGTCCCAGCTGCGGAATGGTATTTGTATCGGGCGACCTCTCCCGATAATTTTAAATAGTTTCAGCTTTTCATCTTCGGATACTGTAACATGCGGAATTCTCCATTGAAATTTGGTAATTTCAATCGTCTGACCTGCTCCGGATCAATATGAGTTATATATTCAGCGAATCCCAATAAATACTTCAGAGGTACACAATAGTTAAATAGTCCATTGGCAGGTATAAGGGATGAATCTGGTGACCAGCTGCCGTTGAGTAGTATCCTGCTTACATTTGCATTTCGCGATACGTAGTTTTTTAATGTTGTTGCAATCCCAACATTCCTTGTACGGTCGATTTCCACTGCATTCAATTCATAGCGTATTTCCTCAAAAAGAACTGGTAGAGCGTTCTTAGCTAATTTTGCAGTTGCTGAAACGGCTCCATCCAGCTGTGTTAGCGACCCTTCAATGTAAAGAAAACTCCTGCTGGGTAGAAGATTCAAGTCCTGATGTTGTACAGAGATACGGATTTCATCGCTGTTTTTAAATGATGTTAGAAATGGTGAATAGGAGTGATGTTCAAATTTAGTAACACTGTTATCAAAGCGAGCGTCGGGTGCAATATCTAGTATTCCTTTTTTTCGTTGTTTCAGCGGTAAGCCTATCGACTGTAAATATGCTATATTTGCAGGTGTTAATGTAGGTCTTGACCGCTTCAAGGTTGTCCGCTGACTAATGATCTTGTCTGCTCCAAGCTCGTATTTATCATTATTGTATATCAACATGCTGTGGCTTCAAACCTAACCTGATGGTTACAGTCTCTCCTCTGAAGTTGATTAAGTCACCGTCTTGGTCAAGGAGCTTCAATGTTAGAGAGCTTATACGTTTGGTGTTCACAGGTATATAGATTACATTTTTGGGTACCTCCACTATTTTATACCCAGGCCCCACGTTCGGTGAAAACTCGTGGAGAGTGTGTACTTGTGTGTTGTTGAAGAATGATCCTGATATAATATTACATTCGATGCGTATAGTATTTACTTTAATGATGTTGACTGGCAACTCTGATGTATGCACTATATTAGCAGATAAGTTTCTTTTACTGAATCCAAGCAGAGGAGCTATGGATCTCTGTTTTCAAAATGTATCTCTTCAGTTGCCTTAACTTCACTCTTCAATGTGTTATTGTTAGCCTTTATCGCAACCTTTATCCTTTTTCCTCCTTTATCCAAGTATCTTTCTACATATTTTGCTATATCATCAATCTCATAGGATCCAACAGGTATCCCAACAACCTCATTCCCTACATGTACCAGATAATTGCTCACATCAATATTTGGTATAGAGTTGTATGTTTGAAAATCAATTAATCCACAAACATAATCCATTGCTAGCCCCAGCTGGAGAAAGTACTCAGCAGTGAGTAGAGATGAATTTCTCGTGAGAGTAAGTGTTAACGACATGGCGGTTGATAATGAACTGTCACAATTTCAATATAGATACATTTATTTATAGATAATAATTAATTGCTATAACAATTATATAAAAACTCTAAACGTAAATGACCGCAAATTACTGCATCATAGTTCTGATAAGAATTGTAGATGTACGTAATATTATGTTACGATTACCTACACGTAGGTAAAAGGGATTAACTCCGGGACAGGTGGAAATTTAGGAAACTGAATTGAAATGTAACTCTTCTTTTTTCAACACAAACTATTTTATTCAATCACTTTATTTTTAAGAAAAATACGAATTAATAGTAATACAAAAGTAACTTGTAAACTCTACGCGGCGGCAACCCGAAGTCAACTCGCCGGTTATCAGTTTCAGAGCATGGAGTATGGTTCTTTCACACACATTAGTACCTGACTCAGCGATAATGCTTTCTTGCAACTTCGAAATTAGAGCTCATATGGTTCGCATTTATGAAATGAATTGTGTACACTTTAGTAACATGAGTGAACACTTGACTCAGCGATTTGTGTGCAACATAGAGCGATAAATTATGATTTTTGTTTATTCGGTACTGAATTAGTAAAATTTATGTGGCACGGGTATCTTTTAAAATGTGCACATGAAACCCGAGACTTGTAATTCGTGAGAACCATGCACCATGCTCTTGCTTCATAACATTCCTCCCCCTTTACAAAGATAAAAAAAACTTTTAGGCTATGTCTACAATTTTTTTTTTTTTTTGTGTTTTATTTATATATATATATAATTACTTCTCTAAAGAAAAAGAAACTACTTCTACAAAATATATTTTTTTTTCTTTGTTTTAACACCGTATTAATATTAACATCCAAAAATGTAAGGATATGTACTACATCCAGAACATTATTATTGAATAAAATTAGGAAAAGATTTGGTTTTTTTTTTTTTTATTTTTGTGTTTTATTTTTTTTTATTTTTTTTTTTTTTTTTTTTTTATGAATTTTCAGTATTGACGTTAATTTTACATTTAATATATCTCTTATAAAGTAAATACATAATGGGGAAAGATACGACTATGGAAAGTAAAATTATAATAGTGGTAAAAATGTTATTTGATATTTGAGGGGTGGAATTTTCGTTATGCAGCTTGGTTTCGTCCCTTAATTTTTTTAGACTTATGCTCATCTTTTCGAAATCAGAGCTATCTATGTGAGCTCTCACAAGAGCGTTAAATGAGGTTTTGTTATAATTTACTGTAATATTTCTGATATCGTTTGCAATAATACTATCAAAGTATTCTATTATTAAATTTGATTCATTAACTTCCTTTTTGGTTTCAAGGTTAATATACTTTGTTGATGCTCTACATCCTGGAAACAGTTCCAAAATACCACTCTTCGAAATTTTTATAGAATATGCAGTGTCATTACAAATTATCCTAACGTTACTTTGTTCCGGAAGTACATACAACCATGTATTGGCTTTAATTAACGCATACCATTTTTCCTGAGTGGCTTTAAAGATTCTAACTTCGCAGGTGTCTACTTCTTTGTAGCCTAGGTTCAATCGTATTATGCAATTTTGGTTATTTTCATTATATGTCAGGTAGTTTTCGTTACAAATATAAAAATTATGATTCACATTTTGGCATCTGTCGAATTCATTTTGTTTCAAAAATATGTATTGTCTTAATTTTTCGTTGATGCCTACAAAGTCAGACTCTGGTCTAATGAAATAGTACAAGTGGTTCATATAGGTTGCAGGAATGCTGGTTAGTTTATACAATTTAAAAAGGTCACCGATTAGGGGAATTTCTATATTAAGTACTAAAGAATTAGAAGTATATAATGGAATTACTCGAGAAATTTTCTCTATTTCTGGCAAATTTTCAACAGATGGTTTTACTGGCAATTTTAAGTCATGTTGTAGCTCAAGTTGTATTTCCTTAAGTACTTGAACAAAGCTTTGCGAACTCGACAGGTGCTTATCCATTTTTCCCAATTTAGCTTCATGAATTATACCACTTAATTCTTCCTGTTTTGAGAGAAATCTTCCTAGGGAGAGTGTCATAATGTTTGCCAATTCGTCGAAGAAATGTAAAGTTTGCATCGCCCTAGTTCGGTTATTGAAATTCTCTGTTAAGGTGTGTAGAACTGTTTCGATCTCTTGAAAACGTTGATTTAACACTATTTCGGACTTATTTAAGGTTTCGATTACGTTTAATATGATCGAGGTTTGCGATACCACAGAGTGGTGTAATATTTTTTGGTTCTCCTTGAGTGTACTTACCATACTCTCGATTCTATTCGAATCTTCGTCATCCATTGTTCCGAAGAGGAATTTCGACAATCTACCTATTCCATTGATGATGCCTCTTGGTTTCCTGCGTTCTTGTTTGGGGTAGAATACTTGTCGGAGGATATTATTATTTTCCACAACCTCGTTGAACGTTGCGTTTATTACCTTGAGAGTGAATTTACAAGGATCCATCACGAACGATCTGAGTTCATCACAGAACTTGGAGAGTTCAGCATATTGCCATCGAAGTTGGTCCTCTTCTTCTTCATATTTGGTTAAGTCGAAATATACAACCAAGTTCCAGAATGATGTCGATTTCCCAAGTGTCCCTGTTTCCTCAAAAAAAATTCCACTGGAGTTACTGATAGGTGTGTTCACATGTTTTGGTTCGGTAATTCGACCATGGGCTTCGTAGAAAGACAATACCAGAATGATCCTGTAAGGAATGTAATGCTTGTAGATGATAATTTTGCTTTGAGGTGGAAAGGTTAAAAGTTCGGTTAGAGATAGTTAGATAAAGGAAGTCTTTAGGTGAATTGCTCACATTGTATAATTTATATCTCAGGAAATGAAAGTTTTGAGCAGGTTGTTATGTACAAGTTTGGTTTTTCTTCCAATCTGTATCAATGATGTTTCCGGAGATGGAGTCTCTATAACTTCGTATGATGGGCCTTCATATAGCATTGAGAGTTTTCTGTTCTTCTTTATTTTCTGTTCCAGCAATACTTTGTCTCCTGCTGTAAAAATGTTTCCTTTAACACCACGATCATAGTACATTTTTGAGCGTTCTTTTGCTTTGATTTGATTCTCACGGGCTAGTGCGTAGCTGTTCTGAAGTCTGGCCTTTAGTTCTATGACAAAGTCATCGTAGTTATAAACTGGTTCCACCGCCTTAGCTACAGAAGATGGAATTTCCGGTTTCACCCCGAATAAAATTTCATAAGGAGAGTAATTAGTTGCAGAATTTGGAGTAGTATTATAGCAGAACATAGCAAAATCTATCCACGTATCCCAATTATTGGGATCTTTTGTTGCATAACTTCTGAGATAGTCACCTAAAGTGCGATGACATCTTTCAAGCGATCCATTGGACTGCGGGTGATAAGCCGTCGTTTGCATTTTTCGTATCTTTAGTAACTTACAAGTTTTCTTAAATAAGTCACTAAGAAAGTTGGTTCCCTGATCCGTCAATAAACACTGTGGGGTACCGAAAAGACATATTATCTTCCGAACATAGACGTCTGCAATCGTCTCCGCTTCCTGGTTAGGAATAGGGATTGCCTGTATGAACTTCGTCAGATCGTCTTGAAAAGTGAGGATATACTTATTCCCACTTTCCGATACTGGTAACGGTCCCACGACATCCAAGGATACACGTTCAAACGGTTTTTTAGATGTAGTAGTGATCTTCATTGGGATTTTTATTTTATGGGTCACCTTACTTTTCTGACATGTCTCACAAGAGGATATAAAAGTTTTTATATCTTTGTACATATTTTTCCAATGGTATTTCTGCCTAATTCGCTTTATGGTTCGAGCTATTCCCTGGTGTCCACCAGTTGGGGAAAAATGATATTCACGAAGAACTCGCTTAATTTCTTCTTCGTTGTTTAAAATTATTGGGCTTGATGTAAATCTGTGATTATTACGAGTTTCGTTTGAAGTAAAGGTAGCCTCGTTGCTGCCATTTAGGGTGCCATCTGTATGTTCTTTCAGGTCTTGAACTGGAATTTCTGCTCTATTCACCTTCGACGTCGAGCTGGCGGTGTTCTCTTTACTTGCATTATTATTATTGTTTAAATTAACTTCCGAGTCAGTTTTTGTTTGGGATCTAGTAACGACATTAATATCTTCTATATTTAATCGAGATAGAGCATCGGCATTTGTATTTAAGTGACCCGATTTATGAACAACTTTGAAATCATATTCCTCGAGCTTGATTCTCCAACGCATAATCCTGGAGGAAGGATCTTTTAAGTTAAAAATCCAAACCAGTGGCCTATGATCCGTTACCACAGTAAACTTTCTGCCGTATACGTATGGTCTGAAATGTTTGGTCGCCCATACAACCGCGAGCGCTTCCTTTTCTATCGTTGAATAATTCTTTTCGGCCTTGTTCAGGACCCTACTTGCAAATGCAATAGGTAAATCCGTACCATCAGAATCTGTTCGTTGCGAAAGCACCGCGCCTATGGCTGCATTGCTGGCGTCTGTAGTAATGAAGAAATGCTTTTCAAAGTTAGGATATTGTAGAACAGGGGCTTGGATAATTGCTTTTTTTAACAATCCAAAAGACTCATCGCAATGAGCGTCCCAATTGAAGGGAACATCTTTCTTTAGCAGATTATTTAAGGGGTTAGCAATTTTTGAAAATTTGGGAATAAACTTCCTGTAATATCCCACGAGTCCCAAATAAGATTTTAACTGTTTAGTATTCTTTGGTGGATTTATAGCTTCGACAGCTGAGATCTTTTGCGGGTCGGGTTTTATTCCTTGGTCAGTTATAATATGCCCCAAGTAACTAACTTCTTTGCTAAGGAATTTACACTTATTGGGCTGAAGTTTGAGATTATGCCGCCTTAAACATTCGAATACTTCTCGCAGTTTTCGGTTGTGGTCATCTAAATCCCTGCCATATATGACCACGTCGTCCAAGTAGACGAAACAACGTATACCCTGTAGCCCTGTTAGTACTTTATTCATTAATCGCTGAAATGTAGGTGGGGCATTTCGTAAGCCAAAAGGCATGCGATTAAATTCGAAATGCCCATGTGGCGTACTGAATGCTGTCTTTTGTTTGTCAGCTTCTGCTACTTGGATCTGGTGGTAGCCATTTGCCAGATCTAATGTACTAAAATATTTTGAATCTCCTAGCTGATTGAGTATTTCCTCGATGTTAGGAAGAGGGTGTGCATCAGCCAAAGTTAAATCATTGAGTTTGCGAAAGTCTACTACGACTCGCCATTTCTGGTTTCCCTGAGAATCTGGTTTTTTGGGAACGACCAATAAAGGAGCATTCCATGGGCTGGTACTATGTCGTACAATTCCGTCCTCCAACATTTCATTTACTTGATTCCTAATTTCACTCTTATGAATCTCGGGTAAACGATATGGTCTCACGTTTACAGGACTTTGATTCGACACCGTGGGAATGGTATGGGAAATGGTAGGGGTAAAAGTCAGTTTATCACCCTCCAGAAAGAAAATTTCGTTGAATTCTCGGCAGATATTCTCGATCGATTGTTTTTCTTCTACGTTCAGGTGTTGTAGATCTAAAACAGAAGCAAGTTTCGAAAGTCGCTCTTCTATTTTATTGTAGGTATGGACACCAGTGAGGCTATACACTTCGTAGCAGTGGAGTTTTTCATATTCTAAATCGACATCGTTACTGATTTCTACGTTATTCTCAGTTGCGTTTATTACGGCTACCGCAATGTATCCATTCTTTGGTTTAGCAATACATCCGGAGGTATATACCTGAGGTGCTATTTCTGTAGGAAAACATACTACCTCCTCATTGTCAACTATAGGCCCAAATCGCAGTACCGTTTCGGTCCTGCCAGGTATTGAAATATTTTTTTTTAAATATTTGAAAGGAAGCTCTACCTCTTCGTCTTTAATGTTCAATATCAGAGTTTGAGTTTTGTAACTAAGAACAGAATTCGTTCTTGAGAAGAAATCTTCTCCTATAATACCGTCTCCGTTTATAGGGAAATTTTTAGGGACTACATGGAAAGGATGCTTCAATGAGATCCTTTCAGTTAGTTGGATGTGCAAATGGCAGATACCTTTTGTGTTAATGGACTGGGTAGAAATCCCTCTAAGTGGAACAGCCCAGTCAGTGTACACGTCTACGTCTGGTTTAAGTGCACTAATTTTTATTAAACTTATGGACGCTCCCGTATCCAGAAGGAAAGAGTTTTTTGGAGAAGCACAATTTAAAATGTTCAGAACAATTTCACTCTGAAAGGTTGTACGAGTGTCAAGATTTAGAATTGGACTAGGTTTTGCGTTAACGTTAAATGTTGTAGATTTAGTAGTTTCGAATTTACGGTTAAAACTGTTTCTTGAATTGGTTTCGATTGGATTGGCAAAGTAGTTTTCACGTCGACACTCTAATTCAATTCGCGAACCTGGACAACCGTGCCGCTGGTGCCAGGCATATTGGCGTTTCCCTGATTTGTACCTCGTATGAGTCTCTCGTTTGATCTTGTTTGCATTTGCATTTGCACATTATTTGAATTTGTTCGAGAAGAGTTATTGCTATAAGAGTTTGGCGAAACGATATTTGGAGAGTTGTTCCGTGAGTTGTTGTATTGTCTTTTCTTGCAATTTTGTATAGAGTGGCCCAGATTTTTGCAATACCTACACCGTTGCTCACTCTGAACAGTATTGATGCGTTGATTTGGAAATTTAGGAAACATTGGACGATTTTCTTTATTAAGGAAAGATGAGGTGGTTTGGCTTTTCAGTTTCCTGCACTCATTTGTACTATGTCCAGGAATCTTGCAGTAATTGCACCTTGGCATTTCTGTTTTGATGTTTTCACTTTCAGCAATATTTTCCTCTTCCAAGGCATATTCAATTGCTGAAGTGATAGATTCGTGTTTTGTAGATTTAACGATTAGTTTCAGAGGTGGCTTAAGTCCCCTTTTGAAATTGTTTATTGCTGTCTTTTCGTTAAGCTTTCTTATGGCTTTGGAGCCTTCGGAAGACTCACCTTGTGTACTTGATATATTTAGTTCATCAAGCAACCTTTCTACCTTACCCGCGTAATCTGAAACTGTTTCACGAGATGCCTGTTTGATCGTAAAAAGTTCCGCTTGAATAACTTGTGCTGACCTGAACTTAGTAAAATTTTTGTTAATTGCAGCTTCCAAGTCACCCCAATTATCATAATCATTGTATCTCAGAATAGCATTATACGCTTTTCCCGTGAGCTTTGATTTAATTAAATCTACGAACTCGGCTTTATCCGCATTAGTGGAGGCTTTGGTATAATGTATTTTAGCTATTTGGAGAAATCTAGTGAGAGTTGTGGCGTCCCCATCGAACTCTGGAATAAGCTTAATAGCGTGAGATATATTAAAAGTACTGTTTGGAATCGTCATTTTTGATAAAATGTCCGACTCTTGGAAAGAAGATGAGGAGTCCGCACTTTTCTCGGTTTCACTAGGCTCGTCTTCACGACCGGAAACAAAACTATCGGAATCGTTGAGTTCAGCTTCTTCAGATTCGCTGGTTTTTTTAATTTTCTTCCCGTTCCTTAAAGAAAGGTTTACCGAGATCGACATGTGCTTTTTATTCACCCTTTATGGAGAACTTGTACCAGAGAGGTTTTGTTAAGACACGAGTATACTATTTATGATTTTACATTTACGAGAACAACTATTCATCGACGAAGACCAAAATACGCACTACTAAATTTTGTAATCACATTTGAGCCATTGAACGAACACAACCTGACAGTATTCCGTTTGTGTATACCAATGTACATATTATGTAGTACAGAATTCAAGGAGTAGTATAACTAATATGGCAAAAGTCAATATACAACTTTCAATAGGAATCAATTACGGTTACTGAAGCATTAATTTTACACTTTTAACACAAGAACCTACTATCACAGGCGATGCATTGAAAACGGATATATGAAATAAAACCTCATTTCTGCGTTGAACTACGCACGTACATATTTCATTGCAAAGTGGGACATAATTTACTTAAAAAAATGATTTTTTTTTTGAATTTTGTTTGATACATAAAAACTATTGCACTGGTTTGTGTGTGTGTGTGTGTGTGTGTGTTAGGCGTCGAACATCAACAATTAATAAAAAGAAGAAAAACTAACGAATAAAAAGTTAATTTCATAACGAAAACAAATTGCAACGATAACAGAAATATCACTTTCACAGTAAAAAAAAATGTTAAAATAGCACATACCTGTTTGTGAATATACATAATATAGAATCTTGACAAAAGATCTATGTGATACTTTAGATATTTTAATTATATATTTATTTCTAAACAAAAGAGATAAGAAGACAAAAGAATTTTTTTTTTTTTTTTTTTTTTTTTTTTTTTTTGTGTTTACTATTTACGTGCTGTCCGCAAGACTATTAATACTCATTAAAAGTAGAAATTTCTTTTCAAATATTGATATAAGTATATAAATCTCACAAAACTATTTATTTATTATATAAAAGACCTTTTGATATTCTGTTTTAAAATTAGTGCCATATCATGTAATTAGGTACTTTAGATGAAAGTACATACAAATAGAAAGCAAAAAAAAATATTGATTTTGGTTCAGAGAATTTAGATGAAAGTACATACAAATTGAAATCAAAAAGAAATATTGATTTTGGTCCAGAGCTAGACACCACTCACGCTAATATCCTTCTGCATTCCATTATTTCCATTACGCTTGATAACGCTAGTTAACATATGTATGTAGGTAGGTACTGCTGTTGTACTGGGATTTTGTGTAATAATTCCTCAATTTTCCTTGATTCGAGCTCTGATAAATTCAGATTGCACACAAGCAAGATTTAGACACTTTTAGATTTAGATTTTTTTTTTTGTTATTTCTGCCGCCGCTGATTAGTAATGAATTAGTTACGTAATTGGTAGATCCGCGCGCTATTCTTGCGACATGGATCGCACCGCTGCCACCAGTTTGTTACGATTACCTACACGTAGGTAAAAGGGATTAACTCCGGGACAGGTGGAAATTTAGGAAACTGAATTGAAATGTAACTCTTCTTTTTTCAACACAAACTATTTTATTCAATCACTTTATTTTTAAGAAAAATACGAATTAATAGTAATACAAAAGTAACTTGTAAACTCTACGCGGCGGCAACCCGAAGTCAACTCGCCGGTTATCAGTTTCAGAGCATGGAGTATGGTTCTTTCACACACATTAGTACCTGACTCAGCGATAATGCTTTCTTGCAACTTCGAAATTAGAGCTCATATGGTTCGCATTTATGAAATGAATTTATGAACCATGCACCATGCTCTTGCTTCATAACAGTAATAACTACTAATCAATTTTCTATTCTGATTCAAAATTTTCTTGTAAGATCATAACATAAGAAGGCATATAAAAAAAAAGACATTAACATCAAAATAAATTACCAAAAATTCAATATACCAATCAATTACAGTATCAAATTTTTAAAAACCATATAATAAAAACTTATAATTAAGCGTATTTTAGTAAAATATATTCTAGCCTGTTGGTAAAGATTAGTTATAATCTGAAGCATGTAACTTATGGTGGATTCTACCAAATTCTCGGAAACCGGAAGGAATTTGAGATCCAGCCCACAGAAACTGCGACCCAGGTAGTAAAGGCTGTGAGACACCCACCAATTGTATGCCAGAATCTGAACGTCAGAGCGTTCCACAATAAGCTGGATAAGCTAGAAAGCAGACCAAAATTTTTTATAAAGACGGCAAAAGGCACCAAGTGCATTATTAAGCCAATCACACAGAACGACCACAAGACGCTATTCAGCATCATCAAGGACATCGGCGTGCAGAGCTACACGTTAACGCCTAAGTGTGACAGGACGACGACACTTCTGCTGAGAGGAGTTCAGCACACATACCACGCAGAGGATGTTAGGGCAACACTCGAGGGAAAATTTCGTGGTTTTATAATCAACTCGGTCGGAGATTTTAAAACGCCCAGGACTAAGGAATCAAATTCCTTCGTCATAAATTTCGGTGGAAACTATGATGTAAAATTCATAATGGCCACAAATCGCCTACTAAACCAAATTGTGTACTGGAAAAAATACCGTGCTTCGGGTATCTCCCAGTGCAACCGTTGCCAGGCTTTCCGTCACGTCGCGAGGAACTGCGCGGTCGACTACAGATGCGTGAGGTGCAAAAATGTACACTTACCAGGACAATGCGAGAGGAATAACGAGAAGGAAGGTGCCCCATATTGCGTCAACTGTAAAGCTGAAGGACATCCAGCCAGTTACAGAGGCTACCACAAGTAAAAGGAGCTAGTACAACAACGTGCCAAGAAGAGCGAGGAGCGTCGCCAACGTGGAGACTTCGTGAAGGAAGCCACAAGGAACTATGTGCAACCAGGTAAATCTTTCGCCCAAGTAATCTCTAAAAACGCGTCTAATTATAACAATTCTGTCAAACCACAGCTCCCAAGCCGCAAGCAGCACATAGGTCTGCCACCAAGGCAGCTCCTAGAAAACCAAGAGTGTCTGAAATTGACGATTTCTGCACCAAAGAAGCCAAGTCGCTATTTGGCTGCGACCTTTTCGTCCTTATGGGCAAAATCAATAATTTCCTTCCTAAATACAGGAAGCTCTCTTCCATATCGGAAAAACAAGCAGCTTACTTTCAATTTGCATTTGGACTATGTCTAGGCAATTAAGTAAGCTGAAAATCATGTCACTTAACTGCAATTCGCTGGTAAGGCACAGCAAAAGAGCAGCACTAAATCTCTTCTTCATTGAGCATAAACCCACATTTATGTTCTTGTCTGAAACTCTCCTCACTGAGAGACATAAGTTAGTTTTTGAATACTACAACTTCATCCGTTAGGACAAATCTGAGACAACCCTAGGCACTGCCCTTCTCATTAAGGAAAACCTTAAATTCGAAGAGGTGAAAATAAGTAACCTTTCCAATATGGAATGCACTGCTGTCAAGTTAGAGCTTCGTGACAACGAATCTCTTCTCTTAATCGCCCTATATATCAAGAACAACATGAACAGCATTGCTCGAATCTCGGACAATTTCACTTACACGGTGCTTGGTGGTGATTTCAACGCAAGGCATCCGTTATGGAATGGCTCTGTCGTGAGTCCGTCAGGCAAGACAGTACATGACTGGCTTCTCTATAACACCACCCATGATTTCGTCGTCGTCTCGCAGGATACTCCGACCTTTCCACGATCTGGGTCAACTCTTGACTTCTATATCATAACCTCTAATCTTATTAATCTCCTTCCCCAATTCTCAAATTACGTTTGTACAGCGCATATGGCTGAATCTGATCACTTGGCAGTCGAACTCTCAATCGCCCCCAGCGTACCCGTAAATATTTTGACTTCAGACCCCCAAGCCTCAACCTCACTCAAAGACATTGACTGGCAACAATTTCAGGACAGGCTCTCTCAATTCCTCGCAGGAAATCTCCGAACTTGGAAATTGACTTCCATATAGACTTCCTCAACAACGCCATTGAAGGAAATGTCACCTTCTTTTCCAGTGCAGTGCCGAGCAAACACTACAAATACAAAAATCTTCCTCCTCAACTGCAAAAATTATATAAATTTAGGCAGAAACTTCGAAAAATGCTTAACCGTATTTTTCACCGAACCCTTAATAGACACAATTCAGCCTACAGAACCGTGTTATCGCAAATTAGTTGCTTGTCAACAATTATTGAGGAACAAACGAAAATGTTTCTCGATCAAGAGTTTAGGAATAAACTGGCCTCCATTCAACCCGGTCCACACTGCTTTCAGGACATAAATAGGATCTGCAACAGGAAAGCAAAACTCCCCAAAACCATCTTAAGTGGCTCGAACGCTTACAACCTTCCCCACGAAAAATGCAACGCCTTCGCGGAATATTTCCAATCCACTTTCAAAGACAACTCATCTCTAAGCGATGCAAATTTAGGACCAATGTTGACTCGACCGTTGATGACTTCACTGCACATGCAGTGGGATCCTCCGCCACAATCTTTAATTCCACAAACACGTCCTTAAATCCGGATGATTAAAGCATGTTTTCAAATCCTGCTCACGTTTTCGCCCTAATCAGGACTATCAGAAGTAAAAAGTCCGCCGGCCCTGATAACATTTCAAACAAAGTTATCAAAAACCTCCCACCTGTCGCCATAGAATTTCTGACAATTATCTTCAATAATTGTCTCAATAATTCTTACTTTCCTGATGACTGGAAAACCGCACGCACAGTTCCAATTCCCAAAAAAGGAAACTCGAAAAACCTAAATGAGTGCCGCACTATCTCTCTTCTGTCCAACCTGGGCAAACTTTTCGAGAAAATAGTCCGCCAACACATAGAAAATACCTGCCTCGACCTAAATATCAGGCAAGATACCCAATTCGGCTTCAAGCCCCAGCACTCCACTTTTCACGCTTTGCTCAATTTCCTCTCTGATTCTACAAACGCCCTCAACAAAAGGGAGCAGACAGTAGGCTGCTTCCTTGATGTAGAGAAAGCGTTCGACTCAGTCTGGACAAACGGGCTAATATTCAAAATTATAAACCTCGAGTTCCCGTCTTATCTCACCCGGGTTATACATAGCTTTCTGTCATCCCGGAATTTCTTCATAGAAATTGAGAATATCAAATCTCAGGAAATATCAGTCAGTGCTGGTGTCCCCCAAGGCTCGGTCCTCGGACCAACTCTCTTCAATCTTTTCACCTATGACCAGCCTACCACCGACTCAAATTCCACCACACCACTTTATGCTGATGACTCCCTTACGTACACCCACTCCATGTCATCCAATTTCGCTGCTACGAAAGTGGAGCGTCATGTCCTCAAACTTGACGAGTACTACAGAAAATGGGACAACAAAATCAACCTTAATAAATCTGAAATGATTTGCATCCGAAATCCCTCCACAAGGGGAAGACCCAATCTCGCCACATGAGCCAACAACATAGAAATTGAAGACAATAACGAAAAGCTCCAGCCTTCAAAGAACGCCAAATATCTTGGTGTCTCTTTCAATAATCTGTTGAAATTCAACAACCACGCCAAGCTAACCATGAGGAAAGCAAACTACGCTTACTCCCTACTCAACCCTATTATCAGAAGGAGAAACGGTCTCCCGAAAGATTCAAAGCTGCTTATATATAAACAGCTCATCCGCCCAATCATATTCTATTGCTTCCCCATCTGGCACACCATTTCGCCATCCTATATGAAGCAAATTAGCGCCCTCGAAAGAAAGATCCTAAGGGCCTATACAGAGTGTATAGAAAACCTGACGGACACTACTTTCCCAACACCTTTTTGTATGACAGTGCAAACATCACTCCAATCGAGGACTATCTCCTTTCTCTCGCGGTCAAACAACTTGAGAAGATCTCTCAACATCCTAACCCCCTCATTAGCCAGCTTTCATCGCAACTTCAAGTTGAAAACCACTACTATTTATCACCTCTCCACCTATTCAACCCGGAAACGAGAAACATTTATTACCTGGGCGAAAGATTTACTTTCTTCACTAGTGCAGGAAGCCACCATCGTGGATAGGACAACATCCAGGCATCTCGATCATCGTGGGATTTATCAACGTTGGACCATTCTGGACTTTCGGGATATTTCTCACCATGTTGGAAGAAACGCCGGTCTGCAACTCACAACAAGTTAGGGAAATCTCTAACGATCCACAACTTCCCACTACCATCCCTATTCCTCTAAACTCCAAAATCATCAAATAACAGACAAGAACACAGCTTGCCGTCGCGCAACAGGCTGTAATAATTTCGAAATCGTGTAACCTTAAGTTAATATAAATTCGAACAATTAAATTGTAAAGTGAATCAAAGACAAAAGTGAATTCTAGGCAAAAATTAAAGCCTGTACGTAAACATTTTCAAATATCCCGGGATACCGGTTCGGTAATAAATTCGCCATAATTCGCTTTATTTCTTTAATCGCATGTGAAGATCACTAGACTTGACTTGACGAAAATTCGTTCAAAATACCGGCTACTAAGGTGTCATTATAAATCGTGAGTTTTAATTGTGAAAGTGTAAAGTTATAGTGTTACTAAATACTGTTGTTAAATTAGTATTTTCATATAAAATAAATAAGTTTTTTTTCTAAAATGGCTGAAGCAAGTGCAGAAGTTACTACTGCAGCAGTGATTGGTGATAACAAAAAGGGAAAAAGGTTGCCGCTGGAGCTAAGAAACCGAAAGCAAAGCCAACTCATCCTCCTACTTCAGAAATGGTTACTAATGCTATTAAGAGTTTAAAGGAACGCGGTGGCTCATCTTTACCAGCTATCAAAAAGTATTTGGCTGCTAATTACAAAGTTGACACTGAAAAATTAGCACCATTTATTAAAAAGTACTTGACGAGTGCTGTGTCAGGTGGAACTTTAATCCAGACAAAAGGAAAAGGAGCTTCTGGTTCATTCAAATTATCAAAATCTGCTGCGAACGTGAAGCCAAAGGCAAAGAGTGGCGAGGAGAAGAAAAAGAAAGCTGTGACAACTAAAAAAGCAAGTGAAAAGAAATTAAAAGCCAAAAAAGAAAAATCTGCGGAAGCTAAAAAGAAAAGTGTTAGTACAACAAAAAAAGCCGAAAAGAAAAAGGTAACTAAAGCTGCTGTGAAAAGTGCAAAAAAATCTGGTGAAATAAAAAGCAAGACGCCCAAAAAAAAGCCCAACAAACCATCGAAAGCTGCAGCGAAATCTCCAAAAGCACCTAAACCAAAAAAGGCTACAGCCTCAGTTAAAAAAGCTGAGGCTGCTACAAAGAAACAAACGAGGAAGTAAGGATACAAATTACTTTGAATTTGTAAAATCAGTGCTTTTCAGGGCTACCAATTTTTAATCAAAGAGTAAAATTTTGATGGCTTGATAAAATAGTCGGCAGGAAATATAATAAAAAAAAAATACAATGAAAATAAGCATTTAAGTAGATGTTGATTAAAAATTATTATGGAATTAGTTTTTCCCAAAATAATTACACGTTTCAAAATTTTATACATAAATAAGATTTGTATATGTTTGTAGGTATGTATATACATTTCTAAAGTTTTAATTCCAGACATGCAATGACATTATTCAACATCTGTTTAAGTAATAAATTTTTAAATGATTATAAAAAAAATTTCCGTAAAATAATATTTTATTGCCCTTTATGGTTAACACGGTTTAAAGCTTAAAGTTGGAATATC
>OZ005742.1:115695993-115805915 GCA_963930735.1 Dioctria linearis | reverse complement strand
TTATAATTTATTTATTTATCTTGTTTTAAAACTTATAACTTATTTATTTATCCTGTCGTCCGATTCACTTTAAAAACTAAAGCACTTATATTTTATTTATTTTTCTAGTCTTCACTTTTCTTTAAAACTAAGCAACCGACCTGATTGGACTTTTCTCTCAAAACTACCGCGACGCTACCCAGACTCAAGAATAAACTAAACTTATTCTGTACTCGAAAATTAATAAATTCCACTTAAAAAAATGCAGAACCAACTACGCGTAATTTTCTGTGCCAGAATTTTTTGATGTTTCCAAACAAGATTGTTTTTATTTCCTACTTCGCTTTGTTTACCTGCGAAGTAGGTTATTATTGCGAAGGTAAACTCTGATCAGCCACTAGGTCATTTTTTTATTTATGCTGACCGGGCATTGATCAGTGCACGTAAAATGCTTTTATTTTATTTACCTTTGCAATTGTTGCGATTGCAAAGAAACTTCCATATGGGTTAATTTGTAACATGAAAACATTTAGAAAAAACATTTTGAAATTAATCTTCGTTAAATGGGGAAATAATTATACATATATATATATATATTATATACAGTTTGTTGGTAGTGGAATGAAAAAGAGTCCATGTTTGCTACCTTTTCCATATCTAATGCCTTTTGGGTTAGATTTTCTAAAGAATTTTCATTCAATGTGAGTAAATAGGCGGCTTAGATGGGGATTAGTTCCACCACTCTTTATGGAAGCCATAGCAAAATCTTCTATTTGCCTGCTTAACTACTTTAAAATTTTTCGGATCCGTATTTACTCTGTGCTGCTTCGTTGCATTGAATTAAAAGATTTTTTAATTTGTAAATGAAACTAAATGATTTCTGGCGGATATTGCCGGCAAGTAATTAACTTGTTTATTACTTCATGGTATGTTTCACGAGGTAAATACGTTCGGTAAAGCAGTTGTTCGACTTCTTGAAATTTTGTGAGTGAGCTCAATCTCAATCTGGTGGGGAAAATCTGCATGAAGGCTTTCCTTTCCTCTTCCCCTAGACACTGTTGCACTTGCTTACAACAGCCTATAAAAAATCTGTAGCTCTGTGAGGATTTGCGCGCTAATTTCCCCAGAGAAACAAAGGCACCATTTGTGTAGGGCGCCTAAACTATGATTTCTTCCGAGAAAAAATAATAAGACTGTGCGCTCTGAAGCGTTTACCTGAGCGATGCTCGCGATACCAATTTATGGATAGTCTGCTTTGGGGTGAATTTCACTCTACTATTGGGCTGTCTGGAGGACTTGTGTTGTCAAAAGACAATGAACTTATTTCTGCCTCAAAATTTGAGCTAGGAGAGATTCGATCAGATCTGTGCATGAAAACAACACCCACAGAGTTTTTACGCAAAAATTGAGAGAGAAGACAAGAGAGAATAGGTAGCTTAACTAATTCTGTTTATTAACCGAAGAAATTAGGATGCTCAATTGAAAAAAAATGCTTCTACTGTTTTTTTGTCGCTTATGTACATGCACATATATCGCAGTGGACTACAGCATTTTTTTTTCTTTTTTTTTTAAGCTATTAGTCTAAAGTAATTTTGCTACGAAAATTTTTGCGGTCTTTTTAAAAATTTTTTGTTAACTTACTTTTATTTCACTTTAGTTGAAGAGAAGAGAAAAAATTTTAACGTCTTTTTCCGCTATGCAGATATGATGCTGTATTATATTGGTGCTTCTATCCTTTTATTGTTGTTTTGATGTTGGTATCTTTCAAGACAAAAAGTGATACCTTTTATTGTTGTTAGAAGTGCCCAACGTCTCGTTTTTGCCTGCCAGATTCAAAAATAATGCGTTCTTATGCACTCGTTTATGTAAATTCGAGGATCAAGGTTTTTTCAAGTGTTTGAATTAATATAACTTCCTTGATCCTACCGGCTGCGCCAAAATTGTTGAGTTCCCTTAAGTACTTCTAGTACTCTCATCTGAGCACCTTTATATTTTAATCTGGAACACGGCACGGTTACTGTAGGTAAACTGAGATTACGCACGACGATTTGGCCTTTACTTATTTCTCCCGAGATCAGCGATGTGTATGGAGCAACTTACTAGCTTTACTCATAGTGCGATTAAATGGAGCAGCTTACTAGCTCTTCTCCTAGCGCGGATTAGTGGAGCAGCTTATTAGCTTTACTCCTAGTGTAGATAGATGGAGCAGCTTACTAGCTTTACTCCTAGTTGGATGAATGGAGCAGCTTACTAGCTTTACTCCTAGAAAATGAAACAATTTCTGTTCTGATGATACTACTGCTACTAACTTTTTATTAAAAAAATCACAGAATTTCAGGACTTATAACTATTGCTATTTTTCTTATTACGCTAAGCTAATTTCATCCCAGCATTTATTCGTACATAATTATAATTTCCGTAAAGTATTTCTTTATGGCATTCACAAATTAATTTCCGCAAAGCTTTTTGGCGGTTGGTTGTTGTTACATCACGGCATTCATCGCTTTCATATGTACATACATAGTAGGACCGTTTTGCCGCTTTGCTGCTATTATGACATCATCGTGAACCATTGTTTTCGTTCACCTAAGTTCTACCGCAGGCGCAAGGTTCTCAAAATTGCATCGTGCGAATTCTTCCCGCGCAGGGGTATTGTGTCACTGCCTTCACTTGTTTCTTTATTTGATTAAGAAACTGGTGTAGGTCAGTAGCGAGTGACTTTACTGAACTTTGCAAATATGTTTGTAGATATGTTTATACTTGCAGCTGGGAATTATAATTCTGCATGCAATAAGAATTGCTGTAGGTATATATGTATCTACATGTTTGCATTTTCTTCATTGATGCAAAACTTTTATAATTCTGCGTAAAGCGAAATCGATTCAGCCATGAATGCATGTATGTATATACATGTTTAACTGATGCCAATAGATGCCCTGTATGTAACATATATACATATTACACAAATGTAAGGTGTAAAAGGGTAAGTTTTTCTTTTCTTTTATGTTCAGCTCTTTTCTTATAAATTACTAGTTTTATTATTTTTTTTTATAGAGTGTGTTTGATTGTTGGGATAAGGATAGGGGTTGTTGAAAAAAAATGATGAAATTTGGGGAATAAGAGTCTACTGTTTGTCCGTATCTTATGTTTGGCGTAGTTTTTATATTTTATAACTTTAGATTGGAAGCATGACTCCCATGGGATGCCCATATATATAAATAGTATATATGTATGTAAATTAAATCATAAATTTTCTGTCTTTTTTCTGGTGGGAGCAGGAGTTTATTTTGAAAACTCATTCTTCGTGGTGCCTGGTCTAGGCACATCTTCCAGTTTAGGTTCCGGCGGAATATTTTTAGCTTTGCGGGGCCCTTGATTTTGTATCTCATTTATAGATATATCCAGAGAATAGATACGATCAAAGACACTTGTTGAACTCTAAAGGACTTTACATTGGTTATGGAATTTTGTTTATGTTATTTCTTAATACAATTTCATTGAACCCTAACAAGCTCTACATAAACAAAATTCCATATCCAAATTATTTCGCAATTCGATTTAAATTTTTATTCATAGCAAATAATATAAGTCAAATTTTATTGTAAATTTAATGCGAGCGTAAGCTATATTACACTCAAGTTGCTTTAATGTTAACGTAAGTCATTGAACGGAAAAGAATTTTATGCAAGCAAATGCGAGCGAATCAATTTTGTTTTTTCTAAAGGCTATAACATTGAATGAACGATTTTTGTATATATAAACGGAAGAAATATCAATAAATATGGTAGTATTGTTCTACAAGTTAAGAACGACTTTTAATTATACCCAAGTGAATCTGCATTTATAATTTCAAGCGCTGTGCATAGGTTTTGTACCGTTGTACACTTACTACAAGTACAGGTATTTGAACCTTGGCTTACTTCCAACAAGGTACAGGTATTTGAACCTGGACTTCCAATTTACTTACCTGCAAGGTATACCTACCTATTGCAGTGATCATCAAGGCGGCAAATTAAGTTTATTTGTCGCGATACAAAAACATTTTGGTGACCCCGACGTGATCGCCACGAGATCAGTATATACCACATCTACGATTCTAAAGACGATAAGGTGCTCATCATGGAGACATTAGCTTCTGAACAATCCGAGATAGGAAGAAAAATAGAAGACCTGTTAGAGGCGTTCAACACTGAGCGTGTGACCCGCTGGAATCTAGAATATCTGAATAAGATATCAGATCAATTGGAGTCACTATGGATCAAGTGCACGAACAATAACGAAAGGTTAATCAAGGTTAAGCAGAGTAATAGTGATCATCTATACTTCAAAAATAACTACTACAAAGAAATTCAAGGGCTCTACGACGACCTTAAGGAAAAATTGAAGGAGGCTAATTTAAAATTATCAGCCCCAAATACATCAAAGCTCTCAGAAGATGACCGTGATAATACTGTTTTCAATCTCACCATTACAGCTGAAAACCAAGATGTCGTGAAATTAGTCAAGAAGCAAAGATCAGCAATGAGCACATTGGTCCATTACATTCGTGACATTGAGTCTAAGGCACATCAAACACATCCAAGGCCTTAGTATGAACTCAAGCTTAAATTGCATCAAACCAATTGGGCAGATATCACCCAAAATAATCAGGTTATATGGGAATCTGTCTCGAGTGAAGAGCCTTGTGGATATAAGACAGAATTCTATTTTGCAGTCATCAACTTCAAGACACCATCATATCGCTGCAACAACAATTACGGAACTCGCAGGACTCTGCATCATCCCCACCTCAGAATACAGCAATAAAATTGCCTAAGATAACGCTTCCCAATTTTGATGGCAACTACCTAAGGTGGACACAATTCCATGACTTATACATCCAACTGATTCATAATTATCCCATCAGCAACGCACGAAAGATGTTTTACCTGGTTTCCAACTTAACTGGTGAAGCAAAAGCGTTAATACACCATTTGTCAATATCAGATGGAAATTATGAAATGGCATGGAACATATTAAAAACTCGATAAAGCTACAAACGACTATTGGTGACAGCATTAATCAACAAATTTCTAGCACAGCCAATCAGTCAAACCGAAAGGGCTGCAACAATCAAGGCACTGCGCGACACCACAAATGAGTGCATTCTTGCCTTAAAAAACCTTGGGATCTCCATTGAATCATGGGATCCATTGCTCATTCACATACTCATAAAGAAAATGGACAAAAATACACACACATTGTACGAGGAATCATTGGAATCACCAAGAGAACTGCAAACGATTAAGCATTTTTTAATGTTTTAATGTTCTTAGAGAGCCGCTTCCAAGCTCTAGAAGCACTAGGAAGAGATAAGCGTTACGCGATTCAAGAACAATCCACTCACTCGTAAAATCTGTAATGAAGGAGACCTCATCCTTGACGATAGAATTGAAGGGTTTTGGAAGCTCGAAGAAATTGAGTCGCATCCGCCAAGTCTAACTGCAGCTAAAGTTAAATGCGAATCTCATTTCAGTCAGACCGCACAATGGGACTCGTCAGGTCGCTTTGTGGTAAAACTACCTTTTTTACAACATCCAAGTAAATTAGGTGAATCCAAGGACATTGCATTACAAGGATTTCTCTCCTTGGAATGAAAATTCAGTAAAAATTCAGAAATCAAAGGGAAATACGTGGCCTTTATGAAGGAATACTTACAACTTGAACATAAGGAAGAGGTCAATCCAGACAACATCACCAAGCCGTACTATTATTTACCACATCACTGTGTGATAAAACCCGACAGCTTGGTTGTAAGCTTAGAGTAGTTTTTGATGGTTCAACCAAAAGCCCATCAAATATCGCCCTGAATGGGCTACTAAGTACTGGCCCGAGGCTCCAAGATGATCTTTTTTCGATACTTCTGAGGTTTCGAATGCCACGATTCGTCTTTACGGGGGACATATAGAAAAAGTACCGTCAGGTCTTAATGCACGAAAACGACATAAAATATCAAACGATTCTATGGAGAGATAATCCTAATGAAGCAATTAATTCGTACCAACTTAACACTGTCACATACGGAACTACTTCAGCACCATATTTGGAAATTAAATGCTTACAACAGCTATCAGTGCAAGGAGATGATCAATTTCTACTTGGGTCAAGGATACTCAAACGCGACTTTTATGTAGACGACATAATGACGGGATCCAATAGCTAAGTGGAAGCTCTCGAAATGCAGGAACAACTGGCAAAGCTTCTGAAATCAGCAGGTTTCAATTTACGAAAATGGTGTGCCAACCACACCAAGCTACTTCAAAACATCCATAGAGACGATGTCGGTCTTCAACTAGAACTGTATGATGAAGAAGAGGGACTGATAAAAACCCTAGGACTAATGTGGCTACCAAAAGCAGATCAATTTCGTATCAAAACTGTATGGCAAGAAGGAACCAAGGTGACCAAACGCACAGTCCTGTCAGACACAGCACATTTATTTGATCCACTCGGCGTAATGAGTTCAGTCATAGTAACGGCAAAGATCTTCCTTCAAAGGCTATGGAGAATAAAACTCGATTGGGATACATCTCTTCCAACCGAGCTTCAGTCTGCATGGCTAAAATTTCGTGAAGGATTGAAGGTTCTAAATGATATTAAGATACCAAGGCATATATTCTCTGGAAGAATACCACAATCTACACAATTGCACGCCTTCACGGACGCTTCAGAAAAGGCATATGGAACTGCAGTATATGTGCGATCCAGGAGACAGGATGGTACAATAGCAGTACAATTATTATGTGCTAAATCAAAGGCGGCTCCTAACAAAACTACAACGTTGCCTCGCCTGGAACTATTTGCTGCAAAACTCGCTGCCCAACTAGTACAACGAATTACAACCGATTTAAACTGGCATGATCATCCATGCTTTTTTTGGACAGATTCCGAGATTGTGCATGCATGGCTGAATTCCGAGTCCTCGTCATATCATACATTTGTGGCAAATCGTGTGGCAATATTTTTACATGGCTCTGAAAACTTATGGCCCACAAAAAGCACAATAACTGATATTGATTTGGAGAGAAAACAGTCGAAAATAATCTTAGCAGCCACCAAAGAACCAACGCATTTCGTCCACACAATCAACCATCATAACTCATTCAAACGATTACAAAGAGTCGTTGCCTATGTGTTGAGATTTATTGCAAATATCCGTCAGCACACAAGTATAAAAGGGAAGATCGAGCTAACTGTGGCAGAACTAGAAGACGCTCTAACAGTCATTATCAAGGAAACACAAGGTCAGGGATTCATTGAAGGCTTGAATCAATTACAACGGATCAATCATGTCAACAACAATCGCGCCCTGAGCAGCCTCAGTCCATTTATCGATGAAAGAGGAATCATTCGTGTCGGAGGAAGACTGGAGGCATCCAATTTACCATACGATGCCAAGTATCCAATGCTACTTCCATATTCTCATGACATTACAAGATTATTAATGACTCATCTGCACATTACGAATCTATATGTTGGTGCTCAAACGTTGCTGTCAATAACTCGTCAAGGATTCTGGCCCATAAAGGGAAGACAACTGCACGATCCGTTGCGCAAAACTGTCTTCGTTGTGCTAGATCGAAACCAAAGATGTTATCCCAATTTATGGGAAATCTGCCACCACATCGAGTGCAGCCAGCGCGACCCTTCATCAATTCGGGAGTTGACTTTTGCGGGCCGTTCTGGACACACTTCAAGGTTAGAGGCAGACGACCTCCCAAATGGTATATTGCAGTCTTCTGTTGTTTTGCTACTAAGGCAACTCACTTCGAAGTGGTAAGCGATCTAACCACAGAGGCCCTCATTGGAGCCCTCAAACGGTTCGTAAGTAGAAGGCAATTTCCGGAATTTGTACTGTGATAACGCCACGAATTTTGTAGGAGCAAGAAACCAATTGATAGAACTGAAGGATACAATTTTCTCAGATAATTCACACAATAAATTATCTAGATTTTGCAGGTGTTGATTTTCATTTTATACCCCCAAGAGCACCGCACTTCGGTGGATTATGGGAGGCGGCTGTGAAGTCGGCTAAACACTAGCTTTAACGGAGCTTAACATCGGTTCCTCTTACCTATGAAGAACTAGAGAGAGTAATAGTTGAAATTGAAGCAATACTAAATTCCAGGCCACTAACTCCACTCTCAGCCGACCCGAACGATCTTACTGCTCTCACTCCTGGGCATTTTTTAAGATCAAGAATCACTGAATGGTCCAGGCGACGCCGAAATGAACTCGCAAAGGGGAAAAACGGATGCATCCAAGAAGTAACGACTTACCAAACACAAGACAAATCAGAATCAAACCAGTGACACAACTAACGAAGAAAAATCAACTTCCAGAGAGCAAGATCAAGGTCCGTCTACGTCTAAAAAACGCCGGTATACAAGCTCCCTCTCAAGTGTACTATTCCTAAGCTGTTTGATAATGCCAGTCTTGAGCAATCCAGAAGTAGAAGTAGGTCCGTTCCAATCGCAACCAGGACCATATTTCGAAAGAATGGGGCCTACGCATCTAGTGTCCAATGAGTGGAACTTGGTTATTTTCTACAACATGACAACCTACTGGAAGGCATTTGAGTCGATCACCAGTGGTATAGTACAGTTAGAAAAACTATGCAAAATGATGAAGGACAATAGCACTTGCAGTCTGACGGTTTCACAGTTTTTCGATCTATTGGCGACAATACGAATCAACAATGAATTATTACAACATCAAAACAACCCAAGAGTTAAGAGAGCACTTCTCGATGTAATAGGAAATCTGGCTAACACATTATTTGGAGTACTAGATTCGAAGTACGCCGAAAAAATGGCTCAAACCATAGAAAATTTGAAGGATAATGACGACCATCTAATGGAACTACTTAAAAATCAAACATCAATCATAGGCTCTACAGCAAACGTCATGCGTAAGTCGTACAAGGTAATTGAAGGTGAACTTCGGAATATTGACACGTACATCAAACTGACCATCGCCCAATTGCATCAAGAATTGCACGACCAAAAATCAATGGAAGCCTTTAACGCAGCATATGTTCAATTAATTCTATTTATTACCAACTATCAACGAATTCAATCTATATTATTAGATGTACTGGTAGATACTCATCATGGTAAAATAAACCCGCAATTCCTAGTTCCCAGACAACTAGAGACTGAACTTACCCGCATCAAGGAACAGCTACCATCAACACTTCGACTTCCTGCTAAACAAGACCATCCACTAGAATTATATAGCCTAATGGCGATAGAGGGAAGAATCTTGCCAGCCCATCTAATTTTCCGACTAAAACTACCATTATTCGCATATGAACAATTCGAAATGCTGAGAGTAGTTCCTGTGCCAATTTTAGTTAATGAAACATTCATCACAATAAAGCCATCATCTGACTATCTCATAATCAACTTACATAGGGACCAATACTACCCCCTGTCAGAGCAAGAAATGTCATCATGTACCATTATTGGCGATTCGACTCACTTGTGCAATCAACATCATCCCCTTCATCGTAAAGGCTCCAATGTAAGTTCATGTGAACTCAGCTACCTTAGCCACTTATCATCATCATCATCCTGCCAATTCATGAGGCTCACGGGAACACCAAGATGGATTCAACTATTAAGCTCAAATCATTTGTTCTATGTTATGAAGAAACCAACTATAGTTAATGTCGTGTGTAGAACTAAGGTTTCGCAGCAAACACTAGAATGTTCAGGAATCTTGAAATTAGCCAACAATTGCGCTATCAAGGAAGAATTCGTTACTATACAAACCCATAACATCTATGCTAGTACCATGACGACATCGTTTGTATCATCAAGAAACTTTACCGACATAGCCACGGACATTCAAGAAATTCAAAACTGAATGCAGTAATTGAAGAAGGAAGAACAGCAGCCTTTACAGACCCATGATGCTCATCAATTCGTCATCGGATATCTTGGATTGCTAGTTATCATCGCTATTCTAGGATATCTTACATGGAAACATCAAGCCCACCGATGGTGCCCTGCAAGGAACCCAGCGCACCAATACCCACACCCAGGTCAACATCATTGAATCAATTCAAGCTGCGGACGCAACCAGCATCATAGCTGAATTGGGCATTCAACGCGGGGGAGAATGTTGAACTCTAATGAACTTTACATTGGTTATAGAATATTGTTTATCTTAATTCTTAATACAATTTCAATGAACCCTAACAAGCGCTACATAAACAAAATTCCATATCCAAATTATTTCGCAATTCGATTTAAATTTTTATTCATAGCAAATAATATAAGTCAAATTTTATTGTAAATTTAATGCGAGCGTAAGCTATATTACACTCAAGTTGCTTTAATGTTAACGTAAGTCATTGAACGGAAAAGAATTTTATGCAAGCGAATGCGAGCGGATCAATTTTGTTTTTTCTAAAGGCTATAACACTGAATGAACGATTTTTGTATATATAAACGGAAGAAATATCAATAAATATGGTAGTATTGTTCTACAAGTTAAGAACGACTTTTAATTATACCCAAGTGAATCTGCATTTATAATTTCAAGCGCTGTGCATAGGTTTTGTACCGCTGTACACTTACTACCAGTACAGGTATTTGAACCTGGGCTTACTTCCCACAAGGTACAGGTATTTGAACCTGGACCTCCAATTTACTTACCTGCATGGTATACCTACCTATTGCAGTGATCATCAAGGCGGCAAATTAAGTTTATTTGTCGCGGTACAAAAACAACACTGTTAAATATGACAGTGCGTAATGATGAATATGATGACTATTTATGGGATTGAGAGGAATTAATTCTTGATTTTTTTGGAAACGAATGGATTCTAGAAGTTCATCTAGCTCCATATTGTTCGTAATATTTAAAGAATGTACTTTTATATGCGATCCTGATGGGGAGTACGTCATATTCGATATTACACCGGAAATGTTTATTGTTGGGATAAGATAAGAATTGAATTTAGAAACTTTTACGTTATGTCCGTGCAAGATGAATTCTTTGCTTCGTACATATCAATCGGGATAGATATACATTGTTCCTGTTCCTTGCAGAACTTGTGAGCTAACAAAATTTTCGCAAATAATATCTATGTGGATGGAATCTTTTAGGGAGAAAAGACAAGCGTTCTGCTGCGATAAATGCGTCCAAAAACAATCCTGTTCTAATGTTAAAATTTTACAATCGGATGTAATCGGCTGCTTTTTTATTAAATTTATCTCGCATTGATTTACCCTAGTATTTGTATTTAAGATTGGGGATGTGATCTGGCAGTAAAACTGCGTATGATACAACGTTGCGCAATTCTGAATGTCATGGACTGTTAGTTCGAGATAGTGTTCGCGATTGTAGTCGATTAGTATATATTCCTTTGATGGTTCAATATATACGAGCGATTTTTTTAGGATAGTAGGCAATGGTATTGTTTTATAGATTTGATATGGTTCCTTGAAAGGAATGGGGATTCTGAATTATATAATTATTTTGTTGTTGAAAATGTTCGCAGAGATTGTACTTAATTTATGAATTTGTGATAATGTATTTTCTCTGGGATTTATGGAAGCATCACTGTATTTGGTATTTCTTGCCTGATATTTGATAACAATTCTTCTATTTTTCTAGGAGTTATTAGTGTAGGATGAAATTTTCCATGCCTTGAATCCGTTAGAAGATCTTTTAATTCTGCCAGGGTATTTTGGTATCTGAATGCCATTAGTGGGACTAGTGAAATTAGTGATTCCAGTTCATTTGATATTTTGTTATCAAGTGACCTATTTTCCAACAATGATGTGGCTATCTGCACTGTTATTAGTTTTTTATGCATGACCATGAATTCCTTTTCAATTGCGGCTTTAGTTTTGTTGAAAACATTTGCGGTTGCTTCGACTATCGCAGTTTGGCTTTTCATAAGTGATAGGAGGGAGTTTTGGTTAAAGGTGAGGTTACGGATTTGCTCGTCATAAATCTTGCCATCATCTTCGTCTAATGTGCCGAAAAGAGATTTAGAGATTGAGCCTATAGCATTGAATAGTGCTCTTTGTTTCCTATTTTGAGTTACAAGTAATGTGTTTTTGTATTCTATGTTTGCTAATATAAGATTAATTTGCAGCAACGTACCATTACAGGTGTGGGCCATCGCTGAATTGCTATTAAGTTTCTGGCAAGTTACTGTTATTTGATGTGCGATGAACTTGATATTCCTGAATTCTGATTTGAAATTTTACAGGTCGTAGAATGTCACTAATTTCCACTCGTTGGTGTAGAAATTGGCTCTGCTAATTTCTTCGAAGTAAATACCTGCCCTGGCATTTAGTTTGTTTACCTCTATTCCTCAGCCGGAGGCGAAAGTGACGCAAAGTAGAAGGAATGTAATTTGCATCATTTTGTCACCTGCAAGAGGATACTGTATTAATCATTTGGAATGATTTCTGGGGAGGATGAAGTTACTGGCATTAATCTGCGAAAAGTTTTAGGTCATTGTTATGGACTCTTTTAGCTTTATTGTTAATTTTGATGGTTGAATTTTCCGGGGAATTTACTTCCAGGATCTCATACGGGCCTGACCATAATGGCGAGAACTTGTTATCTCGTACTCTGCTTTTTAGTAAGACTTTCTCACCAGTATTAAATGATTTTTGGACGGAGATCTTGTCGTATTGCAATTTGGATTTTCTTTGCTGGCCATGGCTATGTCTTTAGCTATTTTGAAGCTATGCTGTAGACGCGTTTTTATTTTGTTTGCATAATTGTCATAATTATAGCAAACGCTTGGAAAATATTTTAAATTATTCGGGATTTCGGCTGGGTATCCGTATAGGACTTCGCGAGGAGTATAATTAGTACTCGAATGAGGGGTTGTATTATATACAAACATGGCATAAGGAATCCATGTATCCCAGCCTTGTGGATCTTTTGCTACATAAGATCGGAGATATTCTGCTAAGGTTCTGTGATTTCTTTCCAATGAACCATTCGTTTGAGGGCGATATGGAGTTGTTTTAAGTCGTTTTATTCTTAGTAATTTAGATACCTCGGCGAACATGCCACTTATGAGGTTAGAACCTTGGTCTGTGAGGATACTTTCTGGAATACCATGTCGACAAATTATTGTTGTCGTGAAGGCTTCCGTTAATGTATTATACTCGGTGTCGACTATGGGAATAGCTTCAGAAAATTTTGAGAGGTCGTTTTGGAATATAAGGAGATATTTGTTTCCAGAATGAGAAATTGGGAGAGGTCCTACAAAATCTAGGTACACTCTTTCGAAACGTTTGGATCTAATGCTCGAGATTTTCATAGGAATTTTTGGGTTCCTGGATACTTTGTTCAACTGACAAAGTTTACATTTCCTTACATGATTTTGATGTCGTCTGACATGCCAGGCCAGTAGAATTGCTTTTTGATTCTTTTAATTGTACGAGAAACGCCGTGATGGCCTCCCGTGGGTAGTGAATGAAAATCTTTTAAAACTTGTTCGATGTCATTAATGTCGGATAAATATTTAATCGAATCTTGATGGAGTTTGATGCTTATTTGTTTATTAGCGAAGATCTGGGTAAAAATGTTTTAAATAATTATTAGATTCTGTGGATCTAATATGGGAAAGGAGATATTTATTTGTTTTAACTGATTTGCTTCTGTATATGAGCAGATTTCAGTTAAAATCTGTTCGAGGTCTGATCTATCTCTTTGGGATCGACAAGGTGAATTACCTTTTGATATAATTATTGATGAGTATTTTTTCTTGAAGAAGTTCAGTTCAGTTTCTAAAACTGGAGATTTATCTGAAAATTTTAGTTTCAAATCCAACACTCTTTCAAGTTCTGTATCTTGCATTGGCAAGATGAAAAATTTAGGATTCGCATTTTTAGTCAGTAAAAGAGGAAAATTAATCTTAGTTATTAAGACTGAGTAATTGGTCACTTGTGATGGAGTTGGATTTTGATTAATAACACTCGTGTTGGGAGTATTCGAATCCGCCTGAGCACTAGCTTGATTCCTTGTTACCACATTAACGCAGGTGGTAGGTTCTGCGAAATTTTCGCTACTATCTGGAATAGCTCTACTTAGAGCGTCTGCATTTGTTTTGAGCTTACCTGATTTATGGACTATTTTGTATTCATATTCCTCAAGACGTATTCTCCATCTCATCAGTCTTGAGGAGTGATCTTTCAGATTCATGAGCCATACTAATGGTTTATGGTCAGTTATAATGCTAAACTGTCTACCATAAAAGTATGGTCTGAATTGCTCAACTGCGAAAACCATGGTTAAGAGCTCTTTTTCAATTGTTGAGTAACGAGTCTCTGCACCATTGAGAACTCGACTCACACATGTGATTGGATGATCTCCTTGATTATTGACTTGTGAAAGAACAGCTCCGCTGGCGTAGTCACTGGCATCGGAGGTGACAAAATATTCTGTGTCGAAATTGGGATAATACAGAATTGGTGCTGAAATTAATTTATTTCTCAATTCGCAAAATGCTTTATCGCAAATTGCGTCGAACTTGAAAGGTGTATCTTTTTTCAAAAGATTTGTAAGTGGCTTCGCAATCTTTGAAAAATTTAAAATGAAGCGGCGATAGTAGCTGATGAAACCAAGGAAGGCTTTGATATCTTTTTCCTACTTGGGTCTGGGATATGACTGAACTGATTTTATTTTTGCAGGGTCTGGTTTGACTCAATTTTCTGTAATTATGTGACCTAAATACATAATTTCTTTGCTTAAGAAATGGCACTTGTCTGGTTGTAGTTTCAGTTTAAAGACTCTGCGGCCGCTAAATACTGCTGTGAGTCTGGAATTGTGATCCTTGAGATTGTATCCATGGAGTACAACATCGTCCATGTATACGAAGCAATAGATGCCTTGAAGTCCAGATAGAACATTGTTCATGGCTCGTTGAAAAGTCGCAGGGGCTCCTTTTAAACCAAATGGCATACGATTGTATTCGTAGTGGCCATAGGGTGTGCTAAAGGCAGTTTTCTCCCTGTCCTTCGAGGCCATTTTGATCTGGTGAAATCCACTGTCTAGGTGGTAAAATATTTCGACTTCCCAAACTGGTCTAATATATCAGTGATATTAGGCAGTGGTTACGCATCTCCAATAGTAATGTCGTTAATACGACGAAAGTCTACCACTACTCGCCACTTTTTGTTACCATTCTCATCGAGTTTTTTATGAACCAGGAGAAGTGGAGAATTCCAGGGACTACGGGAAGGTCTGATGATGGCTGACTCAAGCATTTCTTGTAGTTGCCTATTTATTTCAGTTCGGCTTGCTTCAGGAAGTCAACCTTATAGGGTATATATGGACGGTTTGTCTTGGAGTGTCTCGATTTTGTGGGTAATTGCATCTGTATATGAAAGGATATCCCCTTCTATGAAGAAGAGATCGTTGAATTCCCTACAGATATTGCGAATACTCTCAGCTTCCTCTAAATTTCAGTGATCCAAATTTATAAGGTTTTGCAGTTTAATTATTCTGCCCTTAATTGGATCTCTTTCAGAGTCTGTGGAGATGACCACAAAGTCATTCAAGTCTTGGTAAACTGGGTTCACCTGGTAAGGGCCCAGATCGGCGTCCTCTTCACTGGTATTGAGGATTAGGATTTTTGCCATACCATTGACTGGTTTGACTATTGAATCTACAAGAAACAAACCTGGCCATGTTTCGTTCTTGAAACAGACCGATTGATGTTGAATAGAAGGAGTTGGAATTTCAACGATGAATTCTGATCGAGCCGGAATTTTAATTTTATTTAATTTATCCGATCCTTTCGGATATTTAAAAGGAAAGAGATATGATTCCAACTTTTGTGGAATTTGGAAGGAGTTATACGATGATTCCGACTCGATAGAGTTTGAAGGAGATAAAACCTTATGCATTTATTTCTGGAAATCACTTTTTGTTAATTTATTGATGAAGGAGTTAGAATTTTACTAGATACAGCCTCCTGTGTGGCTGTAGATGAAGTTGTATTTTTACCTTTGTGCCTCACCTGTGAAGCTGCCGATGAAGATAGATTTTCTTTGCATGTTGGTTCCACTTTACTTGGAACTACTGATGGAGAATTTCTTTTTAATTCACTATCAGGTTTCACTTCATGTGAAGTATTTGATGGAGATCGATGTTCGTTGCTTTGTGAAGCAATTGATGGAGATAGATTTGTATAAATATCTTTATTGTAGACTGTTATCCCTGTATATAACAGACTCTTTGTTTGAGACCTCTTTTCTGGGTCTACGCTTTTCAAATAAACGTATGGGTAGTTAGTGTAATATTCTTCATAAGGATAAGATTCATTTGAATCGTTTTCTAAAGAAATATATTTATTTTTGTAATTGATACTAGCATTGTATCGAGATAAAAAGTCATGACCAAATAGGCCATTGAATGAGAGGATGGAGTTATTTCCCACAATTTGAAATGGGTGTCCTAGGATTGAGTTATTATTATTCGAAGATTCTAAATTCAATTTAGGAAAGATGAGCCCTTCCGTAGAAGTGGATTCTGCAAACAAAGTATTTATATTGCAGACAGCATCTCTGTAGCAGATGCTATCTGGCTTCAATGGATGGAGTTTAATTAGACTGATCTCTATATCAATTTAAAATGTAAGTTTTGGAGCAGAGCAGATAACGACAGGCAAAGAAAGTGTTAGTGAATTTTTATTAATGTGGACGGGGCTACGAGTTAATTTGTTGTTGCCTTTGTCTAAATTATCGCGGGAATCCAGTGAATTTGTAATTTTTTTTGTGTATATGAGAGGTGTTGTCGAAATTGATCCCCCGCTGCATACAGTTTCCCTGCCTGGATGCCGATGGACTTTTTCTATTTCTCCTCTTTGGATATGGCGATTTAGCCGAGATATTGGCATTATTATATCTCGGCGGTGGAGTTCGACCTTCTCCGAATACTGGCTGCTGCCAATTCCAATTTTGAGGCTGTCTGTCAGCCGTGTTTGTTGGTGGAGTATTGTTCACCTTCTGGAAATTGTTTCGATTTCCCTGATTGTTGCCAGAACGATTGTTGTTCACCGCTCTTGGCCGACATTCTTCGATAGAATGTCCCATCCGATGACGATGTAAATGCAACCCTATTGAAATATGCAGGGCGTTGTAATTGCGAGTTTGTTCTTGGAATTTTGTTAACATTTTGCGTTGAGCGTTGTATGACTGGACATCTTGACGCAGCATGCCCCAGTCCATTACATTTAAAACAATGCAGATTGAAATTCGTATTCTTTTGAAAGGGTGGGTTTACTTTTTAGTTCGTTTGAAAATTGGATTGTCTCCGTTCCAAACGATATGCGTGCTCCAGGATATGTGACTTTAGTGAAGCGAACGATTTATCAGACTAGACTTTTGCTAAAGTCTGCAGAGTTGCCATTTTACCCAATTTCTTATACTTTAAGCCGGAAGAATTCGCCATTTAGCCGACAGCCGATTTTTAGCCGATTTTTATATTTTTCAGCCGATTTTGGGATTGACGCAAACTTCACTTGGTTTCGTGATCGGAGGTACTTTGAGGGACTTTCTTGGATGAAAAAGTGGATTTTCCGCTTGTGATTGTGCAAAATGGGTGCGTCGTGGAAATGAGAAAATTCATCACAATAGAGCACTAATGTTCCTGAAAGAAAGAACGAAGAAAATATATGCGAAATTACACCACTCGATAAAACTCCCGGCGAAGCCACTTTCCACTCGTGATTGAGCGAAATTGGTGCGTCATGGAAAATGACTTTCTATGAGAAAATTGTTCACAATAGAGCACTAATGCCCCTGAAAGAAAGAACGGAAAAAATATATGCGATTGTAGTAACTGGGAGGAGTACACCACTCGATATAACTCCCGGCGAGAAATCTTTTCCGCTCGTGATTGTGCGAAATTGGTGCGTCGTAGAAAATGACTTTCTATGACAAAATTGTTCACAATAGAGCACTAATGTCCGTGAAAGAAAGAAGGGAAAAATTATATGCGAAATGTAGTAACTGGGAAGAGTAAACCACTCCATAGTACTCCCGGTGAAACATCTTTTCCGCTCGTGAGTGTGCGAAATTGGTGCGTAGTGGAAAATGACTTTTTAAGGGAAAACATTGACAACAGAGCACTAATGTCCATGAAAGAAAGAACGGAAAAAATATACATATGTGAAATGTAGTAACTGGGGTGACAAAAACGTCCCGAGATAGTTTTCTGAATCAGGAAATGCGTACAACGCTCAATATTACATACTCTCGGCGAGACCTTTTTTGCCTGTTTGCATTTATATTCATTCGAGGAGTTTACATTATTTTGTATAGAATGAAATTAGGAATTTGCCGATTTTTAATCGATTTTTAAAGCTTGTATAGCCGAATTTAGCCGATTTTCTAGATACATTTAGCCACTTTTAGAAAAAAATTGTTGGCAGCACTGAAAGTCTGTAGTTGTAGACTGGATAATCCGTTCTCTACAGCTCTCACTGCTTGACACTCATTACTTTTTAAAAGAGTTTTTAAAAGAATTTTATCACTTGTATGTGAGTGCGTTGCCTCATTTAAGGTGAAAGCCCAATGACCGCGGCAGGCGTCGCGTCGCTTTGACAGTTTTCCGCGGCAGACGCGTGTAGGATTTGAGCAAGGCCCAATGGACGCGTCGCGTTGGTACTCTTAAGATTTACTTATAAAAAGAAAAACTGATAGAAAAACTTGAGTTATTATTTAAAAGTGAAATAGTGGATATATCAGAGTTATTAGATGTGGCAGTTCTTGAATTTGCAGCTTACTAAGCATATAAACAGTTTAAAATCAATCAAAAGAACTGTCAAAGCGTCTGCCGCGCGTTTAAAGTAGAAAATTGCTCTACTTTCGCGTCGAATCCGGCAAGCGTGGCAGCCATTTGGCCAGCACGTACTTAAGCACGTATATTCTATTAAACTGTCAAAGCGACGCGACGCCTGCCGCGTTCATTGGGTTTTCGCCTTTAGTTTGGATAGAGTTGTGCTAAATCTTTTTAGAAATTTTTTTACATCTTCTCCTATTCTTTGCATGCAATTATTTATTTGAGATTGCAGAGTAGATTTGCGAATTTTTAATTCAAAAGTCTGTTGCAGAATTGATTTCAATTCAGGCCAATCTGAAATTTGTATACATCATATGCCTCTGCAGATAATTTTCTCCTTATTAAGCTGAGGAGGGAGCGTTTTTCATTTTCCGTTGATGTTGTTGTGTAAATATCATCGCAACTTGAAACAAATTTATGGAGGTCTTTTGGATTTCCACTAAAATTGGGAATAAGTGACCTCGCTTCGGATAGGAAAAAGGTAGTATGGTCTCTAAAGGAGATATTAGTATGATTTTCCCTGAAATTAGTTGTATTATTTGTTACGTTTTGGAATCGAGAGTCAAATTGTTCTTGCATCGCAATTACAGTGTATGAGTAAGATGTTTCCATGTTTATGTAAACATCATTTGCGAAGTATTCGCTGTCTTTGTCGTTTGGGCCATCATTCAGGATTATTTCATTATGTGTTTCTTCAAAATCATCCCAATATTTGTGCAACGAGTTTAATTTTTGGTTTAGGTATGCCTGGGTTGCAGTTGCAAGTGAATAAATATCTGTAGATTGAGTAATATGGGATAATGTTTTTCCAACCGAAACCGTACTGTATTTGATTGATTTTTGTCTGCGCTGTCCTGGTTATCGGATGCAGCTGTTTTCTGAGAAGTTTTTGGAAGTGGGATGTAAAACGGGTTATTTGTGCGCTTTGTATGGAGATTTATAGATTTTAACCTATCGAACAAAGTTGCCTTGGTAAGTTTGTACCAGTCTTCTGTTTTATCATAGCATGACTGTTTGAAATAATCATGAGTCTCATCGAATTCATCATGATCTTGAATCAGGGTTTCAATTTTTTGAAATGAAGCCCACAGCTCTTCCATATCTTGGAGTTTTCAGAAGTAAAATCTGAAGTCCTTTTGCTTTTGTTCGCTCTATAATAATCGGCCAGAATTTGTCTAATTTCTTCCATTTTTGGGACCTGTGACAAGCAAAGCTCATCGTAATATATGTTTTCGTCAGTCATGTTTAGTTATGAGTGTTATTATTACTAGCTTTGGGAGTAAAGGGAGAGTGAGAGAGAAAAGATTTTTTTTCACACAAAAACTAAAAAATACGTGACAAATAAAGACAAAAACTCTTTGTTGTTCAATACAATTCTATGTACCTTTGTTTATATATTTATTACACTTATCGAGCAGCAGATCGATTGATTGGATAGAGGAAAATTGGGAATAGTTTTATTAGATTCCGTGAAAAAAAATATTTAAAACTTGTAAAAGTGTATAGGTCAGAAAAAAATGCAAAAATTGGTCAACATTTCCAGAAACAAGTAATTATGTTTACCTAAAATTGGGCAATTAAATCTTATAACATCTAAGAATAACGCAGTGTTAGGAGGATTATTTGTTGGTTCGTAAATATATAATTCATATATGTAATATATATAATTAATAAAAATATTTTCTGTAAAACTCGCTGTCCCCAACCAAAATCATTCTCCTGATCGATAGGCTAACGAAGCTCTATCGCAGGGGATCGATTGTTGATTATCGAAGTTCTCTGGCCAGCAAGTTCACGAAGCCTTACCGCAGAGGTCGCTTCGTGGAGTAGCGTATTTCATACACACACAAATAAAACAGTAAAAATTACATAAACTAAAAATAAATAAATCTAAGTACTTTTCGTTAATAAAACAATTTTTTTTTTCTATTTTAAATATTTTGAACTACCTTCCACTTCTGCGCTATCGTTCCGGCGTTTTAATGCAAGACGATTTAGATGATAGTGTTGGGGCTGTTTGTTGTTGTGATATTCCTGGGTCGTTGTGCCCGTTTCTTCCTGTCCGCTTTTGTTGGTGTCCTAGTGAAAGGCGCGTCGGGCGTCCTTGATGATGATTTCTTGTCGTCTTCCTTCCTTCTAAGGTCTCGTCTTGTTTGAGGCAGGGATGAAGCCTCGCAAGGGTCCCTCGTTGAGCGCTGTGGCGCGTAAACTTAGTTATCCTCTAAGTACTCTTTAGAGTACCCGGGCTCTGTTTTTTTTTTTTTATCCACCTATTGGTGTTGATTTGTTGCTGTTGCGTTCACTGTTATACTTGAAATTTATTGGATGCATTATTTTTAATTATTAATTAATTTAAATAATTTAGTAAACCCCTTTTGTTTTTATGTAATTTTTTTTTTTGTTATATTAAATTGAATTTTGTTGCTGTGTACATTTATTTGTTGTGTTGTATCGGGATTATTATTATATTGATCTTTAATTTTCCACTTTTATTTTATTAATTTATTTATTGCTTCGCACTGATTATCGTGGATAGGACCACCGCTGTATATATGTATATATAGTATATAAATATTTGGCACAAATTCGATATTTAAGCACTGATTGTGGTTCGAATGTTGTTACGTAGCCTTGTATTATTGAAAATTCGTTTTTTTTACTAAATTAATTTTTAATAACTTTAGGTACTGATCTGAAAAAGGACCGCTGCCACCAATTGTCCAAATTTGCTTTAAAACTCAAAAAAATAAGCTTATTCCTTATTCGAATTCAAAAGAAAACAGTCCTCCACAGCACTTTTCACAATTTATTAGTTTTCCGTAAATCACTTAATATCATTTAATAAATTAATCAATTTCTTGGCCTAAAACGCCAGGAGCTGGACTTCTTACTCCCGACGGTTTAAAAAACGGACTCCTCGAGGTTTGGGTAAATTGCACCGAGGTACCCACGATATCTTGCAAAAGCTTTTTTATATTTTATTGCTTTCTCACTACGTTAAGAATCGTACGTGAGAAAATGTACAATAGTTTTGGTGCAAGCTATATGCGTCTATGCAAATCTATAATCCGATATGCACTTGTGCGTCCGTCTTGAAATATTAATTTCTAGAGGGCGCGAATAATTGTGATAATTGTATGTATGTATGTACATGCAATTATGTAGATTGGAGGAAGTAAGTAATGTACGTATGTACACTGTACATACGGAAAAAAGTAAGAAGACACTGTATGTAGGTAGGTGTGCATATCGTGTGAGTGGAATGTGTGTCTGATAACAAAATTCAATTTATGCTATATTACATTTTGTTATAATATGGGAATGCATTTCTAAATGCATTTTAAATTTTGATTAAAATTTTAAATGAACTTTAAATTGAAATGTTTTTTCAGGGTCAATTAATGGTACATCTATATATCGTATTGGACGATACATTGATGTATCGGTATTATGGCACTCAATCGTTGAATAAGGACGAAACGACATTGCATCTGCGTTATTCTGACTTTCTCCTGGACGATGCACGATTTCAAAATCATAGGCCTGCATGCGTTTTATCCATCTTGCTAGTTTTCGTCAGGCTACATAAGTATAGGCGCAGTGGTTAAGCAGTCTTTCAATTCTTCGAATGCTTCCTGACAGACGTCAGACCAGAGGAACATTCGACCTTTTTCCGTGAGCTCTGTTAGTGGCTTCGCAATAGCTGAGAAATTTTTCACAAACCGCCGCTAGTAAGCACAAAGCCCGAGAAATGACTGTATACCTCCTCGTATTTCCAGTTTGGGCCAACTCTTAACAGCCTTAACTTTGTCAGGGTTCGTTGCTAATTCAGAGTGACTGATGACGTGTTCTAGGAACTTCACCTCTCTCTGACACAACTGACACTTCTTCCATGAAACTTTTAGGTTTGCTACTCTTAATCGGGCTAAGATAAGGTGGAGATTTTCTACCATTTGTTCGAACGTCGGGCCATGTACGATAACATCGTCCAAATATACTACGCACGCCTGAGATGGAATTCCTTGGAGGATGATTTCCATGAGCCTCTGTAAGGTTGCAGGGGCGTTAGTTAATCCAAATGGCGTAACTAAAAACTCCCACAATCCACTGCCTGTAGTGCACGCGGTCTTTTCGCGGTCTCCTTCTTCCACTTCTACTTGCCAGTAGCCCGACTGCAGGTCTAGCGTCGAAAACCAAGTAGAGCCGGCGTGTGCATCAAGAGTCAGATCAATACGTGGCAGCGGATATGAATCCTTTTTGATGACCTCGTTTAGCCGCCTGTAGTCGACGCAAAATCTAGTCGAGCCATCCCTCTTTTTCGCCAGGACGACTGGAGAAGTCCAAGGGCTACTGGATGGTTTGGTAACGCCTTGAGTTTTCATCTCGTACACTAGATTCTCCGGTTTTCCAGTATTATTTTCTGTTGGTTATCAAGGTGCATAGTTGTGGGTTCCAGCAGTGGGTACGATTCCGGTGGTATACTGTCGAAGATAGGTACTACTCTCTCCGATGAACTGACAATGTCTGCAGCCACTTCCACATATGCTAGAGACGTGTTAGCTTTGAATTCGACCGGGTTATCTGTTGGGCTAGTCACCCGCGCTAGGACACTTCCACTATTTGAGTGCAAGACCGCTGGCTCCATCCAAAGAGAAGGTGGAACACTCCTTGGAAATAGCATAACAGACTTTTGGTCTCCTAAATGAAGAATGCTACGAAACAGGACGACTCAGCTGGTATTGTGCAGTACTGTATTGTTCTAACCAAAATATCGCTGTCTTCCGCTACTATTTGGACGACCTCATCTGAATAAAGCGTTTCTCCAGATTAATTGAACAGCGGCGCCCCGCGAGAAAGTCCATTCCGATAGTGCAGTCGGCAAAGACTTCAGCGATATAGAAGGTATGTTTTGTCTTAAAGTTTTGAATAGCTAAGGTCAGCTCAATGACTCCGTCTACCATTCTGATTTCTCCCGTGACATTTCGGATCCGCGTGAATGATGGGCTCAGGCTAGAATGACGTTGCAACCGGTTCAGTATTCTTCTGTTAAGTATGGAATGCGTAGCTCTGGTTTCCACAATCATATGGCAGACAAGCCCTTCAATTTCTCCTTTTATCTGGATGGTACTACAGATCTTACCTTGGCTCACAGTTATTATAGGTGGAGGTGGTAGCCTCAAAGCTGATGATCTCGTGGTGTCCAGCGTTTCTATGTTGTCTAGGGTTATCGGTGTCGGGGATTAGAGTACGGTTTGCTGGTATATGGTGTGTGATTGATGTGTGGGTGTTTGGTGTAAAAATGTTTGTTTGTATGTTGGTGGGAGGTGGTCGGTGTGTTAGTGTGTTATTGTGGAGTAGGTGGTTCGTTAGGGTGTTAGTGGGAAGAGGACGGTTGATTAGTGTGTTTGGGAAGTTGGTGGTTTGTTAATGTGTTAGTGGGAAGAGGACGATTGATTAGTGTGCTAGTGGTTGGTGTATTGGTGGTAGGTGTGTGAGTAATTAGTGTTTAAGAGTTTGATTTGTTGGTGGCGGGTGGTTGAGCAACTAGTGTTTTAGTGTTTGGGGTGTTAGTGATTGGTGTATTTGTTTTCGGTGAATGGCTTGCTATGAACGTATGCTCCATTTCGGGTATAAGGTTACGGATTGGTGTAGGGTAGGTTATAATATGATCGAGGACGTGCTCGCGGAACGTACTTGGAGCGTTTGTGACTTCCGCTGGTTTCTGCTCCCCGAGACCAGCTGACTTGTGTTTAAAATTCCCGCCGGATTGGACGAGGTGACACCCGTACTATGGTCTCTGTTATCGAAGAGCTGCTGTGTTTGAACTTTCTGAGAGCTCGGTGAAGATACGCCGTGTGATAACGAACTTGCTGCGAAAACAGATTTAGGTCCTGGTATACTGCTCCTCGGGTCGCTGGATATCAGCAGGATATTAATAGCTCTATTAGTAGGACGCCCTTCAATCAGGTCAAATTCTACTCGGTTCCCTGGTGCTAAGTCAATCTCCGGATTTACAATTGGGCTTTGAAAGTTGGCGAAGTGAAAGAAGGTATCTATTTTATTCTCGTTACACATGATAAAACCAAAACTTCGCCGAAAATCGCATCGACGGATAGTCCCTGTGATGCCTTGGGCTATCAGATCAAATTTAGGCGAGGTGTTAACGGATATAGGAGCTGTTGAATCTGGTTGAGCTAGCTGCGGCTCCTTCACGCTAGCTCGCTCGCGTTTCCCGACAACGCCCGGGCTCAATTTCTTCCTATCGATTCTCTTCTGATGTCCGGCGGTTCTCGTGGTGGAGGTCTATTATTACGAGCTGCCACGGTGACTCGTATATTTCTCCTCGTGGCTCGGGTTGCTCGATGATTAGTTTCGATTTGGAAAGCTGTTCGGACAGCATCTTGGAGAGTAGACGGATTGAAGTCTCGCACTTTTTCTTGAACATCTAGGTAAAAATTCCATCTAGGAAATGTTTCAAGGCTATTTGATCTCTGGCATTCTCCGGACAGTATGGGAACTTGTGCCTAGTTAGCCGTAAAAGATTCGTGGCGAATTCGGAAAACGTCTTTCCATTCTTCTGGACTCTTGTGCTGAGCTGGACGTGACTAAATGATCTTCTGGCCTCTTGACTTAAGGTCTCGTAAAAACCCAAAGCCGTGCCGCGCAGGGATGCACCTAAAAAAGCGCTTTTGTTTTGTTATCCAACCCGTTCGTTTCTGCGATTCCTTCGAAGTACAATTCATAATGATTCCACGGTGCCTCACCGTCACCTTCCGTGAGAGAAAGCATTGGTCTTTTTATAAGCTGGTCCGTAGCTGTATGTTGCGGTCGATGAGGTGATGTATAAGGTGTCTCACCTGCTTGCTGAGACCCCACCGAGTTAAAACAAATACTCGCAGGCCGATTTGGCTCAACTTGGTTAGTGTCGTTGCTATCGGGGCTCTCTCTTTGAATTTTCGAAGACGACGGCGTAGATTGACCGTTAGGCGGTGGAACATTAGCTACTTTGTCGGCGGACTTGACACTGGGGTGACTCGCCGTATCATTCAGTACTCTATTGACAAATTCAGTTCACTTAGTACTGAAAAATCGGCCATCTGCCTTTGTAGTGCACTTAAGTCTTCTGCAGTATTTTATCCAGCTGCTCTTGGGACATGCTTCCTGCTTTCCCCTTGTTTTGGTTGTGGTCGAGAGTTGACGATTATTCACGAAAAGTAAATATGGGCTCGTTCTGCTTCGAATCACGGAAGTTATGAAGAACTTACCGGTAACTGAAAGGCAGTATTGAAACAGAACTTGCTGCAGGTAGAGGTCCAGGTAGGCCCTTACCTACTGAGGCTATGGGGAATCTTTCCGATGTCGTATGAGGCAAAGGACGAAACTCTCGCAATAATTTCTACCTGTTGAATAGAAGTTTCCGCTCGTTGTCTCGAATTTATATAAAACGTACAAAAACAATGAAAAATTATTTAGAAGATATCCGAAATATTTCACTTATACCAACGGCAAAACAAAAGGCCGGTTTATTTCTCTCTCGTTGTTTCAAATTTAAACGACAGATGAGTAAACTTAGAACTTCGGCCAATCGTTTGCGTTCTACAAATGTTGATAGCATATGTAGGGTTAGTCTGGAAAATATTTTCAATTCTATAGCTCGTTGATGAGCGAAGATTGAACAAATATTGCAGAGATCGAACACCATATAGCTCGCTGGTTAGCCAGTATTAAGCCAGTAACAGTCCTCTTGTATTTTATTTGTTGTTGACGAGCGAGGATTAACATGTATTTTGACAATTTGTTTTTGGTCCGCAAATCTTAAATCGCCGCAAATTTTATTACTATAAAATCTTTTGCCTTTTGTAAACCACTGATCAGCAAATATAAGGCCAACGTAGTAGATTATTGAATATTTCAAAGCGCAATAACTCAAATATAAAACAAATATAGAAGATCTTTTGTCTTTTGTATACCGTTGATCAGCAAATATAAAGTGAACGTTAAGAATGATGAATCGTTGATGCCAGATATGGAAAAAAAATTCTTTAATTAATTTGCAATTCTCTGATCGTGTTTTTGAGATCATTCATTAGCGAACACAAAAAAAAATACATGAGTTTATAATTCAGTGGTTAGCAAATATATTCAAGGAGTCTGAACATTATTTTGTTTCGAAATTGTTTACGTCAAATATAAAGAAATGTTTAAAATGATTTGGTTTTTTAAAAGAAATCATTGATGCCAGATATAGAAAAATTCTTTAATTAATCTGCAGTTCTCTGGCCGTGTTTTCGAGATCATTCATTAGAGAACACAAAAAAAAAAATGTATGAGTTTATAACTCGTCTGTTAGCAAATATATTCCAGGAGTCTGAAAATTATTTTGTTTCGAAATTGTTTATCGTCAAATATAAAGAAATGTTAAACGTGATTTTGTTTTTTAAAAGAAATCATTGATGCCATATATAGAAAAATTCTTTAATTAAACTGCAATTCTCTGACCGTGTTTTCGATATCATTCATTAGAGAATACAAAACCAAAATACATCAGCTTATAACTCGTCGGTTAGCAAATATATTCCAGGAGTCAGAAAAATATTTTGTTTCGAAATTGTTTATCCTCAGATATATAGAAATGTTAAGAATGATTTGGTTTTTTAAAAGAAATCATTGATCCAGATATAGATAAATCCTTTAATTAATCTGCAATTCTCTGACCGTGTTTTCCCACAGATATAAGAATATTGGCAAATACTTATACCCTTTCAATCATTTCCGGTCTAATATAGACTATTTAACAGATATTTTGCGTGCCGACAGCCACTAATTAGCAACTATGAAGAAATATCGAATATTATGTTGTATTCTACAATAATTGATTACTAAACGTAGAGCAAATATTATTATTATACTTCCTGATGAAAAAGTATGAAAAATTTACAAATTTCCTCGTATTATTAAAATCCAGCTTCTATTTTGCGTAGCCTGGTTAATCTAACAAAACAATGCTTCCACCTACTAGGTACAACAAAACGCTAATAATAAGAACTTACACGGATTATAATTTACACTAAGTTTAAATTTTTACAGCAGGATACCTTGAAAATGGCGGATGAATCACGAATCCTTAGTGCACAATTTAAAGATGACAATAAGAATTCCACAGAAGGCACCGCCAATTCTTCTTTAATTGCGGATGGAGGGTTAGCGGGTTCCCCTTTACGGGAATGATTGTACCCCATACTTGACACCAAATTGTTACAGTTTTTCCGTCTATTACCAGATGGCCGAGCGGATGCCAATGTAATATGGTTACTACTTCCTATAAACTTTACCTTTTTGTTCCCATCAGTGGATCCAGCGCAATTGGACAGGAGCCCCGAAGGCAGCAGTTAGACGGGATAACGCTTGGCTTCCTAATTCTGCAATAGCTGAGCTGAGATGGGACCTAATAGATGGCCAGGCAAGCAGATCCTCTAGCCAGATGAGCACTATACGCTACGCACGAGCAAAAATCAAAAAACCTCTCTTGAGCAGGTGAAAAATGGTCCAACACAGGTAGCGGTTCTACGCCGTCTTTTCCAAGGTAATCGTGTTTTTTTTTCGCCTTTGTCGTGATCGGTCGTTTGATCTTGAGTGAACGTGTGTCTCTCTCGCTAATAGTGACAGTGCTTGCATTCATCTTCATAATTCAGTTATTTTGCAAAAAAAAAAAAAAAAATCTACTTACCTAGAAACGAATCGGCTCTCGAGGAGCATGAACTACATACATCATCCAGCGCAGTCATAATGCCGAGGCCTAAGGAATTCTCCATCTCTAACAGGTTCGCTCCACTAAGTCAAGTCGAACAGGTCGATGAAGATAACATCGAAGTTCCCAAAAAGGTACGCATTCCCCCAATCACCCTGATTGTTGAAAATAGTAACCTTATCGGCTGTCTTATGCCCTCTCTGGAAATCACAGAATACAGTATAAAAAATACTAGTATTGGAACAAAGATATTCTTCTATAATATCGAGGACCATAACAAGCTGTACAAATCACTGGTCAGTAATAATCAAAAAAATCATACCCATGATGTTAATCAAAACAAGCAATACAAAATAGTACTGTACGGACTCCATAAGATTGACTGCTCAATGCTTTTGAAGGAACTAAAAAATCTCGGTATAAACTGCTTAGATGTTAAGGATATGTTATTCAAAAACCAAAGATATCGTGATCATGCAACATATCTGCTAAATTTCAATAAAGGTAACATCAAGCTGAATGAACTGCGAATTAAAGGTAAAGTCATTTTCAACACTATTGCCAAATATGACTACTACAAACCCAATCCAAACAACCTACTCGTTGCTTCAATTGCCAAACTTACGGCCACGGTGCAAGCAGATGCCAAAGTGCAGCAGATGTGCGGGGTCCCACAAATCTAATGAATGCCCTGAGAGGGAAAATCAAGACGGTTTGCTGAAATGTGCAGCTTGCACTGCTTGTATTCAACTGCGGTCCATACATAAGAGCGACCTAAATCACTTTCAGAACAGAAATGGACCTGCAGCCATTCCCCAGACAGATCTCAACCTCAACAAAATACAGAATCAGTCGGGCATCGAATTTACACACACACACATCCAAATACATACTCAAATCAAGTACGTGCTAATTAAAACTCAAATGAACTCTTCACAAATAATGAGGTCATTAACATCACTAATGAGCTGTTAGCAAAAGTATCTTTGTGGTATGGGATCTCAAAGTTATGAGGTTGCAGTCTAGTCTCTCCACGAAAACCTTCCTCTCTAGTTCGTCAGCTTCTCCCTTCTTCTTCTGATAATGGCATTCGTCCTCATTTCATACAGTCGTTTTGAAGGTAACCCAGTCTACTACATTTCCAGCATCGAAGGAGACCACGCGAAGGAGTGCTTTCTGATGATGGAATTTTGCTGCGAGTCTGCTGCCTAGCTCGATATCTTTGATCTCCTTCTAAATCTTCCATTCGTCGTCGTTTTCTGCAGTCCCTTTGGAGGTGTCCCGGTCAATTACAATTCCAGCTTCGAAGAATACCACGTGAAGGAGGGTTCTGAGAAGACTGCATTCTATTGCAAGTACATTCACCCACCGAAATTTCTCTCGCTCGTACTGTACTCCGAGTAGCTTGTCTGGCGGATTCGAATGCTAATGCATAGGCTAGAACTTCTGCTGTTGACTTCTTTCCTGCTAGCCTTAGTGCTTGTTGTAAATTTTGATCTGCAATAGCGTTCACAAATGCTTCTGTTGCCATTTCATTAAGGAATCCTGCATTGACGCTAGAATATGAAAGATAAGCTAATCTTTCCACATCAGCCTGCAGTTGTTGTAGTGATTCGCCATGCTTTTGAATCCTGTTGCGTAACTGCAAGCGATATACTTCCTGCATGTGTTCAACTCCATAACGTAATTCTATCGCCTGTACTAATGACGTGTAATCACGTTGCCTGTCAATCGATAATGTTTGTAATAGCTCTGACGCAGGACCTCGAAGTGCTAATACCAGAGCTGTACATAGCTTTGCCTGCATCATTCCATCCATTTACTTCGGAAGCTGCCTCGCACTGTCTCTTGAAAATATGCTGCGAATTTTGTCCATCAAATATTGGAGGTTTCATTCTGCCTGCACCGGATATTTCAGTTCTTTCAAGCCGAGGTTGTCGATGCTTCCTATTCTCCAAATCTGCTTTAATGTTGTCAAATTTTTCCGTAACATTTTGTTGTACTTCCGACACTTGTTGTTGAACTTCTAGCACTTCCTGCTGGATTCCTTCAATTTTCACAATTCGTTCGTCTAATGAATTTTTGCGAAAATTCTTCTGTTCCTCCAAACAGATTTCTAGACAATTCTGCAAAGAACTCTTTTGTTCATCAAAACGGGCTTGCAGAGAATTCTTTTGCTCCTCATTAGCTTTCTTCTGCTCATCCAAACGGGCTTCTAGAGGATTCTTTTGCTCTTCTAAACACGCTTGCAGAGAATTCTTTTGTTCCGCAAGAGCATGCTTTTGTTCCTCAAGAGCATTCTTATGTTCCTCCAAGAGAGATTGCTTTTATTCCTCAAGAGCATTCATAATCTGCAGGGCTGAAAGCTCCATTTTGGCCATTAAGGTACCCAAAACTTGTTCCGTGTTCATCGCAGGCTCTTCTTCAGCTTCTTCTTCAAAAACAAATGTCTCAGGATTCTTTTCTTCCTCAATCAACGCTTGTCTAAGTCGCTCGACTGGAACATTCTTTAGATTTGTCGTTTGCAATGATCGTATGATCGTATGATTGTAACTCACTCACAGTTTAATATAAAATTATCTTGCGGAATTTTTACACACGATTTCACAAAATTAATCACTCTTGGAATTTCAAAGTCAAATGCCACCCCTTTTCTCGCGAATTTATTTTACTTCTGACACCAGTTGTTACGAGCGTGGCCTTAGTTCATTATTTAAAACACAATATTTCGGAAATAAGTCAAAAGTTCTTTCTTTATTAAACGTTTACTCTCACAAATTCACAACTAACTATAGTTATCGCTAGAACGGTACTTCTAATTATCGCAATCACAATAGTTTACTTCGTTCACTGTCGCTTCACTGTCTGAAATAAGACTGCGCCTCCTGGATGTGAGTAGCGCCGTATTTATACTCCAGGAATTATCCTAGAACCTTCCTCAATATTCCATTCTCCAAACCCAGTTTACCAGGATGTCACTAACCTAAAGTTGTTTCCACTTCCAATAGATGTCACTTGTATCACCTTGTGGGACGTAACAATATATATATAATGTCAAGCACTTACAACTCTTGGTATGCTGGATATAATGTAAAAATTATGTTATGGAATGCACAGAGCATCGGACCAAAATCCAAAGAGCTCTTCTATCGACTATACGATTTACAGACTGGACAGGAATAATCAGAGAGACGGTGGGGTTCGCTATTTTCATCAGAAAAGGCATCGTGCACGCTCCGCTCCCCGCATTACCCACAAAAACCAATGAAACCATTGCGCTCAAATTAAATGGCAGACTCTTTGACTACACTCAAATTGCTGCTTGCTTCCCAGGAGGTAATTATAATCAAGCCAAAGGTGATCTTTTCAAACACGATCTCGATGTGTTTAACAGAATTCAAGACAATTTTATAGTTGCTGGGGACCTCATCTGTAGACACTCCGACTGGAATTGTGCAAGAGCCAATACTTGGGGAAAAATTAAAGATCCGATCAAATTAAGAAACATAACAAGAAAAACAATGAAAGCGCTCACGAGACGCCACCCTAAAATATTTCATAAATAGACTACAATCCAGCATAAGGAAAGCAATTTTTAGCCAAAAGTGTACTTCTCCTTCAAGTTAGCAAAATATGCCTAAACTTTATGGCACAAATTGTTATGGTTTTTATGGTGTAAGAACACAGCAAATATTTTAGGATATTAGGACTATGTTAGGGTTCTTATGTGCTGTGATTGATTCCTTTTCATGGCTTGGAACGGTTTTGTCTGTGCTTATATCTTTGCTTTGTGTGCTAAGCAGTGCTCTCGTTTGGAAAATTTCAAGAGCAGAGTTATGTTTCCTGTCAAAGCGGAGTACTTTCGGAAAAAAACGGATAACACAACTAACGAAATGAAAACAGATCATATTAACCCTTTTGGGCACACCACCCGAGTGACTATTTCAACTTTCATTTACGAACTAGGAAAAAATAATTTCGTGAAGTTGATCTTCTAATTAATCTTAAATCAAGTAATTCTAAGACAAGTAACCCGTTTTTCTATTAAAACTGTAAGATCAGGTGGGCGAAAAACTCAACTTATAATTTTCTCCTTAAAGGTATACCAGTGGTGCCCATGTACCATTATACATATTTGATGTTGATTGAAAATTATACATAGCTAGGAAAAAACGTACTAAATGCAAAAGGAGCTGATTTGGTAAATTACGTATTTATTAATATTTTGTATACAAGTATGAATCTAAGTTTGACTTAGGAAAAAAAAAATATTCGATTTTGATGTTGTGATAGGAATCTAATTATAAAATATCAATTATTTTCCATTTCTGTTGCATTCGCCACATTTATTCAATGTTACTGCATGGGCATTGCAAATTACACCTTTGCATTTTGCGATACCTCTTATTAAGTGATATTATTAGTTGGCAACTGACATGTTTGCATGTTACATGGCAGTTACCAACTAATATCAGACGACTTGAATATCATGAGCAAGAACTTCCGCTCCTGTTGTTGACGAAATTGGTTTATAGGTTGGCCCCGAATGCTTTCGATCCAATTTCTCGTGCTAAAATTCCAATATACATTTGAGAATCGTATTGATAATGTTTGTGTTGGTCGGATTGGACCATATCCATTACGAAGGATATTATGCCTCGGAATTCTGACAATTTGTGGAGGTTTGTATTTCTATCTCGTTTTATTTTTACCATGCAAAGCATGGACCTGTCATATGCAGCTTTTCTCCGGGCTCAGCATACATTTCGTCATCTTAATCGGTTTGCTCATCGTTAATATATGATTCTTCAGAATTGCGATCTCGGCTCATGGTCGGGGAGAATAATAATCTATATATCTCCAATTTTATCAGTTTCAAATTCAAGAATAGCCGAAGAAGTATCCCCAACTTCGTCTTCTCTAGAATCCTTGAGGTTTTTCTAATGCACTTTATATAACTCGAACTCTGATATATTACGTTCTGCGCAATACAGCTTTGCACTAACTAGAATATATTCCCTTCTTGAAGTGGGAGGCAACAGATACTGCAGGTATGAGGTTGACTAGATGTTGTAATGGGCCTTTTGACAGGAGTATTCTTGATGTAGTAGGTTTGTAAATCGGTTTCATATGGAAGACGTTTAAGTGCAAGGAGGTATCTCTACAATTGTGATGCAATTTACAGCGAAATTTCCAGCTAAAATGTAAACTTTTTCATATATTATGCCACAATAGTGGAAGAAAATAAAATTATAGCATTTCATTCGTATCTGAATCTGAGGAATGCGGCAAATATATCTGTCCAAAAACTACGGTCGTTTTAAAATGGTTTGTACAGTGCAGCTGAAATACTCATTTAGAAAGAGCTAATAACTAGTGTTCTTAATGCAATATTTTTGGTAATTCATTCCTCAGAATGAAGGAGCCGCGAGATACAGTAAATCAGAGAATATGGTCAATCATAAAATTTTCCTCGTTCCTTACCCCTTCTCCACAAAATACAGAAAAAATTGACAGTGCAGCAATTTGCTTAAATGGAATATAAACTCATGTACTTAGCTATTATTAGTAAGAAACAAGTTCATCACTAGATCTGGACAAACAAAGTTATGGGACGGCAAAAATATTAACTTTTCCACAGGTACCATGGATGTGCACATTGCAAAGATTTTTCTTGTGTATCCACAAGGATTGAATCAAACTTTTATAAATTTTGTTAATTTTAATAACTTTCAAATTGAAATTTTATTAAAAGCTATTCGTTTTATTTCAGTCGTGTAGCTAGTCTTGAGTTTAATTTTTTTTTCTCTTGCAATTGATTGCAGATCTGAATAAAACAAAAAATAAATAAAACTCGAACAAAGATTTCTCTTGATTTTCTCTTGGTTTCCTCTGTATTCCCTATAAATGCTCCTAGAATCTCAAAATGAGCGCTCACGTTAAACATATTGTTGCAAAATGCTTAGATATCCTCCCTGCAATGATGAAAAAGAAGCCTGCTGAAGCCTCAGGCGTACACAATGACGCTGATGAGGAAAGCGAAGTAACGCGACTGAGCGAGGACCCACAAAAATCTTAGAGATGGCGCAGCTTTCCCCTAATGCGGCGAATTCCAGCCCCCACCGACCTAGCGATACAAAGCTAACGATAAAAGATAGGGCCGAGATAGGGAGAAGAAAATTCTGGTCAACTGAAATTCCATCTTCATTTTCTATTATTTTATGAAATCGTAAATTTATTTCTTCAATTTATTAGCTGTTTACCTCTTTTTATTTGATTTGCTTTTCGAACAAAAGTGCGTGGTATTTAAGATAAGTTTTGATGAAATTGCATCCTCATCTGCTATTGTTTTATGAAATTATACATTTATTTCTTCAATTTATTAGAATTTTCCTCGTGTTATTTGATTTGCAGTACTTTGCTTTAAAAAAATGCGGGGTACTTAAGATAAGTTTCGCCGAAATTCCATCGTCATTCACTATTGTTTTGTGAAATCATATATCGATTTCTTCAATTTATTATCTACTTTTTTTTATTTAATTTGCGGAACTCCCATTTTTTCTATCCTACTGAGTGTAAGCACAAGAATTCTACCCGAACTGTACCCATTACGGCGCTATAAGCACATATTTTGAGAAACTATCAACAATCGAATCACAATTCGCAAAGTGATTGATCGTCCAAATAACCATCAGTGTCCAGGGGAAATTTCGCATTTACCTTCAGAATTTTATAAGATTTTACGTCCAGTGCCTAGTGGAAATCTTACACTTATTCTGCAAAATTCTGGATTCTACTTCCATTACAGGTTAAGCACTATTTAATACGGCCGCGCTGTCAGTGGATATTCTAGGAGTAGATCAATCATTGATTATTCTAGAAATGAGTGGCAGTGTTTGTTCTTTCCTTTAGCCCCTTTTCTTTCATAGAGCACAGAGAGATGCATAGATACGTACAATCCAGAATAGGTAACGACACGCCAATCGTCACATATTCACGCATTCACGTGCCTCCTATATTCGGCTATAAGTTACACTAATTACATTACACTATTGCATTACAAAAACTAACAGAGTTCTCACCAAGCCATATAACCTAAAAGTGGATCAATGATAAACATCTATTCCTCGACTGCGCTTGCTTGTCCTTATAATTCCATAAGCTGACACTGGGTAAATATCGGCAGGTAGAAAAAAGGAAAAGTTTGATGCTGGCATCACGTCTATCTGCAAACTTTATGGTCAATAATTTCAAATTAAGTTGAGTGAATGACATATAATAAACATTTCCGTTAAGGTGTCTGGAACCGAGCTCCGGACGGATAAAAAATGTGGTATGCAAGTGCATTATTGACTGTAGACAGACGGACAGACCAGCTGAAAAAAGACATGCTGAAAAAATAGACTGCTCCTTCTGGAACCTGAAAGTTACCTGAAAGTAAATATTGTTATTTCTGCCAACAAGCTGAAAAATAAATGGAGGAAAAACATTGCCAACGGCGTACATTTCAACATCCAGCCGGAGAGTTGCCAACGCCGGAGAGAGAAGTGATTGAGAGAGAGCGAGGGTAGTCTCAGCTGGTGTTAAGACCCCGGCTTTGGGAATACTGAGCCCAATCGCCCTCATCCACCCTGGCTAATCAAAAGCCAGATCTACTGCTTAATATAATCAGGTGTCTAATGTACGCTCTATTATCCCTTTACCCTTTATACCAGGAAATTCACTCACTCAAGCTCTACTCCGTGTGGCATGACAAACCAAGAAGTGAGCCAGAATGATATCACTATTAACAGAAGGTAAAAAAAAAACATCCAATCAAAAGAAAAAAAGAATACTTGAATGATTTCTTCTTTAATTGATTCCGCAATCCATCAAAACCGTTGCCTGCTTATAAACTAACGTATTACTAAGATACACCCTACTAACTGCGGTTAGAGATCTAAAAGGAAAATAGTACATTCGAATTGCCCTCCAGTTCTTTCTTTACTTTATATAAAACCAATGAGAATATATATAAAATAGTGGTTACTCAAAAGAATACAAGAGCAAGCGTGTTTTGTCTACATAGACTACACGTTCGTTTGGGGAAGACAGATTCCCTCGTTGGCTATGGTGCTGTTGTATCTTAGGTACATTGACCTCATTCATATATTTTCATTCTTTTTACTTTTTTTTTCTTAGCTTTAATTTAGCAATTTGGCATATCAGTAAGGTTATCTTATATGCACTGTAATGGATGGCGGAACATTGACACCACTTGTTTGACACTGCAACGCTTCCAAAAGTACAATTAGCATACTTTCACCCGCAGGTATCGCCCAATACTTTAGTATTTTAAAGTTTTATTCACAGATAAGACTATTAAACTTAAATATGAACCACTGAACCGTTTAGACTACTGATCTTAAATAAATCACGCTAATTATAAGTTGCGCACTAATACAGCCACCTATACTGCTGTTCTAGTTGGCGCACTGATAATTTCTTATTCCAAAATGAAAAAAAAGGGAAATCGAATAAAACAGGGTACACTCGTGAGCTCAATAACGTAATCAGAAATCATCAACAGGTAATTACATGAGCAAATAAGTGGCGCACGAAGCACTGATAATTTTCTTTACAGGTGTAAACTATGAAAATTCAAGGCAACACTATGCGGCAAATCAGCTAAACTTAATCACCAATGTTACCGCAGGTAATTATATTGTTCCAAAATCCTGCGATGTAAAGAAAAGCCTGCTGAAGCCTCAGGCGTGTGCAATGACGCCAATGAGGAAAACGATGAAGCGCGTCTGAGCGGAGACCCACGAAAACTAAGAGATGGCACAACATTCCCCTACTGCGGCGAATTCAGGCCCCTACAGACCTGGTAATAGGGAGGCCAGGGATAGTGCGATATAGAGAGCGAAGTCGGGTGGATTGGCAGATTTTTTGCGAGTTGAAGAAAACCTGGCATCTGGAATAGAACGGATTATGATAGAGGTAAAGCAATTAACCTCTGTTTGAAATATGAAGAAAGAAGTTTTTTTTTCGTTTTCTGCTTTGTAAAATTTTGGAAATAATTTTTGTTGTAATAAAAGTGGATGAAATCTACAAGAGTATTGGTGATTTCCAGTGTCAAAGCAAAAACGGAACATTAAAGGAATTTCGTTTCGCAACGGGACAGACCGCCCAGTCGTATTAAATAATCCCACTTTTCAAACAAAACAAATAGCGTACAAGATAAGTACTTCCCTTAATTGCAATTCATCTCGTTATCCTTGTGTATTAAAATGGTACTTTGTTTTTTAAATACTAGCTCTTTCTATACATTCAATCTGCGGAATTTTATTTCTCGACTAAAAGCGAATAGTGAACGTACTTCTTCTATCAGAAATTCATTTCAACCTTCTCTCGTGTCTTGTATTGGTACACTTTTCCTTCATAAGGAAACTTTTTAGCTCTCCGCAATTCTATTTTTCGAACAACGGCGACTACAACACCAGACATTACAGCAAAAACCTGGAACCGCCTTCGAAAAGTTTCAGTTTACAGCCCAAGTCGTTTTACTTAAAAATTTCGCCACTCAAACAATTTAGTTAAAAAGTAAATCAAAAGGCAATCCGTACCTTCAGTACGATTTGCGGCGAAAAATACAATATGTATATAAATAAGTAGGGTAAATACATTGCACGTATATGCGCGCCACGATTTTAAGCGACGCGACGGTGGCTGATGTTTTTTAAAGTGTAAGATTACATTTTTTTTAAGCCACCATCCACCGCGAATAATTATGGACAAGATTAGTTAGTAGGTAAATAAGGCGGTTTCTGGATCAATGGCATGTGTACTTATTCGACCTTGAGTGGGTGGTTGGGTGGGTGGTAAAATTAGCGATTAGAAGTAAGTTCAGATGGTTGGCATTGTTGTGTGTGTGTGTTTGGGGGGGGGGGTACAAAGGAGGGGGTCGGGCGGCTTCTTTGAAGTACAAATGGGGCCACCGTAAAATTTGCTGTTAGATGCAGAGTAGAAAATGTGTGGGAAAATACTAATTGAATTAAATGTGCGCGGCTACTTTGAAGTACAACAAAGGGGTCGCCGTAAAATTTGCGGTTAGAAGTTCAGATGGCTGGCATGCATTTGTGCCTTTAAGTGGGCACAAAGGGATCGCCGGATGTGTGGGAAACTGTAGTGAGATGTTCATACGCATCATTGTTAGAAGATGTTTAGCATCAATTATGGTATAAAAGCAAATGTATATTTCGAAATTAGATTAGTATTTATCGCGGTAGGGTTGATATCAATTTTATTTTTTTAATTTTCTCAGTTTTACTAATATGTAGGGTGAAACTCCGCCGATGACGAGTGATGAGGAGGAGTGGGATACGGATACGGATTCTGGAGCTGAAGTTTGTTCTTCTGAATCAGAGGCATCCTCTAGCGGCTCTATCTCGGAATTACTGGCTTCGGCACTTGTAAGAACAATATCATGGACTGCTTTTTCTTTATTTTCTTCTGCAATGAAAAATTATCTTGTTCATATGCCATCGATTTGTGTAATGTCTCCGTTCAACTTAAAGTACTTGGCTTTAAAAGCCTGGTACAACCCTCTATACTGGGAAGAGACAGTATACGAATACCTGCGTCATCAAGTTACTTGCTATTCGTTTATGTATCAACTTAGGCCAAAAGTAAGTACAAGGATTTTGGAGCAACAAGTGTATCAAGTAAATATACCAATATCGAACATCATTCAGACGCATATGAATAGAATTGATACGTGTGTGAAAAATGAAATTGATCTTTTAGAACCCAGTCTCCGAGATCGATTTAAATATGGATTCTTTTCTAAGACAGAATATTATTTAATTAACGATCCATCACCTAAGATTAAGTATTTTTACTTTTGTGCAGCGGATGCTAGAGAAACAAAATGGAGTTAATTTTTATAAAAAAAACAGAACACTGAGTATGATGTTCAACGTAGAATTTTTATAAGAAAAACAGAACACCAACAGTTTTAATTTTAATTTGCCTTTTTATTTATAATAATAATTTTTTTATGTTTATAAGATCTTTAATAAAAACGTTACAATATGACTCTTAATATAAAAGACAAAACATGAAAAAAGTCGCTCTGAAAACAGAAAAAAAAGCTCTAACTAAATCTAAAAGATCGCAAAAGGCTCAACGGAAAAAAGAAAATTGGGAAAAGGTATGAAGACTAAAACTAGACATGTCACACAAAAACACAAAAGAATAAAAAACAAAGGTGAAAGATAAATGTAAAAATATTCATAATAACTTTGAAATAAAGTTATAATACCAAAGTCGAAGTTATCCTAAATTCGAAAAGTGTGCCTATATCTACAGATAAGTGGCAGTTCCAAGAAGAGTCCCCCATGAAAAATAAACCAAATAATTAACAAGATTTTTTTTGTAAAAACGACTGAATGAGCAATTTAGAAACGAATAATATTATTAAATGCCGCTAATACTGTTATAGAGTCCCGCGGGGGCAGCCGGTAGTATAGTAGACCTCTACAAACTGCCCTCATCAATCCTCCAGCTTAGCATCTCTAACAGAGTGCCTGTCTTTCCCACAATACTTGTAACGATTGTAACTAGTGTTAAAAATGCTGTGGCCTGTTATCACCAGCGACAGACAAGAGCTCCGTCCTGAACCGACGATAGTGGTTGCCATGTGCAGTTGAATGTGTCTGTGTTCGTTGCCAGATATTCGAGACGTAAACTTCTCTTCAATGTGTCAACGAAGTGGGGCTTAAGTGCTTGTGCGTGGTGTTGTGGGTCAGTGTTCTAATTTCCATCTTCGACTCTCATGTAGTACAAGTGAATCGTAGATTTGGCCAGTGTCAGCACAAAGTCAATCAGAGAATTCACCCGACTACAAACCGTTGGCCCCCCCATAGAAACGATGTGCTAGAAATGCTGAAATTCGGGTGGATCAATTGGCTCATATCGCGCACGAGTTCCATTAGATCTTGCAAAGCTGGACAAGTGAATAACCTCGGAAACAGGGTGCCTTTACCAGCACAAACTCTGCAAATCCTCTGAACTCGGCGGTCAATATGTGACAACTGAGTAGGATGCATAAGACTATGATGCAGCAATTTGAATGCTACATCATCAACATTTTGTATCCTGTATACTCCGGAAGTCTTATTGATATAAGCACGTCACGAAGCATACGTGTTGTAAGTGTGCTGAAAGGTATGTGAGGTAGTCTGTTCAGAACGAAAGCATCTTCCAACTTAGTGCCAGGGTCACTGGTCCCAATTGGCGAAATCTCTCCCGCCCAGAAGCAGCCAGGTCATGTGGTTGTGCAGTGTTAGTGTTTATTCGACAGTTTCCAGAGATATCAATAATATCACCGCGAACCGTCAGTGTATGCGTATCAGCTTCAAAACCTCGAGCATTTCTGAACACTGAATCTATTAACTCAGGATTAAACCTGATTGGAATCGACTCGAATTGCTACATACATAAATTATACCTGCCTAAAAAAGCCTAAAATAAATACCTAATTATAAATTAATAAAATTTAGAAAATATTAAAGTATTTCATCCATAAAATTTTCAGATAAGCTAATCAGTGAAGAAAATTGCGTCAGTAATGAATTAATCCATGAATTAAATCAAAATTATTCCCATGGCATTTGCCAGTAGAAATATTTAATTTAAAAAAGAATAAAAGAAAAGACAAATCGTACCTTCAGTAGGATACATGAGCTTCAACTGCTAACATAGTTTTTATCCGCACCAGTGTTTAATTTTAATTTCAACTAGTTTCTTCTTATATCTACGGCCGAAAGTTTTTCTAGTCTGACTTGTTTAGCTTTGCAATTGCTGCGAGACTTTTAGTCGATTAAAATGTGCGCGTTCACGAAAAATAAGTTAGTGAATTTAATACTTACCATCATCGGTATCAATTTTGCCGTAAGTGGTTTCAATTTATTTGAAGATATGAGTAAACAAACACAAACTCAGTCACATACTCAACTACAATCCCAAACGCCACAAATAGGCTCTCAACGCGTCACACGTGCTAGTAGCACCACTACCTCTGCATCTGCAATGTCCTCTCCATCTCTTCAAGATATTGGCATCAAGACGGAAATGTTGAAACTGTTCGCTCTGATGGATGAAAAAATTGTGGCTCTTACCAAAAGCTTCCAGATGAAAATTGGCGAGGCCATTAAGGGTCTTAAAACTTCCATTGCTGATTTGGAGCTTAAGCTTATTGATATTTTTAATAAAAAAACTAGTGAGGTTAGCATTAAAATCTCGTCACTTGAAAAGCAACAAACACTATTGCAAAACAGATTGGAGTCTATCGAGCGTGGTCATAAGGCTTCTGATGCTGTAATCACCGGCGTTCCATTCTTGAGGAATGAAGATCTAACTAAAACGTTTACCTCTGTTTGCTCCAATATTAGCATTGAAAAACCGAAAAACCATATTTCTGCGGAGGAATAATAATAAAAACAAATGTTTGTGTTTGCGTGATGTCGGCATAGATGCTATGGATACCAGTTCCGACTCGCCCCCGATTTACATCAATGAGAGTCTGACATCATTAAATTACCAAATTCAGCGCAAGGCCCTTGTACAAAAAAAAAAAACAAAACAACTACTCAGTGTTTATTCTCAGTCGGGCTATGTGTGGATTCGTAGGTCTCATGGAGCAGCTGCTGAAAGAATTCTGACCTTGGATGCCCTTTAATTGACTTCTATATGTTGAATTGATTTTGAATGCTGGACGCGGTGACTAATGATTTTATCAAGGATGATTCACTTCTCAGTCGTTTTTAGTTTGCACGTATTTCTTAGGGCTAGGTTAAATGATTTAATGAACTTACTCAAATATTATTTATCCGATTGTTTTATATTGTTTAATCAGTCATGTAGATTAATTATTAGATTTCTATTTAGCACCTCATCTTACCTAATTAAGATAGTTTTCCGTAATTATTTTACCATGAAATACTTTTATCCTGTTATTGTAAGCATTAAGTTCTTGTTATTAATTAATCCATTATTTTTTGCATTCATTGAGATTGGCGATGTGCATATAATTGTTGATTTTTATTCCAATGGTGGATAACGTAAATCGCTTGGATCGATCAGGTAATATTCGCACAGTTGTTAATATTCTTTCTAGGCAAAGTAATGGGTTGAAAATCTGTCACCTCAATTCACGAAGCATGCTTCCGAAAATTGATGAAATGCGGATGATTTTCGAGGGTTCTGATGTGGACGTGATCTGTGTCTCTGAAACACGGTTTAAGCCTGATCTGAATAATAGGCTTGTTGAGATACCTGGATATGAAGTTCTTCGTAATGATCGCTCATGCCGCACTGGTGGCAGTGTGGCTATATACTTCAGGAGAGGATATCATTGGAAACCTGTCCTGAGTAGTGAAAGTTCTATTGCTGGTGCCGATTATATATTCTGGTTGGTTCAGGTCTTGATAAATGTCTGATTGGCTGCGTATATAGACCACCTCACATCAATCTTGATAATCTCAAAAATGATCTTTCCAACATCGTTCCACAGTTTTGTGATGTCATTAACTGTGGCGACTTTAACATCAATTTTCGTGATGGTTCTAGCTCAAACTCATTTGATAACATTATATTATCTGTAGGTCTTTACAGACCCAGTAGCGAACCAACACGGGTTACCAATTCAAGTTCTTCCCTCCTTGATATTTTTCTTATCGCTGATCAATCCAAAATCAACTTCATGAACCAGGCTTCTTTTCCGGGTATATCAGACCATGACCTAATTTTTCTCATATATAATCTCCATTTGCAGGCACGTTCTATTCAGAGTTTCCTTTCCTTCCGTAATTATAATGCGATTAATTTAACTGATCTTCATCTCGAGGCTGCTTTCTTCCCTTGGGATACCGTTAATTATCTTGATGATGTTCACGATCAAGTTGAATTGGTAATTAATGCGATCAATTATCTCCACGATAAATATTTGCCTCTTGTCACTAAACGTGTTAGGCGAATTGACTGTCCTTGGTTTTCCGAAAATATTAAACGCTTGATTCAGTTGCGCAATAGGGCTTATTCTGTATGGAAACAATACCGACTTACAGTTTTTTGGAACCAATTTCGGTCCTAACGCAATCAGGTTACCAATGCCGTCCGTCGAGAGAAGAAAATATATTTCTCATCTATTCTAAACAACTATGGAAGATTTTAAAATCTCTAGGCATTGGTTCCTCTAAAAATTTTTGTTGCACAGAAGATCCTGATGATCTTAATAGACAGTTTCTACCTCATGCGAGGTTGTATAATGGTAATGCAATTGATATCTCCTTGATGACTTCCCATGCTTCCAAGACTTTTAGCTTCTCTCGCGTTACCGAAGTTGACATATTTAATGCAGCTTCCAGTATTAAGTCAAATGCGTTAAGTATCGAGGGCATTAATCCACGATTTATCCGTATTCTGCTTCCTCATCTTCTTGCACCTCTCGCTCATATTTGCAATACATGCATTATGAGATGCCAGTTTCCAATTTACTGGAAACTTTCAAAGGTCATACCAATCCCTAAATTTCACACTGACTATCGTCCGATTAGTATTATTCCTTTTGTTTCCAAAATATTTGAAAAAGTAATTTTTCTTCAAATATCTGAATACAACTTGTTTCATGATTGTCAGTCTGGCTTGCGACTCAACCATAGTTGTACCTCTGAATTTTTATAAGAAAAACAGAACACCAACAGTTTTAATTTTAATTTGCCTTTTTATTTATAATAATAATTTTTTTTATGTTTATAAGATCTTTAATAAAAACGTTACAATATGACTCTTAATATAAAAGACAAAACATGAAAAAAGTCGCTCTGAAAACAGAAAAAAAAGCTCTAACTAAATCTAAAAGATCGCAAAAGGCTCAACGGAAAAAAGAAAATTGGGAAAAGGTATGAAGACTAAAACTAGACATGTCACACAAAAACACAAAAGAATAAAAAACAAAGGTGAAAGATAAATGTAAAAATATTCATAATAACTTTGAAATAAAGTTATAATACCAAAGTCGAAGTTATCCTAAATTCGAAAAGTGTGCCTATATCTACAGATAAGTGGCAGTTCCAAGAAGAGTCCCCCATGAAAAATAAACCAAATAATTAACAAGATTTTTTTTGTAAAAACGACCGAATGAGCAATTTAGAAACGAATAATATTATTAAATGCCGCTAATACTGTTATAGAGTCCCGCGGGGGCAGCCGGTAGTATAGTAGACCTCTACAAACTGCCCTCATCAATCCTCCAGCTTAGCATCTCTAACAGAGTGCCTGTCTTTCCCACAATACTTGTAACGATTGTAACTAGTGTTAAAAATGCTGTGGCCTGTTATCACCAGCGACAGACAAGAGCTCCGTCCTGCACCGACGATAGTGGTTGCCATGTGCAGTTGAATGTGTCTGTGTTCGTTGCCAGATATTCGAGACGTAAACTTCTCTTCAATCTGTCAACGAAGTGGGGCTTAAGTGCTTGTGCGTGGTGTTGTGGGTCAGTGTTCTAATTTCCATCTTCGACTCTCATGTAGTACAAGTGAATCGTAGATTTGGCCAGTGTCAGCACAAAGTCAATCAGAGAATTCACCCGACTACAAACCGTTGGCCCCCCCATAGAAACGATGTGCTAGAAATGCTGAAATTCGGGTGGATCAATTGGCTCATATCGCGCACGAGTTCCATTAGATCTTGCAAAGCTGGACAAGTGAATAACCTCGGAAACAGGGTGCCTTTACCAGCACAAACTCTGCAAATCCTCTGAACTCGGCGGTCAATATGTGACAACTGAGTAGGATGCATAAGACTATGATGCAGCAATTTGAATGCTACATCATCAACATTTTGTATCCTGTATACTCCGGAAGTCTTATTGATATAAGCACGTCACGAAGCATACGTGTTGTAAGTGTGCTGAAAGGTATGTGAGGTAGTCTGTTCAGAACGAAAGCATCTTCCAACTTAGTGCCAGGGTCACTGGTCCCAATTGGCGAAATCTCTCCCGCCCAGAAGCAGCCAGGTCATGTGGTTGTGCAGTGTTAGTGTTTATTCGACAGTTTCCAGAGATATCAATAATATCACCGCGAACCGTCAGTGTATGCGTATCAGCTTCAAAACCTCGAGCATTTCTGAACACTGAATCTATTAACTCAGGATTAAACCTGATTGGAATCGACTCGAATTGCTACATACATAAATTATACCTGCCTAAAAAAGCCTAAAATAAATACCTAATTATAAATTAATAAAATTTAGAAAATATTAAAGTATTTCATCCATAAAATTTTCAGATAAGCTAATCAGTGAAGAAAATTGCGTCAGTAATGAATTAATCCATGAATTAAATCAAAATTATTCCCATGGCATTTGCCAGTAGAAATATTTAATTTAAAAAAGAATAAAAGAAAAGACAAATCGTACCTTCAGTAGGATACATGAGCTTCAACTGCTAACATAGTTTTTATCCGCACCAGTGTTTAATTTTAATTTCAACTAGTTTCTTCTTATATCTACGGCCGAAAGTTTTTCTAGTCTGACTTGTTTAGCTTTGCAATTGCTGCGAGACTTTTAGTCGATTAAAATGTGCGCGTTCACGAAAAATAAGTTAGTGAATTTAATACTTACCATCATCGGTATCAATTTTGCCGTAAGTGGTTTCAATTTATTTGAAGATATGAGTAAACAAACACAAACTCAGTCACATACTCAACTACAATCCCAAACGCCACAAATAGGCTCTCAACGCGTCACACGTGCTAGTAGCACCACTACCTCTGCATCTGCAATGTCCTCTCCATCTCTTCAAGATATTGGCATCAAGACGGAAATGTTGAAACTGTTCGCTCTGATGGATGAAAAAATTGTGGCTCTTACCAAAAGCTTCCAGATGAAAATTGGCGAGGCCATTAAGGGTCTTAAAACTTCCATTGCTGATTTGGAGCTTAAGCTTATTGATATTTTTAATAAAAAAACTAGTGAGGTTAGCATTAAAATCTCGTCACTTGAAAAGCAACAAACACTATTGCAAAACAGATTGGAGTCTATCGAGCGTGGTCATAAGGCTTCTGATGCTGTAATCACCGGCGTTCCATTCTTGAGGAATGAAGATCTAACTAAAACGTTTACCTCTGTTTGCTCCAATATTAGCATTGAAAAACCGAAAAACCATATTTCTGCGGAGGAATAATAATAAAAACAAATGTTTGTGTTTGCGTGATGTCGGCATAGATGCTATGGATACCAGTTCCGACTCGCCCCCGATTTACATCAATGAGAGTCTGACATCATTAAATTACCAAATTCAGCGCGAGGCCCTTGTACCAAAAAAAAAACAAAACAACTACTCAGTGTTTATTCTCAGTCGGGCTATGTGTGGATTCGTAGGTCTCATGGAGCAGCTGCTGAAAGAATTCTGACCTTGGATGCTCTTTAATTGACTTCTATATGTTGAATTGATTTTGAATGCTGGACGCGGTGACTAATGATTTTATCAAGGATGATTCACTTCTCAGTCGTTTTTAGTTTGCACGTATTTCTTAGGGCTAGGTTAAATGATTTAATGAACTTACTCAAATATTATTTATCCGATTGTTTTATATTGTTTAATCAGTCATGTAGATTAATTATTAGATTTCTATTTAGCACCTCATCTTACCTAATTAAGATAGTTTTCCGTAATTATTTTACCATGAAATACTTTTATCCTGTTATTGTAAGCATTAAGTTCTTGTTATTAATTAATCCATTATCTTTTGCATTCATTGAGATTGGCGATGTGCATATAATTGTTGATTTTTATTCCAATGGTGGATAACGTAAATCGCTTGGATCGATCAGGTAATATTCGCACAGTTGTTAATATTCTTTCTAGGCAAAGTAATGGGTTGAAAATCTGTCACCTCAATTCACGAAGCATGCTTCCGAAAATTGATGAAATGCGGATGATTTTCGAGGGTTCTGATGTGGACGTGATCTGTGTCTCTGAAACACGGTTTAAGCCTGATCTGAATAATAGGCTTGTTGAGATACCTGGATATGAAGTTCTTCGTAATGATCGCTCATGCCGCACTGGTGGCAGTGTGGCTATATACTTCAGGAGAGGATATCATTGGAAACCTGTCCTGAGTAGTGAAAGTTCTATTGCTGGTGCCGATTATATATTCTGGTTGGTTCAGGTCTTGATAAATGTCTGATTGGCTGCGTATATAGACCACCTCACATCAATCTTGATAATCTCAAAAATGATCTTTCCAACATCGTTCCACAGTTTTGTGATGTCATTAACTGTGGCGACTTTAACATCAATTTTCGTGATGGTTCTAGCTCAAACTCATTTGATAACATTATATTATCTGTAGGTCTTTACAGACCCAGTAGCGAACCAACACGGGTTACCAATTCAAGTTCTTCCCTCCTTGATATTTTTCTTATCGCTGATCAATCCAAAATCAACTTCATGAACCAGGCTTCTTTTCCGGGTATATCAGACCATGACCTAATTTTTCTCATATATAATCTCCATTTGCAGGCACGTTCTATTCAGAGTTTCCTTTCCTTCCGTAATTATAATGCGATTAATTTAACTGATCTTCATCTCGAGGCTGCTTTCTTCCCTTGGGATACCGTTAATTATCTTGATGATGTTCACGATCAAGTTGAATTGGTAATTAATGCGATCAATTATCTCCACGATAAATATTTGCCTCTTGTCACTAAACGTGTTAGGCGAATTGACTGTCCTTGGTTTTCCGAAAATATTAAACGCTTGATTCAGTTGCGCAATAGGGCTTATTCTGTATGGAAACAATACCGACTTACAGTTTTTTGGAACCAATTTCGGTCCTAACGCAATCAGGTTACCAATGCCGTCCGTCGAGAGAAGAAAATATATTTCTCATCTATTCTAAACAACTATGGAAGATTTTAAAATCTCTAGGCATTGGTTCCTCTAAAAATTTTTGTTGCACAGAAGATCCTGATGATCTTAATAGACAGTTTCTACCTCATGCGAGGTTGTATAATGGTAATGCAATTGATATCTCCTTGATGACTTCCCATGCTTCCAAGACTTTTAGCTTCTCTCGCGTTACCGAAGTTGACATATTTAATGCAGCTTCCAGTATTAAGTCAAATGCGTTAAGTATCGAGGGCATTAATCCACGATTTATCCGTATTCTGCTTCCTCATCTTCTTGCACCTCTCGCTCATATTTGCAATACATGCATTATGAGATGCCAGTTTCCAATTTACTGGAAACTTTCAAAGGTCATACCAATCCCTAAATTTCACACTGACTATCGTCCGATTAGTATTATTCCTTTTGTTTCCAAAATATTTGAAAAAGTAATTTTTCTTCAAATATCTGAATACAACTTGTTTCATGATTGTCAGTCTGGCTTGCGACTCAACCATAGTTGTACCTCTGCTTTACTGAAGGTAACTAATGATATTCGAATTGCTCTTGATGAGGATAAGTTCGCGGGGTTAATTTTTCTCGATATTTCCAAGGCCTTCGATACTGTTGATCACTTACTGCTTAGCAAGAAACTGGTAGATAATTTTCAATTCTCGTTGCAGACTACGAAATTTGTCTATTCTTGCCTTTCTAGTCGTGCAGAAATGGTGTTTTCAGCTTATAGGTATTCATCCCTACTTTCTGTTGTATCTGGGATTCCTCAGGGATCAATCCTGGGTCCATTATTCTTTACTATTTTCATAAATGATATTTTTACCTGTAATAAGCACTGTCATATGCACCTGTGTTCGAACCAAATCGGTTCGAATACATTTTTGTTTTTACCGATTACTTTTAAAGGGAAAACATCCTGAAAAAAAGCCATGTATTTGTCATCTCCATAGCACATTGCACAAATACAATACAACAATATATCCTCATTGAGCAGATCAAATTAAAATTCTTATCATATGATTGAAGCAATTAGATTCGTGCTAAAAACATTTGCTGAAAAAAAGCAAAACAAATTCAATCTAATTACAAATTTTCCCAAATATAGGTATAACATCTAACCAAAGCATGTGTTGTCATGTAGCATATAATGCATGGCACAAATACAATCAGATCAAGCAGATCAATTTGCAACTCTATCATCATTATAAGTACTATCGAACGGGAACTTCTTCTCTACGTGATAGAGATAACATTTTTTGCAAATATACAGAATTAAATTTAACACAGCAGCAAGGATTGCTTTAAATTTCTTGTTGCTATGCATTTTTGTTCGTTGCTATGCATATTTTATCTCTAGTACCGTAAAATTACAGATGAAAGGCCAATTTTTGTGATCGTGCGCCTCTGCTACTCTATCATTGGTGTCGTGTGCAAGCAAGGGCTATATAAACAGCAATTTAACTCGACTCGAGCTCTTTTTCAGTTTGGCAGTGGAGTGAGTGACTTGATAATTTTTCTTAGTGGTATTTAGATTAGATTCGTAGAGGGGTGTGTAGGCGTCAGCCTCGCAATCACCGCGACCTAAAAGATCTATTGTGAGTCCCCGTTGAATCTATTCCCTTTCTAGGTTCAGACTGTTAATAAAGTCTAGGATCCTTCTGGGATTGAGGTTCCGTACGTAGTTAGGTGTAGGAAAAGCATGTTCGAGATGGAGTATTCTCCGCCTGGTCAATGCTTCGCAGTTGCCGCGCAGGTGCTCCGAGGTTTCATGAGCATCCTGGCAAAAGCGGCAGGATGAAGTCTCAGCCAAGCCCATCTTGTTAAGGTGATACCTCAAGGGGCAATGGCCTGAGAAGTGTTCTGTAATTATTTTGAGCTCTGTTTTCTTGAGGAGTAATAGTTCTTTTGTTTTTCCTCCAGAGGTGTCGATAAACTTTTTTGCCTGACGAAGTCCTTGTAGCCTTTCCCAGTATAGGGATTTTTGTTTGTTCTCCCAGTTATTTAGGGCAGCTTTGAGGTAGCACTTTGAGGTGCCACAGAATAGCTCCGGTCCGACAAAGGGAGTTTCCGCTCCTCTTTTGGCTAGGCCATCAGCAATTTCGTTGCCTTTATGGCCCTCATGTCCAGGTACCCACATGAGGATAACTTTGTTTCCTCTTGATAAATCTTTTAGGGTTTGTAGACACTCCCACACTATCCCTGACTTGATGGTGTAGGACTTTAAGGCCTTGAGGGCAGCTTGACTGTCCGAGAGAATATTAATAGTTGAGCCATTTATGGCTCTTTTAATGCAGGTATTGGCGCATTCTTCTATGGCCAATACCTCGGCCTGGAATACGGTAGGGGTAGAGCCCAGGGCCTTTGATATATGGCATCTGGGGCCGTATACGCCCAGTCCGACTCCACTGTTCGTTTTTGAACCGTCTGTATACCACACCATCGATCCTTGTTGAAAGGACGGTTTAGTGGAACGCCATTGCTGTCGGTTTCCCAAAACCACATCGAATGGTCTTACAAAATCCACCTTAGGTGTGATTATATCAGATATTGTCGTCATTTGCTCAAAGCGTATCTGTTTTAAGATACTTAAATGACCAACCAGATTCCCTGGTTTTAACTGTTTTTCCTTTTGCAGTCTAATAGCACTGGAGATTGCTTCCTTTTTCAACTGCAGATGTAGGGGTGGAAGGTTTAGTAAGGCTTCCATGGCTGCTGTAGGACAGGTCCTCATGGCACCAGTTATTCCTAGACAGGCAAGTTTTTGGCCACCATGCGAGGGCCGCATAGGTGACCATGGGTCTAACAACCGTGGTGTACATCCAGTACATCATTTTTGGCTTCAGACCCCATGTTCTGCCAATGAAGCGACGGCACGTGTAGAGAGATCCTATCGCTCTTTCCGTCACTCTAGACAGATGCGAATTCCAGGAAAGTTTCTTATCTACGGTGACCCCCAGATATTTGACTTCTTCTGAAAATATCAATTCCGTGTTATCGAGAAGAGGAGCCTTTAGTGAAAGCTTTGATCTTCTCGTGAACGGAACGATAACCGTTTTGTTTGGGTTTACACTGAGGCCTTTGGTTAAGCACCTAGTGCGGACTTTAGAAAGGGCTTTTTGCATGAGGTCGGATATGACTTGGTCATGCTTGCTCCGTATCGTGACTACTAGGTCATCCGCGTGGCCTTGTACGGTAAAACCCGAACTGGTCAGCTTCTCTAAGAGATCATCAATCACGATCGACCATAGGAGTGGAGAGAGAACTCCTCCTTGTGGGCAGCCTTTAGCTGCAGTGATCGTGACTGAACAGTTTCCTAGAGTAGTAGTTATCCTCCTGCTTCTAAGCATGGAGTCTATCCAATTAACCGTGGGGGGCTCGAAGCCCTTGTCCTCGGCAGCTGATTTAATTGCTTCGAAGGAGGTGTTATCAAAAGTACCTTCTATGTCTGCAAATGCACATAAGGCCACCTCTTTTGCTTCAAGAGCTTTTTCGAGGTATTTAACCAAAGTGTGGATGGCAGTCTCGGTAGACTTGCCTGCTTGATAAGCGAATTGCTTAGAATGAAGTGGTGATTTAATCAAAACTTCACTTCGAATATGTAGGTCTAGGATTTTTTCCATCGATTTAAGTAAAAATGACGAGAGACTAATGGGTCGGAACGATTTGGCTAGAGAGCTAGCTCTTTTTCCTGCTTTGGGTATAAATACCACCCTGACGTCTCTCCAGCATTGGGGAATATACCCCAGGGCGTAACTGGCTTGAAAAATGTTTTGTAGTGGAACAAGTATTTCTTCAACCCCTTGCTGTAGTAAGGCAGGAAAGATGCCGTCCCCTCCAGCAAATTTAAAGGGTTTAAACGTACCAACGGCTCATCTAACCTTGTTAGGAGTGAAGATTCTTCCCGCAAGGCTCTTACTCCTGTTAGAGACCCTGTAATTGCCCACCTCAATTGGGTCTGGAGCTACTATTCCTTGAACGGGACTGGTAGAGTCGGGGAAGTGAGTTTCAAATAAGAGCCTGACTGTTTCCTCACAACTCTCAGTATAGTTCCCATCTTCTTTTTGAAGTGAGCATATACCATTCGTGTGATCCTTCGAAAGTACCTTATGGAGCCTGGTAGCTGCGGGCAGTTGATCTATGCCATCGCAGAAGGTCCGCCAGGTTCTTCTTTTAGATCTCCTTAATTCTATGTTATATTCCGTTAGAGCCTTTTTATATTCTCCCCAGGTACCAGAGAGCTTGGCTCTGTTAAATAGTTTTCTGACTTCTTTTCTTTTCAAACTCAGTGCCCTATTCCACCAAGGTACCTGCCGATTACAAGTTTTTGCTTCAGAGGGCAACTGTGTTCGAATGAAGTCAGTACATCCGTTTGTAGCTGCGTAGTGGCTGAGTCCAACTCCTCCGTTGTGCTAATGCTACTACCGGGAGAGATAACTACAGCCTTAAGATGTTGTCGATAGAGTTCCCAGTTAGTTAATTTAGAGATTCGGTACTCTAGACTTGAGTTAAGTGCGGCTTCTATATCGAACCTGATATGTCTGTGATCGGACATGGAAATCTCGTTCGATACGTGCCACCTAATTATTTTTGTGCTTATGAACATACTGGCAAGTGTTAGGTCCAGGACCTCTTGTCTGATAGTGTTCATAAAGGTTGGCTTATTACCTCGATTTAGTATCTCTAAATTATTAGATATTATAAAATCGTGGAGGTACTCACCCCTGATGTTGGTATCCGTGCTGCCCCATAGCGTGTGATGTGCGTTCGCATCGCATCCAACGATAAATTGCTTTCCTCTTCGTTTGCAGTAGCTGATGAGTCTTTTTAGCTCTGTAGGAGGTAGTGTATCCGCATCTCCAGGAAAATAGACTGAGGTCACTACTACCTCGTGACTACCTCCCGGAGTTGGTACCTCGAGAGCTACTGCAACTACGTCCCTCGAAATGAACTGCGAAAGAGGAATAAAATTTAGATTAGTGTTGAGCAGCAATGCTGCCCTGGGATATTCATGCTCATTACTGTAAATAAACTTACATGATTTTGTGGGAAGTCCTTTAATGCGGCCTTGATGTACCCAGGGCTCCTGTATGAGCGCCAGACTAAGTTTCTCCCAGACAAATCTCCTGCTAAGCACGTCTGATGCCGCTTTGGCATGATGGAGATTTATCTGGAGGCAACTTAGATGATGATTAGTCATGACTAGGATGACCTTTTATGGCCGCTAGCAGCCTTGATAGGAGATCCTTTCGGATTTCCTTTTTTGCCCTGCTTCGCACGGGCAGGAGGAGGCTTCTTCTTAGTACCTTCGGACTTCTTTGCGGAAGTCCCCGGCTTAGCCTCTGCAGTTCCGACTGCTTTACCGGGGCCAGCCTTAGCCTTGACAGAAAGTTTAGGCCTGCTGGTTCCTGATGTCGATGGCTGAGGCTCATCAGTCAGAGTTTTAATCGGACCTTGGCCATCCCCAGCCTCCGCCACAGTCTTTACTGCCCCACCCTTGGGCCTAAGTTGGACTGAGCCGAACGTGTACCCAATTGTGTAATGAGCCTTTTTTAACTCCTCCATGGACGTATGGTCCACGGAGAAGGTTAGCTCTGTTACATTTGGTTTTGTGTCTTGCGTAACACAATCCACTCTGACACCTTTAACCCCGCGTTCTGACCCTCGATGTAGTCGAGAATCAAGTCCGTAGGGTCCTCAGCGCTGTTGGGAAAGTATCCCACAAGAACTTGTGGGCGAGGAATTTCACTTTCCTCGACCAGGACAAGGTTGGCTCCTTCCCAGGGTTTTAGCTCCCCAACTACACCTTTTAGCCACGTCCTTAGTGGTATTTCCTAGTGTTGTGAATTTTTATTAACAGTCTAACACTTTGTTTGGTTGACAATTGAAATAAATTTTTCTTATTCTGGGTTGCGACTAGATTAGGAGATTTATTTGGATAGCGACTAAATAAAGATTCTTATTACGGGTAACGACTCTAATAAGAAATTTTACTAATACTATACACTTTATTGTGGGTAGCGACTACAATAAAGATTTTTATTACGGGTAAGGACTGTAATAAGAAATTTTACTAACACTAAACACTTTATTGTGGGTAGCGACTACAATAAAGATTCTTATTACGAGTAACGACTGTAATAAGAAATCTTACTAATACTATACACTTTATTGTGGGTAACGACTACAATAAAGATTCTTATTACGGGTAACGACTGTAATAAGAAAATTACTAACAAAACACTTTATTGTGGGTACCGACTACAATAAAGATTCTTATTACGGGTAACGACTGTAATAAGACAATTACTAACAAGACACTTTATTGTGGGTAACGACAACAATAAAGATTCTTATTACGGGTAACGACTGTAATAAGAAAACTACTAACACAAAACACTTTATTGTGGGTAACGACTACAAAAAAGATTCTTATTACGGGTAACGACTGTAATAAGAAAATTACTAATAAAACACTTTGTTGTGGGTAACGACTGCAATAAAAATTCTGTGGGTTTCGACTACAGTAAGAACTACTCACCTCCTTTATTCTGGGTATCGACCAGAATAAAGAATATCCCAATCCCAACCTCAATTAAAATTTTGAAATCAAGTCAGTCAACTGCCAAACATAGATCAGGTGAGTACAAAGTTTATTGCAACAACATTATTATATTTATTATATATCTTATATTTTCCGTTTATTGAAATTTGATAAAGTGAGCTCTTAGTATTTCAAATTTATCGAGTATTAAAGCTCTAGTTTAACAGTGAAGTGTATAATTTGTAGACATACAATTAAAACCACTAACTTTATACCAGTGGCATCAATTCTCACTACATTATTCATTTTTGCATGTACGCTTGCAGATGATGTGCAGGCGTATCTCTCAAGGCCTGTTGGTTTAATTGAGGATGGCGTTAGCTGCCTAAATGAAGACCTCGAGAGTATCCACCAATGGACCATCCTAAATAATCTTCTCATTAATCCAGCGAAATCGAAAGCTTTGGTTACTTACAGGACTACTATTGACACGTCGTACTTTCCTCCGATCATTCTTAATAATTGCACAATTCCATATGTTGAATCGGTTCGTAATCTTGGGGTAATTTTTAAATAGACCTTGAAGTGGAACGACCACATTAAGTTTATCATGCGTAGAATTTACGGAGGCCTTCGTTCGCTTTGGGCCACAAGCTTCTTTACACCTACTGAAACGAGATTGCATTTAGTGCACACACTACTGGTTGCCTTATTAACTTATGGGTGTGAAATCTATGGCAGGCTTGATTCTGCTTGCTGGAGGATCCTTTTAACTGCATTTAATTCTATGATTAGGTACATATATAACCTTCGTAGATTTGATCACGTCTCACCGTATGCTTCTGCAGTTTTCGGTTGTACTCTTGAAGCTTACTTGCAGTTTCGATTGAATACTTATGTCGCTAAAATCCTTAAATTGCGCAGCCCAAATATTTGTTTGACTTACTTACGTTCGCTCGGTCCATCCGGACAATAACTCTTATTTTGCCTAATGCTAGTTACCTTGTCAGTAAATGCCTGTTCTTCATCCAAGCTATCAAATTATGGAATTCTTTGCCAGCTTCGTTGCGAAGATCGCTTATGTCAAGCACCTTCAATCACAATGCTTTAATTTACTAGTTACCTTGTTAGTAGACGCCTGTTCTTCATCCAAGCATGCATTTCCATCCAAGATTGCATTTAGTGCGCACACTACTGGTTCCCTTAATAACTTATGGGTTTGAAATCTATGGCAGGGTTGATTCTGCTTGCTGGAGCATGCTTATAACTACATTTAATTCTATGATTAGGTACATGTATAACCTTCGTAGATTTGATCACATCTCACCGTATGCTTCTGCAGTTTTCAGTTGTACTCTTGCGCAGCCCAAATATTTGTTTGACTTACTTACGTTCGCTCGGTCCACCCGGACAATAACTCTTATTTTGCCTAATGCTAGTTACCTTGTCAGTAAATGCCTGTTCTTCATCCAAGCTATCAAATTATGGAATTCTTTGCCAGCTTCGTTGCGAAGATCGCTTATGTCAAGCACCTTCAATCACAATGCTTTAATTTACTACTCTTCTTAGAGTAATTATTTATTATAATTTAGTTTTAAATTTTCTTTCTACTTAACTTAATTATTTTCCTCCATCTTTCTTAGCCTTGTAGTTTTGTAAGTCTAGATATAAGTTTTGATTTACTATGTAGTATAAAAATCTTTGTTTTTTTTTTAGTTATTGTATTCTTTAACTTGTGCAACTCAGTAGAATTTTATATTCTCATTTGTACAATGCCAATTGCTGAATAAATTGAATTGAATTGAATTGAATTTGTCGTAAAAATTACAATATGTATGTAGGAACGTACATACATATTAATAAAAAAGCTTTCGCGGTCCAAAATGCGCGCCGCGAAAATACATTGTATGTATACGTGCTCCCCAATTTCAATGGACGGGACGCTGGCTGATGTTTATAAAAGCATCAAAATTCAAGCCTCCCTCCAACGAAAAATATTCTGGACTTGTTTGAACAAGTCCAGAATAAATGAAAAATTTTCTCAGGGTAGAAATGCAACTATGCATTTTCTACCCTCACCGACAGCTCTTGATCGCGATAAAAATGATCAAGGGCGCAGTCGATTTTTAACACGAAAAGAGTCGAATTTGAAAACAAAAACGAGTAGTTTCAAAAGGTCAATAAGCGGCGTTTCTGGAGTAAAATTATAAAGAGAGTTGGATTTTGAACTTGGTTCGGGTGGTTTTTAACAAAAAGAAAGTAGCAGAAAAATTGCATAATCACGACTAAAGAATAGGGTAGTTATTAGAAAAACAAAACATGTAACAGAGTTGAAGTGTAATTCAGTGGTAAAAATATAATTAATTTTCGATACGTGAAAGAGTTTGTAGAGAAGAGAAGTAAAATAAAGAAAAGTTAAAGTGCTCACAGTGTCTTAAATATGTACATGCCCCTCCTATAACAAACAGCAGGAACACGCCACCACGTGGCTAGTGGATAACTTCGGCTTGTCAGATCTCAGACTGTAAGTACCCCATAGACAGTTTCACAACAAAAACTGTAACACTTGGCGCAGCCGGTAGGATAGAGGAAGCCTACTTTAAACAAAGGAAGTATAAGCGCTCGAAAGCCCACTATACTACGAATCAAAAAGGAGTTTAGGACGAAATGGAATACTGGGCAAGACACCCTACCCTCCGCCTGAAGTTGATTCTGGCTTCAGGAGTATTTCGATCTTTCCGGCTCCCAACGCCCGGGGTCGGACAGCTTTAAGTGCCTCTGTTTGTAAAACACGCAGCCACCCCCTCATCAAAGCATTTCAGTGCCTACGTGAGACAATAGCGGGTTTCATCCCAGTCCAGGATAAAAGAAGTCCACAACCAAAAGTGCTAAATCTACACTTGAAGGAAGGAAGAATCCTCAACCGAAAATCTGCGATCCGGAGCTGAAAGGTACTTCGAAGTAGGCAACGGGCCCCCCTTTCAGCTTTTATCCAGGGGAAATTAAGTAGGCCACGGACCCCCCCGGCAGCAGAAGATATTCAACCGAAAAAAAGCGATCCTGAATTGAGAGGAACTTCGAAGAAGGCAATAATCCCCCCTCTCAATTTGAACCAAGGCAATTAAGATGGCAGAAGCCCCCCTAGCTGCAAATTTTACACACGGTGGTCCATGAGCAAGGAAAGCTCCCACCAAGAGATGCCGCAGGAAATAGCACCATTTCAACCAACTCCACAACAATCTTCCTGACCGGGCGACCGCACCAGAGGGTGGAGTGCAAACACCCCCAACAATTTCAACAGTAAAAGGGCTAACACTCAGCAGTGGGACAATCCGTACAGGTCCCCAACAAGTAAGATCTTCTAATTTAAATTTAGAAAATTATCTAAAGTATCTAGAGGGGACAGCGCGAGACTCCTCCGAACTTTCTGTTATACAGTGCGATTCTATTGATAAACAGCTCATAAAGTCCCGTGAACGGCGGCTTGAGCAAATCGCGCAATTCAAAGAAAGTACGGAAAAATTTAAATAAAGCTTAAAGCAATTTGGGGAACTCTCGCAATCTCTCGAAACAGAAATTACAAATAATAGTGTAGAATTAAGAGGAGGTGCCATTGAAGACAGTGTCCGTGATTCCACCGCGAGTGAAATCCTTTTAAATTGGCTGGCCGACTCCCTCCCGGAAACCAGCATAGAATAAAATAGTTCAACAATAGTACCAAGATCAAAGTCAAAAATCCCCAATTTAAACATGGCAGATTACGCTAAAATCGCAAAGCGAACTGCCCAGCTCGATCCCCTATTTTCGGGAGAACAGCACCCCAAATTGAGCCTTGAGCTCCAAACTTTCCTAGGATGCAGCAGGCAAGTGATACAGTGCATTTCGGTGGATGAGCTATCAGCATTTTTACAAATCTTTCCCACCAGACTTCGGATCGAAGCTTACCAGTTTTTTGCCTCAAATATGCCCACAACTTTCAAAGAAGTAGAGGAACGGCTAAATCGCATATACCTGCCTAGAGAAACTTACCAGGATCTGGTAAATAAATTAATCATCACTAGGCAGTACCCATTGGAAAACCTCGCATCGTTAACGGCACGAGTAAAGCAAATACTGGCACTCTGCAATGAAGCAGCAGAATCCAAATACGGAGCCACAGCAGCACCAGCTGTTAAAACGCAGCTGGAAGATTTCGCAAAAAACGCCCTAAAGACTGGAGTCAATAACCCTTATATGTGTCAGTACCTGTTGACAATGACCGACGGCACTGTAGATGAATTAATACAAAGAGCACTTGACATGGAACGTCTCAAGCAAAGTGCTCTATTCCTGCAAACTTCAGGGCAATTTCAACAAAATGTGATACGAAATACACTACCCCATTCAATAAGTGGAATTAACTCACCAGCAAATCACAGCGTATTTAATCCAGGCATAATGCCATTAGCTCAAGTTCCCCACAGCAACCCTACAAATACAAACAGTCACAACGCCGGCACAGTTCACACAAGCACACACACCATCGCCGAATATAAAACAGGAACCACGATCTCCAAATAGAAATTTTAATGTATAAAATAAAAATAATTATTTAAATTAAATGAATTGTAGTTTCTGTAATTTAAGAGGCCATACATACGCCGATTGTATGAAACGTAAAAATACGCCGTACTGTGCGAACTGCAAAATGTATAACCATGACATACGTGACTGCAGGAGAAACAACAATAGTTTCCCGAGATCACATAACAATAATGTATCACCAAATCAACGACCAAGAGACCCACAAGGTCCCAACAACTCAAGAGTCTATAATGTGCGAAAAAAGTGTGAGTTCTGTGGCCGTTCTGGACATATATTAAGCGCATGTCAACAAAAACGTAAATGGGAAGCCCGGAGTCAGGGAAACGACGTACAATCGACCCAAAACTCCCCGGCTCGACTATAAAACTGCCATCTAACAAAATAGGGTCTCCTCAGCAGCCCGATTCCAGTGTCGCTACAGTAAAACTTCCTTTAGGCATAGGCCTGAACGGCCAAACTAAACTAGTAGTAGACACAGGCGCGGAGGTAAGTAAAATAAAGAAAAGGTCATTAAAAGATCTCAAAGAAATTAACTACAATGAGGCATGTACACTTCAAACCCCATTTGGTACCGGAAAGACGCTGGGAAATTGCCAGGGAAACTTCGTTTTCAAAAACAAAATTCCCTGCAAGTTTCAAGTCGTAAAGGACTTGCTTGGCAAACAGTTTACTGTCATCTGGAGAAGAATTAGTGCTGGTTAGTTTTCTCAACGCTAACAGTCATCAAGTAGTCATACATAGCTTAAAGTTACAGCTACATCCAATAATCGACTACACCATAGTCCCATTAACACACACAAAAGACGACAACCATACGTACATTCCCATACCACATTTAGAGGCAATATCAAACACCACAAGAAACGGAACTGAGTGTCCATAGCCTGCCAAAAAGGTGCATATAGCTCTTCCGTCCAAAATCCCGAGGCATAAATCACTATTAAACAAAAAAAGGCCATATAAGAACGGTAGCGAGACGCTAAAGCCTATATTAAATGTACATATTACTCCACCGTCACACAACACAAAAAATTCTACATGGTCAAAAAGCAAGAGCATTGACGCGCATGCGTGTATCACACTACCTAAGGCAAAGACCACACAGGTGTACCAAACTCAGCCGTCAACAAAGCAGGAAGCAAATACCCTGCAACATGCTAAAAATAACGAAATAAAGCCTCAAAAGGAATCAAATAAACCTCATCTACCTACAGGTAACAAGTTAAACAGGCAGAAAAGTCAACCCAAGGTTCAGCTGAAAAATCAGTAATTTTACAACATGTACGATATCTATACCCGGATTATGAGATTCCGGATGACATAAAGCAATACCCGCGTATATCCTGGCTAAAGCATGAACTCAGCCTAGACCCTAATTTGACCGCAAAAGAAAAAATTTCGATATCAGAAACCTTACCTGAAACACAGCGGAAAATAGGAAAGTAATTAATGAGCAGCTAAAATAAATGCTAGACAGCGGGATAGTCCAGTCTAGTAAAAGCCCTTGGAATTCACCTCTACTAGTTGTCCCCAAGAAAGCGGGACCTGACGGTGAAAAAGGTGGCACGTCGTTGTCGACTATCGTAAATTAAACGAAAAGACAATGGGAGACCCATTCCCGGTACTCCGAATATTCTCGACCAACTAGGTCACGTAAGGTATTTCACCACCCAACGGCTATCACCAAGTTCTTGTCGACAAAAAAGATCGACATAAAACTGCTTTCAGCACAAGTTATGGGCACTACGAGTTCAAGGGTATGCCATTCGGGCTCAAAGGAGCCCCCGCCACATTTCAACGCCTAATGAATTTCGTCTTAACAGGCCTACAAGGCCTCGAATGTTTTGTCTACCAAGATGACATTGTCATCTATGGAAAAAATTTAAAAGACCACAACGAAAAGTTGAGGAAAGTCTTCAATAAGTTGAGAGAATAACTTAAAACTGCAGCCAGAGAAGTGCTAGTTTCTACGAAGAGAAGCTGTTTACCTAGGACATAAATGTTCTAGCGGAGGAGCCCTACCAGACCCAATTAAGACGGCCTGCGTTCAAACATTTCCTGTTCCAAGAACAGTTAGGCAAGTTCAGTAATTTTTAGGATTTGCCAATTATTACAGGAAATTCATTCCTGACTTCTCCAAAATTGTACGTCCAATCACGAATTTACTCCGAAAGGCTGTAAAATTCACTTGGACAGAGAAATGCCAAGAAGCATTTCAGAGCATAAGAAATGCTTTAATTTCCCCACCACTTTTGATTTATCCCGATTTCACAAAATCTTTTAATCTTACTACGGACGCAAGTAACGAGGCTCTAGGAGCTGTTCTTTCTCAAGGAGAAGTCGGAATGGACCAGCCCATTGCCTATGCAAGCCGCACATTAAACAAAGCCGAAAGAAATTACTTTACTATACAGAAGGAGCTATTGGCTATTGTCTGGGCTACGAAGAATCTCAGGTGCTATCTTCAAGGCCGGAAATTCGAGGTCTATACTGACCATAAACCTCTCAAAGGTGTCTTCAATGTGAAAGACCCTACCTCCAGTTTGGTGAGATGTCACCACAAATGATCTGAATTCGATTACAACATAGAATATAAGCCAGGGAAGTACAGCACTAATGCCGATGCACTAAGTCGCATCCCTCAAGCATTAAAGGAAGATACTTTAGGCAATACCTTAACGGTAAAAGCCCTAGTCCACCATACGATGGACTCAGATGTGGAGGAAGACAATTCTACAAATAATAAAAAGAAAAAGAAATGCGCTCATTGTTTCGTCGTGACTCGAGCTCAGAAGCAAAAGGCTCAAGAGACAATAAATGGCTCCAGTGTGGAGACAGAAGAGCACACGAAAGCGGACCAAAACGAAGTTCAACTCACGGAGGCGGAAACACTAAACCCAGCATCGCTTGATCAAAAAGTAAGTACTGGTAGGAATGATACCATATTACGAGCCCCACGGAGATCCAAGCAATCTTAAAAGATTACCACGATGCTCCATTTGGTGGCCATCAAGGTGTTATAAAAACTTACAAACGCATAAGATGCAAGTATTGGTGGAGACACATGCTTAGCGACATTAAAAAATATATTAAAAAATGCCCAAAGTGCAAGACGACGAAAGCATCTCCACAATATAAAATGCCACTGGTTATCACGAACATCGCAGAACAAGCGTTCGACAAAATTTACCTCGATATCGTAGGTCCATTAGAAGAGACCACATCAGCTAACAAATATATCATGACCTTCCAAGATAATTTAACAAAATTTGTCGACTGGTATGCAATACCTAATGCCGAAGAAGTCACAGTAGCGCAGGTTTTCTTTGATGAAATCGTTACGCGCTATCGCATACCCAAGAGAATACTCACCGATCAGGGAACAAATTTCCTGAGTGAATTATTCAAAAGAGTATGTAAGCTTCTAAAGGTAAAGAAACTACAAACTTCAGCATACCACCCACAGTATAATGGAGCACTAGAGCGTGCGAACAATCGTAGATGAAAATCCCAAAACATGGGACCAATACCTACGAACCGCATTAAAGGCAACAATACAAAGGCATCTGGGAGCGGCGCTGGAGGAGAGAAATCTCGGAGCAATACTCCGGTTTCGCAACCTCAGACTCGGAGTGCGACCAGTGGAATGTGTGGTAGAACAAAGTCTGCTTCCCCTCATATTGACTACATGGATGTAAATATGGAAGCACTTGAGAAGAGACTTATGACAAATATTAGCAAGGTCTTAACAGAATTCAAAAATGAAATTTCCGACAAAATTGACCAGGCTGTTACTGCTATTCGAGGGCAAATTGATTGCGTCAGACACACCAATGAGTCTTTGCCACGCAGAGTTGGATTGCTGAAAAGTGAGATTAATGATATTCTAGGTTACACTTGTATGCTATTAATTAAACATTTATTATATTTTTTTTTTTGCTAATTTTGTTGTTGCCGATTATACAATCTTACTTTCCCTATTAAGCTGTGGCTTTCTGTATGTGCCCTGTTCATGTTGTCTGAATTTAACGTTACGTAGTATATTACCATGGACCAGATAGGAACTATGCTAAACATTTTTAGCTCAAGAGTGTATGGTCTACATGTTTGCTATTTGAATGCGAGGTGTTTGCGGCCTAAGATTGATGAAATGAGAAAAGCTTTTGCTGCTTCCGAAATACACGCTATTGTGGTATCACAAACGTGGCTACATAGTCATATTCCGACAAAATTGGTTGACGTTCCTGGATTTCAACTACATCGTATTGATAGACATGTTCGAGTCGGAGGAGGTGTTGGCATATATGCCAGAGATAGTCTTAAGTCGGTTACCATTGGCTTCTCTTCCTCCCAGTCTTTGGAATTTATATGTGTTGAAGTTAGGTCTACTTCTGATAGGTGCGTGCTTGTCGCTTCTTACTTCCCTCCTAATATGTTTAGTCTGGAGGATGCACTTTAATTTGAGAGCACCATAGCTTCAGTCATACACTGCCATGATAATGTGATTATTTTTTTATTTAATGTATTATTTTAATGTAAATATCGTAGCTGATAGTTCTGTTACTGATAATCTCTCATACATGTTTCAATCATTGGATTTGAAGACGGTCAATACGCTGCCGACATATTGTGGCGGTGCGAATCCTTCTCTTCTTGACATGTTTTTGGTGACAGAGGACGATAAGGTATTATTTTTCGACCATCTTAGTCCACCAAGCTTTCTGGACCATGATTTATTATTTTTAACATTCAAATTCTCATTAACAACATCAAATGTTAATATACTAGAATCATACCGTAATTATAGTCGTATAAATCATGAGGTTTTCTTAAATGATTGCTCAGATCTCCCTTGGTCAACGGTTTATGAGTGCACTGATGTTAATTATCAGGTGGAAATTTTTCAGACTCTATTCCACTATCTTCGTGATAAGCATGCACCTCGCCGAAGGTTGCGTAAACGCGTGCAGTCATTTCCATGGTTTTCTGAAGAAATTGAAAACCTAATTTCGGAAGGGGACTTTCTATTTCGGAGATATAAGAGGCTAAGAACTGCTGAGTCACACCGATTATATAAACTTTTACGAAATATTGTAACACTAAAAATACGGAAGGCTAAACGGAGATATCTCGGAAGACAGCTTGATCCTGTCTTACCTCCTAAAATATTTTGGGGTAATCTAAGGCGCCTTGGCATACATGGTAAGGAAGATCGTGGCTGTGAGCTGGATGATGTTTTACCTTCCGCTGTGTTACTGACGATGAGACGTTGATTGTCATTAATTCGATTAAGTCGAGTGCCATTTGTCCAGACTACATTCCTCCACACTTTTAAAAGCTACTCGTACCTGTGGTGCTTCCTGTAATGACTCACATCTTTAATACAATTTTAACATCTGCTAATTTCCCTATTAATTAGAGGAAAGCTGTTGTTATTGCTATTCCTAAAAAAAATTCTTCTCCGAGCAGTTTATCTGATTACCGTCCTATCAGTTTGCTGTATTTTCTTGCCAAGGCTATTGAAAAACTTATGGCTTATCAAATGCTTAACTATATTGAAGAAAACTCATTACTATCATCCTTACAATCTGGTTTTCGTCGAAATCACAGCTGTGAAACTGCTTTATTAAAAGCGAGCTCAGATATACGTATGGTGCTTGATAAAGATGATATGAGTATTCTTGTTCTACTAGACTTCTCTAAAGCATTTGATAGTGTAAGTCATAATAATCTAAAATCTAAGTTAGCTAATGAATTTGGCTTCTCTACCTCTGCTTTCAACACTTTAAAAAGCTTCCCAAAACCTGGAAATCGAGTTTCTGAGCCGATTCAGCTTAGATGCGGTGTACCGCAAGGATCAATCTTTGGTCCGCTATTATTCAGTCTGCACATGAATGGCCTACCTAACGATGTGCAGGTGTCCTTGACGTTGCCCCAATGGTATGTCGGAGGATCATTTTGTGGATTAAATATGGACCTTGAACGTATACGTGAATTGTCTGCTGCTAACAATTTATTATTAAATGCCGGGAAATTTAGTTACACAATCAGATATAGGAGGGCGTTGGAGCCGTACTGACTTCCTCCGGTTATTATGAATTCATCTGATATACCACACTCTAAGTGTGTTAGGAATCGTGGTGTGATGCTTAATTCACAGATGTCATGCTGCGACAATGTTAAGAAAATACTAAATAATGTTTATGGGATATCTCCTCGCAATCAGTGCTAAACTTAGGATAGTAAAAACCCTGCTTATACCGCTTTTCACTTACGCAGAGCATCGTTTTCCGGCATTAGACTAGTAATTGCTCTCGTAAATTGAATGTTGCTTTTAACTGTTGTATTCGTTTCATTTATGGGCTACGGCGATATGATCATGTAAGTTTTTTACCGAAACGTAATTCGGGGTTGCTCTCTACATACGTATCTTCAACTGAAAGCCTTAATATTTTTTACATAAGCTCGTGGTATACTTGTAAGCCTGATTATCTATGTGAACATATTCAGCTTGCCCAATCTCCAAGGCATTTAAATTTAATTATACCTCGTTTTGCAACGTTGACTGGCGCTCGTTCCTATTTTGTCCATATACCTCGAATATGGAATTCTCTAACAATTGAGATTCAGCGGAGTGAATGGTTGGTGCATTCCGGAAGAAAGTGATTTGAATTGTTGACTACTAGTAATAGATTCTAGGTGGAGTGTGTCCTCGGCATACAGTAGTTAGATACACAGTAGTTGATATATAGGTTAGGTTTTTCCTTTTGTGATAACTTCTATTCTGTAATATGCAATTGGATATGTCTAATATTGTACATATATAAAGATTGTAAATCATGTTGTACAAACCAATTATATAATTATATGAAGAAATAAATATGAAATAAATATGAAATAATCCACCTATCTTGACTGGCAGACAGAGCGTGCTTTCAGCAACCGATCGCCTTCCGCACCAAAAGGCGCGTCCTATCGCTTTTGCTTGAAGAAGACCTGCGAAGCCTTCATCAAACGTCTCAGACTTTAGCAGATGAACGATGGACGAGGTAATCAAATAGTTTATCACGACTGACCTACCCATTAAGGATAATGGAAACAGTCGACTACGCCATGAGTTTACAGCTCTAGAGAGTTTCTCAAGAGCGATGCGGCTATTATTTTTATTTACTCTCGCGTCCGATATACACACCTAAATACTTCAGGCAAGTATTAGTCCATTGGATGTTCAGTGGAATATCTGTAAAATCTCTCTACCTTCCACACCACAAGCCTTGACGCTTACTTAGGTTGATTCTTAGCACACCGGTATACGTTCGTACTGTTCGAAAACAGCACAAAGCGACGGGAGAAAGCATCATCTCTTGTCACGAAAATAGTAAGGTCATCCGCATACGCCAACATAAGAGGCCTCACATTAGTGTATGGCAGACGAAACTAAATACTGTCCGAGCATTCGACGAAGAATTCACCAGTAGCGGCTCCAATGAAAGATCATGAAGCATACCTGACAATGGACAGCCCTGTCTGATACCTCGATGAAACGAGATAGGAGCCAGAACTTGCCCTTGATGCTTAATCAAAATCACTGAATCTCTATAAAGTTTCCCGGCGATATCGAGCTACCTGGGCGGAAAACCAAATGCCTGAAGAGCAATCAAGAGATACTCGTGCGAGAGCGCTATCAAAAGCCTTTTGTTGGTCTAATGAAATTATGGCTATTTTTTGTCCCTGTCTGTTCATGGTAGCCAAACAACTTGCTTGGCTACAGCGATGTTGTCATACGATACTACGACCAAGTACACAATAGCACTGATCCGGGTGTATTACCGAAGCAATCACTGAGCGGAGTATCGCCCCGAACACTTTGCAGGCTATTTTGTAGTCCTACATTACATAGGATTACTGGCCTCCAGTTCCCCATCCTATACAATTCTCCCTTCTTTGGAATCAAGCGCATAACAGACCTCCTCCAACTAGAAGGAAAAATCCGAATGTGTCTGCAACCGCCGAACGGAAGACTTCCAAAAGGTCAGGAATTAATAAATCCCTGAAACGTAGTGAAGAATTCTGGAGTCAAGTCGTCATAACCATGTGAAGTGTGTCGCCTTAGATCCTGTTCTCGCAGAAATCATATCCCTCCAATGTGATTACTGCATCCAGGAGCTCCTTACTGTCTTAAGAGAAAGTGGGAATATTCTCAAGAAATTCATGACTGGTCGAGGATGTTGTCGAAGTCGATTCAGTAGAGACTACTGTAGTAGTCTCGAATTATATTCTGATAGTTGTTCCCCGTTGAGGACTTGTCCAGATTCATCAATTATCGATTCGCCTCACAAGAAGCAGGTACGTCGTGCTAGTCGCCTGAAAGAAGTACTCGGTTGGAGAGTCGCCTTCCCTCAGCCCAGCGTGATTGGCTGCGCAACACAAACTACCAGTCGGAGTGCTCCAGATTTTATCTGAGCTCTTCTTGTACTGGAGCTGGTCAAGAATTTGAGAGATCTTCTCGCTAGGAATGTTTCCATCCCCTTCGAAACCTCAAATTGGCTACCAGTCGAAATGGTACTACCACACGACTCGTAGCCACTGCAGCTCGAGAGACCAGTCTCATCCAACCCGGTCATATCGCAGTCCGAAAGCTGTGCGAGAGATATCTCCGCTTCTCTCACAACAAGCTTCGAAGTGCGAACTCCACTATCGTCCTCCTCCGAGTGGGCCATTTTTGGAGCGACTTGCTTTGCTGAGTCGAGAGGAGGCAGCATCGCCCGGTCCATCTTCGCCTTCCTTTTCCTCGTACTCCCTTTCTTGCCTACTTGGCTGCTTGACTCCTCGTCGGGAATAGCCCGTGTTTTCACGTGCTGACGTGGCGTAGTTTTCAGCCGTAATAGTTTTTGCCTCTGGGACAACTTCAGGAACCCTAGTCACTGGCTGCTCCAGGTTGAGTGCTGGCAGAAAGTTCCTTCTCCGGAGTCACTACTGTGGCAGTGGTTTCCTTCGAGGGAGCCTTCTGTTCAGCCCTCTTTATGCTTTCTCTTGGGGCAGTGCTCACATGAATCCAGTGCCTTGAGCCGGATATGCTCAAGTAGGAGCCTCTTGGAAGCGTGCAACCCTTGTTTAGAGTGATGAACGCTTCCCGGCTGGTACCGAAAATACCCCGCCCAAGACCCTCGTCCACAACTTTAATGGGAATAGCGCGAACGCTGTTATGAACCTCGCCCAAATCTCCCTGGGAAATTCAGTAGGTCTTCATGACTGGGTCGCATGTGGGACCCGTGAAAACACAACCTTCGTGGGCTTTTCCCCGAGTGTTAATGGCACAAGGTGTCTACCATCCACCTCGATGCCTGCAAGCATCCTGGTAGCACTATCCACGACCCTCGATAGTGCTACCAGGATGCTTGCAGGCATCGAGGTGGATGGTAGACACCTTGTGCCATATATAACCTAAACCTCAACCATTCCCCCAGCTATTACTCCCATGGAGAATAGCTCCTCACGAGAGATGTGCTCGAGCTGCATATCGTAGCTCTCCACCTGCCACCTCTCGTCGAAAAAAGCCTGTAGACCCGCACCGGTCTTAGGCCCAGGCTTACGTGCGTCCAATGGGGCTGGACGAGGAGTGATGCCCTTTCCTATAATTTCGATAGATGACTCCTTATTGGAATTGCCACATACCTGCTGAGCATAGGAGATACCTGACACTAAAGCCGGGGAACGTAGTGCTGGTGCTTGTCCTGCGGCTGCTAATAGCTTCTTAATCTGGCCAGTTGAGTTTCGGAGTTTTCCTTTAATAATTTAATAATTGCTGCTCGGCATATGAGGTCAAATCTGACTGTGCGCATTTTTTCCAAGTGCATTGACTAATGACACAAAACAACATTCGTAATTTCCTCACTAATAAACCACGTCAGCAAATTTTCTGACGAACAAATTTGACGTTTCTCATGAGGCAATGCACTCTGAAGAAATGCGACTGCTGACAGCATATATGTATATGTATGTATATCAGAGTAAGAAAGTACCTCCAAGTGTTTTATTTTACTGAAACCTGAAACTCTTCCACCATCCAACAAGCAGATCGGTAATTGTTAATCCGGAATTAACACACCGTTAAATCCAGCACTTTATATTGCAGATCTGTACACATATCTTTTTGTTTTTGTAATAGCCTATCAATCTCTAGACTCATTTTAATATTTCTTCTGTATAATTTAACAGTATAGATTCAATATAAATATGTTGAGTAAGGTCTTGACCGTCTAGATGAATATGTATGGGTGAATGCTCGGGCTATCGGTCTCTGTTGTAGACAAAAAACCAAACGATTAGTGTCTAAATTTTTTATTTATAGTCTGCCACAACGTTTCACGGGTGAACACTCCGCGTTTTCAGGTGGTCTTATCTATAATGTAATATGTTTACTTCACAATTGGCCTGGACGCTATTCATGATTGAGATTTCTTTTATTATAGATTTTTATATAATTAATTTATACCGGGCAGAGAACTGCCAAACTTACGGTTTATATGGCTATGAGCCGCTGTGACCTTTATTAATGTATGATGGCAGGTACTTGCCGATCTTTTTAATAGTATGGCAGAGGGTGCCGCTGTTTTATTATTATTGGCAGGGTATGCCTATATGTATTTTATTATGGCAGAGTATGCCGCTGTTTGGTAATCCTTTGGGCAGAGTATGCCGCTATATATGTTTACTGGCAGAGTATGCCGATCTTAGGGTGAGAAATAAAGAAACACCTTGATGAATGATTTACTTCTGAATTTTAATCAATTGTCACAGGTTATTTATACAGGTGACTTCCCTATACAGTGCTTATACAAAGGTGGGGATTATTGCAGAATTGCAATAATTGAATTGAACATATTTTGTTGTGTCAGCTTACCTGATCACAAGCCATTTGAATTTTCGTGTAAAGCGATGACCTTGGGTATGAATATTTTACCAATCAAGAATTATGCTTGCATAGTGGAATTTGCTTGCTTTGCAAAATTCTTCTTGGGGTCGTACAAACTTTGTTTATTTTAATTATTTTTCGGTTTGATTTTTGTTTGTAATTATTTACCGTGGTCATGGCTTTACATCCTTACCCATAAAAGAAAAAAAATTTTTTTTTGTATATAAAAAAAAATTTTTTTTTTTTGTTACATAAATTTATGAATATTATATAATTAAACATGTTCTAAACTATTTATATTATTTTTGTATGCTATTAATTATTTTTATGAACTTAATGCCTTATTTTTATTGATTATCTAGATATAATACCTTACTTAAATTTACATTTTATCAACCTGTTATTGTGTACGTCTTTGGGTTTTTCTTTTATTAAGATTGTGGAGTTTACTCCTTTTCGTTCAATGATTTTAAATGGTCCATCGTAAGGACTTTCATATTTCTTCCTGGAATTCATTCTCAAGTATACGTAGTCGTTGACGTTGAACTTCGAGGGGTTAGAGTTTTTATCTTTCATTCTCTTTCGCTCTTTTTTAGCTTCTTCTAATAGTTCCTTGCTTTTTTCATGAGCTCTTTTTAGCCTTATTGCAAGTTCTTCTGCATAATTGTGTATGCTATTTATTTGTTCCCTACTTTTCAGAATCTCTGCTGGTAGTGTTGCTATTTTTCCAAATACTAATTCGAATGGTGTATAACTTGTATCTGTGTGTGGTGTTGTATTATAACAGAATACATAGTATGGAATTAGTTCATCCCAATTGTCTTCTTCTGAGAATGTTCTCAAGTATTCGTTTAATACTCTATGGTTTCTTTCAATTGCTCCTAGAGTTTCGTGATGGAACGGTGTGGACGTAACATGTTTTATGTTCAGAAATTTGCAAATATTTTTAAGTAGTTCATTTACAAATTCTGTACCTCTGTCTGTTTTCAATGTTTTGAAGCATCCATACTTTAGAATGAATCTTTCAACTATTGTCTTTGCTACCGAGGAGGCTTCTTTTGTCTCCATTGGATATGCCTCAACGAATTTTGTCAATTCGCATTGCAGCGTCAGGATGTATCTGAAACCGTTTGACATTCTTAGAGGTCCTACTGTGTCAACTGAGATCGTTTCAAAACTACTGTTTGGTGTGTCTGTTATTACCAGAGGTTCTTTTGTGTATTTTTTGAATTTGTTCTTCGCACATTTATCACACTTATTTATGTACTCCTTTACCATTTTGTTAAGGTTTTTCCATGTATACCTTTGTTTTAATTTGTTTATGCAGCGTTTAATTCCAGCGTGTCCACCATGCATGCTGTCATGGTATTCTTTTATTAATTCTAGTTTTTTCTTTGGATCTTTTATCCTTATTGGGGGTTCATAAAGTAATATCTTCAATGGTGTTGCCTTACCACGTTTATTATTTTGCTGCAGCTTATTGAATTTCTCTTTAAATTCATCTACTTTAATATGATGAAATATAGCATCGTCTTTTGCGAGTGCTAATTCTTTAATATTATTCTCGTTCATTTTTTGTATCAGCTTCTCCATTATGTAACCAGAGTTAAATATAGGATTGTCGCTGTACTGAACGGTTACCCCTTTCTTAGTTATGTTTATTTCTGGCAAACTTTCATTTATCGCATTCTCTTCTGCGTATGCTGTATCAAATTGTATTTTTTTTATATTTCTTATGTCGGAGATGGATGTGCATTCCCATATATAGAGTTGGTCTGATTCTACGCTATCACTTCTCTCCATTCCGTTCTGCTGCTTTTTTGCCATATTACGTGTGATAATGTTTATTTGTTTCGGTATCATTGATTTTAATTTTTCAGAGTCTATTTTTATTCTTGACAGGGCATCTGCGTTTGTATTCATCTTTCCCTGTTTATACATAATTTCAAAGTCATAGTCCATTAGGTCTAAACGAATTCTTGTTAGTTTCGAAGAAGGATTTTTATGTGTGAAGAGGCTGACGAGCGGGCGATGATCTGTTACAACTGTGAATTTGTTCCCATAGAGATAGGGTCTAAAAAAATTGATTCCCCAGTGTATACCAAGCAATTCTTTTTCAATTATTGATTTATTCAGCTCGTGCTTATTTAGTGTTTTACTTGCATAGGCTATTGGCAAATCTCGTCCTATTTCACCTTGCGAGAGCACTGCTCCAAGTGCAAAATTCGAAGCATCCGTCGTTAGGATGAATGGTTTGCTGAAATCAGGATATTGCAAGACTGGTGAAGTTATTAGCTTCGTTTTGAGTGTTTCGAAGGATTTCTTGCACTCTTCTGACCAAAGGAACAGTGTATTTTTCTTTAAAAGTGCATTGAGTGGTCGGGCTATTTCTGCAAAGTTTTGTATGAACCGTCTGTAGTAGTTGCAGAAGGCTACGAATCGTCGTACGTCATCTACATTTTTTGGTATAGGGTACGTCTTTATTACTTCATGCTTGCTGGAGTCCGTTTTGACTCCATTCTTTGTTATTAGATGACCCAAATATAATACTTCTGGTTTTAGGAAGTTGCACTTGTTTGGATTGAGCTTCAGGTTATGCTGCTGAAGTCTTTGTAACACTCTCTCTAGGTTTTGATTATGATTGTTGAGGCTGCATCCATGTATTATTATGTCATCGACATATATGAATGCGCCGTCATCCAGTCCACTTAATGCAATTGAGAGCATTCGCTGAAAACTGTTCGTGGATATTTTCAGTCCAAAAGGTAATCTTTTAAATTGGTAATGTCCTTGGTTGGTTGAAAATGCTGTTAATTTCCTTGAGTTTTCTTCTAGTTTTATTTGGTGAAACGAATTCGTCATATCAAGCGTTGAGAAGTATTTTGCTCGTCCTAGTCTGTCTAGGATGTCTTCTAATCTTGTCAGTGGGTATTTGTCGTTGATCACTTTCTTGTTCAGTTGCCTGAAGTCTACAACTAGCCTCCATTTCTTTTCTTCACCTGATTTTTTTGGTACTATCAGGAGTGGCGAGTTGTATGGGCTCACTGAAGATTCAACTATATCATTTCGTATTAGATTATTGACTTCTTTGTTTATTTCGTCGATTTGTGAGTGCGGTAGTCTATAATTTTTTATGTAGACGGGGTTATTGTCTATTGTGCTTATATTTTGTGTATAAAAATTATTCGTCGTTAACTTCTCGTCTTCTAAGTGAAATACTTCTTGATATTTTTTGCAAATTCCTTTGATCGAATTTTTGGCATTTTCGTCCAATCCTTCCAACCTTAGTTCTTTCAACAATTTGTTAAATCGTTCATCAGTTTTATCTTTTCCTTGGTTTATCTCTCCCTTTGGTGATTTTATTATCTTATAATCTTTCAACAGCTGTATCTTCGCTTCAAATGGTTTTAATTTCACCATGTAGTTATTGGTGTTCAACAGTTTTACATGTTGGACTCCTTTTCTTGGTATAATTGTATTACTCAAAAATACTCCTTCTAACAATTCTTCACCGCAGACTATGCTATCTTCTGTTATGTCGAGTGTTATTGCTTGGATAATCTCTGTTCTTGCTGGTATAGTAATTTCATCTCTGAATTTGTTTATCATGGGTATCGTAACATCGTCATCATTCAAGTTCGCAGTTATTGTAAAGGTTTCATAATCTATTTTGCATAGATATTTCATCAGGAAATCTCTTCCTAATATTCCATGTGTGCTGATTGGGGTTTGTGAATCGACTATGTGAAACCTGTGTTCTATGACGTGTTCCTCATATGCTAACTGCAATTTAGCTGTGCCCAAGGAGTGCGTTTCATTATTTGTTATCCCAGTTATTGTGCATTGGTCACTCCTGTTTATTTCTTGGTTTAGTGAATTTATTTTACAAATTGAAATGTCTGCTCCAGAATCGATGAGAAAGTTTAATTTAGTCTTTGTGCGTTTGTCCGTCAGCGTTATGTAATTTGTTGTACAACTTCTGATGTTGTATATTTTTAGACTTCGTCTTGTTGCTGATCTCGTCCTGGACTTTGCGCATTGCTTGTCTCGCTTAGAAAATTTATCCGTCTCTGGGAATTTCTGGAAAAATTTCTTCCTCTATAGTTTTGGTAGCTATTCTGCCAGCCATTATTTCTATTCTGGTTATTTCTTTGGCTACTACTGTAGTTGTTATTCATATTCCCTCTGTTATGCCAGTGATTGTTTCTGTTTTGGTACATGTTATTATTGTTTCTGTAGCTATTTGCATTGATATTTCTATTGCTGTAGTTTCGGTAGTCTCTCATTCGGATATTACTTTCATTTTGCGGGTTACGGAGATTTCTATTGAAACTAAAAATTGTTGTTTCATCTGTTAGAGGTTGTTCAATCTGATTTGCGAGACTTATCGCGTCGTTTAGCGTTTTTGGTTGTGCTGCTAGGATGGTTGGTTTTAGTAAATCTTTCAGTCCATTTTGAAAGGTATTTAATCCGATTTTGTCGTTCAGCTTACAGATTACCTCTCTGTGTTCTTCACCTATTTCGTTTATTTGGACTTTATTCAGTTCCGCGACTATCTCTAGAATTTTGTCTGAGAAGTCCTGGACTTTCATGTTCTGTTGTTTGCAATTTAATAATTTTTGTTGCAAGTTTTGTGAGGTGTCTCTTGTTTTGAAAGCTTCTGTCAAAACTGTTTTTAGATTTGTTAAAGATGTCGGTTTGGCAACTGCGGACATCTTGTTTCTGACTTTTTCGCTTAGACGTGCTAGCCATACAAATTCAATGAGTTGCGGCTGCGCTTCAGTTTTTAGCGTTCTTCCGTACATATCTACGAGACTTAGAAAATTGCATAGATCTTTTGTATTGCCTCCGAATTCTGGCAATATTTTTATTGCCACAGCAAGATCAAAGTTATTGGTGCCCATTGTGGCTTCCTTTGGTTCAGTATTTGAGTCTAGATTTAATTCCTCTGATTCTGAATCTTCTGTATTATTAAGAGTTTCGTTTGTTTTCTCCTCTAGTATTTTTTTTAGCTCTATGAATGTCGCGTTAAACTTGTTTTTAAGCTCGTCTGCCTGTTTTCCTTTTTGTGTTAATTCTAATAGATCGAACTCTTTCTTTATTTTCTTGGCTGCAGCGTACTTTTCCAATAAATTCCTACTAGAGAATGTTCTCTGTGGATTTTTCGTAAACGTTTCTAATAATCTTTTTAATTCATCAAAAAGATTTTGGTATGTTCCCATCAGTATCAAATATTATTCGAAGAACCCAAAGACAGTTAATGTTATTCATATTATTTATTCATTTTAGAAGTAATTTTATTGTTCTATGCTACCCGTAAAATAAAAGTTATCTATAACTGTTTTAAAAATTTTTTTTTTTTTTTTTTTTTTTTTTTTTTTTGTTATATTAAAGAAAACCCATTACAATTTTATCTCTAAAAGCTATTTACATATAAAAATATATTGCTACCCAAGAAATCTAAATATCTATGACACTATCTATAAAAAAAAAAATGATACATTAAAAATGGAAAAAAAAATTTTTACAGTTCTATCCCTAAAAGTTATCTATAGACATAAATTTAAAATTATCTTATAAAGCTAGAAACCCGCAGAAAAGTATTTTCAATTTAATTCTATTTCTAAAAAAAAGCTCCCTATATGATAAGTTTTTACCCGCAAGCTATAACTAAACGTTGGCCAGGTTGTCTACACTCTGTTTTATATTATTTTTAATATATTTTCGCAGGTATCTTCTCCCCATGTAGATCGTAATTGCTATTAATGCTGCAATTATTAGTAAAGTCACTGCGGTCGGTACATGTAACACATCGTGTATTGAGATGGTTTGTATCACCGGGCTGGTTGCTGCTGCTGCTGCGTTTTGAGCTACAATCACTTCTTTCGATTGCGGCTTTCCCATTTCAGGTGGTTCAGCTTTCGTATTAGCTCTTTCTTTAAGCTCTTGTCTGTGGTAATGGGAATTACCCTGTAAAGCTCTGCTATTTTTTGTCTGAGTTTTACAGCTATACCGCCCCTTTTTTTTTTTGTGTAAAGAGGTGTACAGTTCTCTTTTATCGGTTTTTTTGTCGTTTCTTGTCTCGCTTTGTATTGCGCAATTGTGATTGCCTTTGGACCGGCTGTCGGATTGTTTTGTAATGCTTCTTGCAAACTGAGTTCTTTTTGTACTAATTTATTTGATGTATTTATTGTTGTTGGGAAATATTCTGGAGCTTCTTGATTTAGAGTTGTTGTAGGTATGTATTTCTCATGTACGTTTTCTCCTGTTGTTTCTTTTTGTTTGCTTGTTGGAATGCATGTAGGACTGTCTTCTATTGTTGTTGTGGTCGGTGTGTGTGTATCATGCATTGCACTAGAGTGCAATTTAATTTCTGGAACTTGTATTCTTATTGGACATCTTAGTCGTCTGGGTGCCGTTCTTTTGCGTATGGTGGGGTCAATGATTTCTGATGGTACTCTGGGAAGTTTGGTTGATGTATATCTGTTATGAGAAGTTGATGGTCTGTTTTGTGGGATAGATGGTCCGATATGCAGGGTCGCCATGTAATATGTTTACTTCACAATTGGCCTGGACGCTATTCATGATTGAGATTTCTTTTATTATAGATTTTTATATAATTAATTTATACCGGGCAGAGAACTGCCAAACTTACGGTTTATATGGCTATGAGCCGCTGTGACCTTTATTAATGTATGATGGCAGGTACTTGCCGATCTTTTTAATAGTATGGCAGAGGGTGCCGCTGTTTTATTATTATTGGCAGGGTATGCCTATATGTATTTTATTATGGCAGAGTATGCCGCTGTTTGGTAATCCTTTGGGCAGAGTATGCCGCTATATATGTTTACTGGCAGAGTATGCCGATCTTAGGGTGAGAAATAAAGAAACACCTTGATGAATGATTTACTTCTGAATTTTAATCAATTGTCACAGGTTATTTATACAGGTGACTTCCCTATACAGTGCTTATACAAAGGTGGGGATTATTGCAGAATTGCAATAATTGAATTGAACATATTTTGTTGTGTCAGCTTACCTGATCACAAGCCATTTGAATTTTCGTGTAAAGCGATGACCTTGGGTATGAATATTTTACCAATCAAGAATTATGCTTGCATAGTGGAATTTGCTTGCTTTGCAAAATTCTTCTTGGGGTCGTACAAACTTTGTTTATTTTAATTATTTTTCGGTTTGATTTTTGTTTGTAATTATTTACCGTGGTCATGGCTTTACAATAAGGTAACTATCATGAGCCCTTGCCAAAATTTACAAAATTTACATTACTTACGAAAAAACATTTATGAACATTAATTAACTCACTCCAATAAAATATACAAGCACTGGGCGAAACAATAATAAATTAACATTTAAATGAAAAAACACTGCAATAAAAACCTATGAATTATTAAACAAATACAAGAAAAAGAACGAAAAAGAAACTACTTTTGAAAACACACACATTTGAGACCACAATATTTATATCCCACGTCTAAGAAATAAAATATCATCCACATTGCGCGATTTGTCGTTACTTTGTGATCAGGTGAGAGAATGTTTCTTGGATTGTATATCTGTATACACAACGTAAGTGTATATGTGGTGGGAGGAAGCCCTCATTATGGGTTAGCTAAGAAGTGAGCAGTACACCGAATTTATGTTGTCGGTGTCTGTTTTCCGATTCATTGTATTGGGGGTGGTGTAAATATGCAAAGCCTCAAGGCAGATCCTCTTGCTAATATTTTTTTCCTTACATAAAATCATAGTATTATTAAAATCCGGACAGTGGTTTGCCTGCCACAGTGGTTAGCCAAAGCAGTCTTGCAGATCTGTTTATTTTTTATATCCGACTTGTGACCCGCAAGACGATTTTTAAGTAATTGACTTGTGGTACCTACATAATTTAAATTGCAATCTGAAGTGTCTAAAATTGAACCCATGCACAGAATATTATAAACCAGGTCCGTGGAGTGTTCCTTATCTGTCCTATCTTTAACACGGCTGAAACATCGCCTAATGGTTTTGTCAGCTTTAAAGGCCGGACAGATTCGATGGTTTTTTTCAGTAACCACCTTTTTGAGTTTTTCAGATAGACCTGGAATGTATCTGAGACTTCGATATATTTTGTTTGTATTTTGTTGTGTGTTATCCGTTGTTGTTTCGGTGCGATTATTATTTGGATGCTTAGGTTTATAGCTGGTTATTAAGTATTTAATTTTACGTGCAGGGAATGCATTGTCCAGCAGGATTTTGTATATTCTCTTCTTATTTCTTTTATGGAAACAACTGTCACCTAATCCTAGTATTCTATCGACGAGGTTCTTAGCTGTATTGATTTTTTGGTATTTCGGATGATAGGAGTTGTAGTTCAGCAATCTACCTGATGAGGTAGGTTTCTGATACCAATCTGTGATGATGGTATCATTTTTGCGTATTGCTAATACTTCAAGGTAAGGAATCTTACCATCCGATTAATTTGTAAAGTGAATTGCAGTTTCCTGTGAAAACTGTTGAATATATTTAATGTAGCCGGAATATGTTCCTGTGGCAATACAGTAAAGAGGTCGTCAACATACTTAACCAGAATTTTAGGTTGATACGGAAGTTTGGTCATAGTGCTATCCAACAACACTTCCATTACAATGTCCGCCATTATGGGGGAGAGCGGGTTACCCATTGGCATTCCGAAAATCTGCCTGTATAATTTTCCGTCGAATTGGAAATAATTACATTCAACGATGCAAAATTGTAAGATCTCCATGAACTTATTTTTTGGAATATTTGTGATATCAGAGATCTGCTCCCACTTATCTTCAATAATGCGTAAGCAAAGGCGGGTGGGAATGTTGTTAAAAAGTGATATTACATCTAATGAAACCATGCTCTCGGTAGAATCAAGTTGGAGGCTATTAACACGCTCCTTGAATTCAGAAGAATTTTTAACATTATACCTCGAGCTAATCGTTAATTGGCGTAGAATGTTTGCCATAAATTTGGAGAGCTCATACACTCCTGAATTTAATGTTGACACAATCGGCCTGATTGGGAGAGCTTTTTTGTGTATTTTGGGCAAGCCATACATCTTGGGTACTCCCGCTTTATACGTGCTGATATGTATCTTTTCCTTTTCAGAAATGAAGTTTTTTTGAAAAAGGTGTTTGGCTATTTCATTGTTTTTGTTTTGAATGCGTGAAGTTGGATCAGTTCTTAGGGTTCTATAGGTAGAGTTATCTGCTAACATTGCTTGGAGTTTATTAAAGTAATCACTCTTATACATTGCCACAGTAACATTTCCTTTGTTAGCGGAAATGATGATGACGTTCTTGTGTTTAGGTAAGAATCTCATTGAATCGTCATATATTTTCAAAATTAATTTGCTTAATGCGTCATTTTTGATATTGTGCTGAAACTTAGACAACAGATTACAAAACTTCACTCTGGCAATGTCACGATCATGCTCATCTTCAATACTTTGTAAACAAAACTCTCCATCTGCTATGACCTGTAGCAGGGGAAAATCTTGTTTACCGTACGGTAGCGCAAATTTCTTTCCCAATGCCAGCAACCAGCTGATCTCATCGGGGATTTGTACATCTGTGTGATTAACAAACCACTTCCCACTGTTATTCATATTAATGCCTAGAGATTTCATAAAATCAAATTTGAGTTTATTGAACTTTTTTGTATGTATTTCATTTAGCTTATCGCTGAGCTTAGAGAATGCAGCCTCTTGGGTTTGCATAAATTCTTGCACTATACTACTGTGTACTTTACTGCTAATTATTTTTCGTAATATCGCTAACTCACTTCTACATTTTTTAACCAAAAAACATTTCTCATCGATTTTTAAATTAAGCAATTTTTGATGATAAATACGTAAAATTTTGTCTATTGAAGCCGAATAATGTGTATCATCTTCAAACAAGCTGGAAGAATTTGCAGTTGAATTGCTTATAAATTTCGGAATTATACCATAATTTCTACTTTTTAACAAAAAAAATCTACTTTGAGTTAAAGAAGCATTTTTTCTTAATGATCTACTAAATTTTTTGAATTTTTGGCAAAGCTCGTTACCGTATAAGAATCGAATGTACATATTCATATGATACTTGGGTGATTCCGGTGATTGCCCCCGGTTGTTCGTACATGTTGAGTAAGGTCTTGACCGTCTAGATGAATATGTATGGGTGAATGCTCGGGCTATCGGTCTCTGTTGTAGACAAAAAACCAAACGATTAGTGTCTAAATTTTTTATTTATAGTCTGCCACAACGTTTCACGGGTGAACACTCCGCGTTTTCAGGTGGTCTTATCTATAAGGTAACTATCATGAGCCCTTGCCAAAATTTACAAAATTTACATTACTTACGAAAAAACATTTATGAACATTAATTAACTCACTCCAATAAAATATACAAGCATTGGGCGAAACAATAATAAATTAACATTTAAATGCAAAAACACTGCAATAAAAACCTATGAATTATTAAACAAATACAAGAAAAAGAACGAAAAAGAAACTGCTTTTGAAAACACACACATTTGAGACCACAATATTTAAATCCCACGTCTAAGAAATAAAATATCATCCACATTGCGCGATTTGTCGTTGTAACATTCTCTCACCTGATCATAAAGTAACGACAAATCGCGCAATGTGGATGATATTTTATTTCTTAGACGTGGGATTTATATATTGTGGTCTCAAATGTGTGTGTTTTCAAAAGTAGTTTCTTTTTCGTTCTTTTTCTTGTATTGTTTTTACACTGCCCAGATTCGATTTAATGTTAAAACGCAGGCAATTCCTTACCTGCGTTTTGTTTTGCATCTGTACTTTATTTAATATTCGCACTGCATAGTATTATAATAGTAGCCATCCATTATTTCTTTCAGCCTTTGGATCTTCAAAAAGCTGGTTATAATAAATAATCCCTTTTTGATCGATGCATTCATGTAGAAAATTCATCCGTCTCGAATTAGACCAATGTTTCGGCAATTTTTAATACAAAACACTCGCGTTGTTTTTCGTTTTTATTTTGTCTAATTACATAAACTATTTCCATACATATTACTTCAAATAAAATACTTCAATAAATCTAAATTTAATACAACTGTTTATTGATGATGTCAATTAGAACCAGAATGCCAATAAATTCCAGTACCATTGCTGGCATTGATGGAGTTAGCGGTCTGTCGATGTTTACCGGAACCGTTGTTTTGGAGCTCGTCTCACTGTATGGTTGTAATTGCGAGTGTATGTGCAAATGTATGTGCTTTATATATTTGCTGCAATGCTTTTACTGGGACTTACTGGATATTCAACCAAATACACATTGGTCGTTTCCATAGTATACGTGTATTTTGCTATTCTAAATCCAAACGATGACGTTTCCCTGTTTATTATTAGCTGTACATAAACTTAGTGTGGTTACAACTTGATCAAACTCTTTAAATTTTGATTTGCCTTAACAAGGATATTCTCGGAGGCGCGTCTGCCATGGATCCTCTGCAAAAAAATATGTAAGCTGACGCCTCTTTCAATTTTGCATTTATATAAACAATTTTTTATCTATATGGCTTGAAATAAACAGTTATATGCATGTGTATATGTTGGAAAAATTAGTTTTCTTATTTTTAAGGCAAAAATTACATTGTGAGTGGGTGGTTAAATTTGCGGTTCGAAGTAAGTTCAGATGGTTGGCATGCAGCGTGTGTGTGGGTGTGTGTGTGGTCTAAAGGTGGGCCGCCGGGCGGCTTCTTTGAAGTACAAAGAGGCCGCCGTAAAATTTGCGGTTAGATGCAGAGTAGAAAATGTGTGGGAAAATAATAAGTGAATTAAATGTGCGCGGCTTCTTTGAAGTACAACAAAGGGGCCGCCGTAAAATTTGCGGTTAGAAGTTCAGATGGCTGGCATGCTTTATGCCTTTAAGTGGGCACAAAGGGACCGCCGGATGTGTGGGAAAGTGTAGTGAGATGTTCATACGCATCATTGTTAGAAGATGTTTAGCATCAATTATGGTATAAAAGCAAATGTATATTTCGAAATTAGATTAGTATTTATCGCGGTAGGGTTGATAGCAATTTAATTTTTTTAATTTTTTCAGTTTTACTAATATGTGGGGTAAAACTCCGTCGATGACGAGTGATGAGGAGGTGTGGGATACGGATACGGATTCTGGAGCTGAAGTTTGTTCTGCTGAATCAGAGGCATCCTCTAGCGGCTCTATCTCGGAATTAGTGGATTTGGCACTTGTAAGAACAATATCATAGGCTGCTTTTCCTTTATTTTCTTCTTCAATGAAAAATTGTCTTGTTCATATGCCATCGATTTGTCTAATGTCTCCGTTCAACTTAAAGTACTTGGCTTTAAAAGCCTGGTACAACCCTCTATACTGGCAAGAGGCAGTATATGAATACCTGCGTCATCAAGATACTTGGGATTAGTTTATGTATCAACTTAGGCCAAAAGTATGTACAGGGATTTTGGAGCAACAGGTGTATCAAATAAATACACCAATAACGAACATCATTCAGATGCAGATGAATAGAATTGATACGTATGTGAAAAATGAAATTGATCTTTTAGAACCCAGTCTCCGAGATCGATTTAAATATGGATTCTTTTCTAAGACAGAATATAATTTAATTAACGATCCATCACCTAAGATTGTAACGAGCAGTATAAGAAAACATTATGTACCTATATATATATATATATATATATATATATATATATATATATATATATATATATCCATATGATCAATGGCATAGAATAATTAGGTCAACTGAAATTTCGACCAAAACAAAGCGACGCAGATGTTATCACCCAACATGACAACAATAAATGTTACAAAGAGGAAAAAAAATTTAATCCCGGCTGAATTCCACATTGGTATGGAAATTCAAACTTGCTCAAGGCCTGCGACTGCAAAAATTTCACAAACCCGACTTCATCTATGGTCCCACGATAAGAGCCTATTCGATTTTTCAATGTATGGGCACGATAATTGCAGGCGTCATCATATATGCCATGTGGTAATATTGCGCTTATCTATCGCAGCGGCCGTGATTGCAGAAAATGGTTGCACTGGTGAGTGATCATGGTGACTATTTTTTTTTTGATAACTCCCTAGGAATTTTTGAAGAACTGATAATTCGGTGAAGTGCAGATGATTTGATCTTGTGATATTACGAGGGGCAGTCAAACAGCCGAGTATTTTTGCTAGTGAAAAAAAAAGTTGAGTTTAAAGTTTGTCCTTTAAAAGGAAACAAAAAGGTTATGCATGGTAAGAATAATAATATCTACTTCTTAAAAGAAATGCAAAATTAGCAGTGGTGTGAGTGAGAGTGTTCCCTTAAAGAGGAAATTGAGTGGTTCCAAGTGCATTGTCTCATTAGTTTTATTGTACGCATACGGTGGTGATCTACATCCTCTAAAAGGAGAACCCCTATACAACAGGTTAGGTTGATGGTTGTGCATTTCCGAAAGATTTGTAAAATATGAATTTCATATGGACACAGGTGATTGTATTTTTTGTTCGTCAAAGCGGGACCTCTCGTGATGCCGGCCAGAGCTTCACAAAGCTCATGATTTGGAAAGAAAAGAAAACGATAAGCAGAGGAGCATAATAAATAGCTGTTAAATATTGTATGTGCTGTGCGTGAAGGACTGACAAATCAGCGTATTACATCCAATTAATGGGGAAACGTAGCTGCAATAATAGCAAGGGAGGAAGTAACTAGGTATCGTTATTGGATCAAGCAGAAAAAAAATCAATTAAACAGAGAAAACAAGGCAGCTTAACTTAATCGTTTGTTCTACCGCGTTAAAATCTATTATTTACTTAGATTAGTTATCGTTATCTTAATTGTTTCCGTAGAGCTTAGCATATTGATTCTTGTGAACTTTTTTCGACCTTCGCGGTTTATTTTTTTTTTATTTGCATAACATTTTTCTTGGTTACTTTGCCTAGCTACAACAGATACCTGCGGCTGAAGCTTCACCCGGAAGGAAAAATATGTAAGTAAAGGGTTTTCCAATAAGAGGTGTTATTTTGATATTCAAAGAAAAGGCCATTTTTTGAGATAAATGATCAGATCTTTATTTCATTATAAAGAGGAAGGTATGCAGTTAATAATGAAAAATAACATCAGCCAAATTACCACCACGACCACGCCTACAGGACCATATCGTTTTCATGAAATGTTCCATAACCAAATCGCAAAGTGGCTGCCCTATGTCCTCCATAGCCTCACGAGTTCCATCTTTGAGGTCTTGAATCGACGCTGGGCTGTTGGCGTAGACCATCTCTTTCACGTGGCCCCAAAGGAAGAAGTCGCAAGGTGTTAAGTCACAAGATCTCGGTGGCCAATTGTGATCACCTCTTCGAGAAATAACACGGTCCGGAAACTTTTCCCGTAAAAGATCAATGGTTTCGTTGCTTGTGTGGCACGTAGCGCCGTCTTGTTGAAAGTAAACGTTGTCCAGATCAATACCATCCAATTCCGGCCATAAAAAATCATTAATCATCTGTCGATAACGCAATCCATTCACCTCCAGCCTCATTTTCAAAAAGTGAGGTCCAATGACCCCACGGGACCATAAACCGCAACAAACAGTCACACGTTGAGTATAGAGAGGCTTTTCAACAATAACTCTTGGGTTTTCCGAGCCCAAGATGCGACAATTTTGCTTGTTGACGAAGCCATCGAGGTGGAAATGGGCCTCGTCACTTAAGATGAGTTTTCGATGGAATTCCGGATCAATTTCACGCATTTTAAGGACCCAATCAGCAAAGACTCGACATTGTTGATGATCGGCCGGCTTGAGTTCTTGTGTTAACTGAACTTTATAAGCCTTAAGACCCTAATCTTTATGCAAAATACGGTGTAATGACGTTTGTGGAATGCCTAATTCCAAAGAACGACGAGGAATGGACAAACCAAACCTCAACACTTTCGGCTACAGCAGCAATATTCTCAGCTGTTCTTGAGTGACGTGCACGGGTTTTATTCTTCACATCACTAACTTGTCCCGACAGCTCGAATTTTTCTACCAATTTCTGTATTGCGGTCCGACAAGGGGCTTCACGACGACCCAAAAATGGTCGAGTTTTACGAACCGTCTCTGCCACATTTTCACCATTTTTATAGTAAATTTTAATAATTTCAATGCGTTGTTGAATCGTGTATCGTTCCATTTTTATTAATGGCGTAGTTTCTACTTGTCAAATGTTAAAAAACGACAGCTCCAAAAGTGACATCTACTGAAATAGTGGGCTAATTAAAATAACACCTCTTATTGGAAAACCCTTTACTAAAGTTTAATTTTGAAAAAGAAAGCAAATTTAAATTCATTTAAAGCCTTATCAGAAATTATGTTGGCAAAGTCTGGGTGTGCATTTATATGCATTTAATGTATATATATAACTATTTTTATACATACATATAACTATTGAAGACCTATACATATTTCATATATCTACGTATAGTCATCCATTGAGGTTTTGTTAGGGCTCTCGAAGTGAAGTGTTGGAAAAGGAAAAAAAAAAGTGAAGTGTTGGAAAAGGAAAAAAAAACCCCTATTGATGACCTATAGTCTTCAGAATGTAGTCTAAACATTTTTTTTGTGTTTTCCTGAATTAGGTATAATTAAGTACTCAGAAATACAGAAATGCTAGTAACGCTCTCCCACGAACTCCTGAAATAGCTGTGTAAGTAAATAAGTATTAAGTTTGGCCCTGGGCCTTTGGATTATATGTTCGTTTAGTTACCCAGGCTCTATATGGACATTTTGCACGCCGAGGCATGAATATTTCATTGATTTTTTTTTTCATAAAAGAAAAACCTTTGTTTTTCTCTTAATCATAGTCTAATAATTTAGTTATAGAAATCCTCCTTTAGTTATTAGTGCTTTCCATACAATACCGATATCTTATGTATAACCGTAGTATTGAATAAACGTATAATGTAGACATAATACGCGTCTTGGTTGCAGTCTCTGTGGATAATTCGGGCGGTTTAAAGTAGTGGCGTCGGAGAGTTTTTCTGCATATTCCTTTTTCTTCTTTTCAACATCCATTTCAATATTTAATCTAGTATTTTTTTTGTGTCGGTTCACTAAGAAGGAGAGGGATTTCAATGTTAAACCATCAGTAATCCCAGTATCAGGAAAGATTAAACCTACCCTGTTCTTCAGCACACACCAGAGCTGGCATACAAGATCCAAGAAAATACCCCATCCCATACCATGAGCTCGATTCGGTTAATTGTGCTGTTCTTCAATCTAACCAGCTCCTATCTCGATAAATTTATAAGTTGTAAAATATCTCAAACCCTACTTTTCTTTAAAGTATGCTAATTTTATCTTTAATTATCTTTTAATCTTCGTAATCTGGCTCTTCGAACGAATTTCCGTAATAGGGATATCAGTGATGTTATATCTTTCGCGTGGCTGGATATAATCAGTGGTGATTCGCTAACGTTGGACAGAATACAAAGCTACTAGTCGATCACTAGTACAGAAACCATCAGAGCCTGTGTTAGGGTCGTGCTTGGGAAGATAGTTATCACCTAGCTGGAAGGTGCAATTGACGTGGGTTGATTCGAATAACTCTCTCTTCCCCTCTTTAGCTTGGTTCGATTTGCTAGATCCCGGCGGTAACCCGCAATCAGATAGATTGGATCCTCTCAAATTTTTTGTTCCCCTTTTTCGTCGTTTCTCTCTAATAAATTTCAACCTAGCGTTCAGGATGCATCGCCCCTTAACTCGGTAGACTGCAACTAAACTGCACATCTTATGATTATTCCTTTTTTCTTCAGGAGAAATCTTATTTATGTTGTCTTCATACTCTTCTTTGTTTATATCAGGTTTATCTTATCAGGATAGGAAATTGCAATTACTTCACGAAAAAAAAAATAAATAAAACAACAGACAATTGGCTAAATACTTCCTATACTCGCATTCTATATTTCTTCAAACTGCGCGAACCCGTTTGTTACGATGGATCCAATTTTGTTGAAACCCGAAAATCAAGCCATTGAATTTCAGCTAAGGGACATAGATACATCTAGTTCTTCAGCAGCAGAAGCTTTGAGGGAAGCTTTAAGCCTCGAAGCTCTCATCAACTAACCAAGGTATTGATGTTACAGAATTTGTCTCTATATTAGAAACATTTGCTGCAAATGACTTGTTTCCCCTTGAAGGGCTGGTTAAGCTCATTCCAAACTTCTTGAAGGCTACCGCCGAAAGCTGGTTTTGGGCGTACCGGCGAAAGTACGCAGATCTAACCTGGATATCTCTTAAGAACGCTCTCATTGAACGATTTGGCAGCCATATCACCGAGCGAGAGACCAGTAAGGCAATTGAAGAGCGGAAACATTAATAAAAACTGTATAAAAGACTCTTAATATAAAAAAAACATGTAAAAAGTTTCTCTGAAAACAGAAAAAGGCTCTAACTAAACTAAATTTAAAAGGTCGCAAAAGGCTCAAACAACACAAAAAAGAAACTTGGCAAAAGGTATGAAGACTAAAATAGACATGGCACACAAAAACACAATAGAATAAAAACAAAGGAAAAAGATAAATGTTAAAATTTTCACAATAATTTTGAAATAAAGTTATAATACCAAAGTCGAGTTATCCTAAATTTAAAAAGTGTACCTATATCTACAGATAAGTGGCAGTTCCAGGAAGAGTCTCCCATGAAAAATAAACCAAATAATTAAGAAGAATTTTTTGTAAAAACGAGTGAATGAAAAATTTGGAGTTTAGAAACGAAAAATTTTATTAAATGCCACTGATACTGTTAAAGAGTCCCGCGAGGGCAGCCTGTAGTATCCCAGACCTCTACAAACTGCCCTTATCATCCCTCCAGCTTAGCATCTCTAACAAAGTGCATGTCTTTCCCACAACACTTGCAACGATTCCCAAGCGGGGAGAAGCCCCGTGGACTAGTGTTACAAATGCTGTGGCCTGCTATCACCAGCGAAAGGCAAGAACGTGTATGTGTTCGTTGCCATATATTCAAGACGTAAACGTCTCTTAAATCTGTCAACGAAGTGGCGCTTAAGTTCGTGTGCGTGGTATTGTGAGTCAGTATTCTGATTCCCATTCTCGACTCTCATGTAGTACAAGTGAATTGTAGATTTGGCCAGTGTCAACACAAAGGTAATCAAACAATTCGCTCGACTACAGACCTTTGATCCGCATAGAAACGATGTCCTATTAATACTGATATTCGGGTGGATCAACTGACACATACCGCGCACGAGATCCATTAGACCCTGCAAAGCTGGGCAAGTGAAGACCCTGTGAAACAGGGTGCCTTCACCAGCACAAACTGTGCAAATCTCCTGAACCCGCCGGTCAATATGTGACAACTGATTAGGGTGCACAAGACTGTCATGCAGCAATTTGAATGCTACATCAGCATCTTTGTAATTAGAAGCATAACTGTAGACTACTCTGCAAGTTATCCCTCCCATCACGCCGATATTCACCCCGAGGTGTGTTCGCCATCTGATGTATCCTGTATACTCCGGAGGTCTTATTGACATAAGCACGTCACGGAACACACGCGTTGTAAGTGTGCTGAAAGGTGCGTGAAGTGGTCTGTTCAGAACGAAAGCATCTTCCAACTTAGTGCCAGGGTCACTGGTCCCAATTGGCGAAATCTCTCCCGCGCAGAAGCAGCCAGGTCGTGTGGTTGTTTATTCGACAGTTTCCAGAGACATCAATAATATCTCCGAGAACCGTCAGTGTATGCGTGTCAGCTTCAAAACTTCGAGCATTACTGAACACTGAATCTATTAATTCAGGATTAAACCTGATTGGAATCGCCGCGAATTGCGTGTGCCGTAGAGCATTCCACTTAAGGTGAAATGCTGGCCTGATTCTGCCCCTGGTCTGAATCGTTGAGATCAGATCTTGTGGCCAGTCACGAGTATAGGGTGGTCGAACAGAGAGCAGGTAGTAACACTCCCCTATGCCGATCCCACCCAGTTCATTTACCCACAGTTGAGAAATCAAGCTGTCTCTTTGGAATGCACGCACTTGGAGACACCTTGATTTCGCAACCAAGTTAGTGAGACCTAATCCACCTATTTTGACTGGCAGACAGAGCGCGGTTTCAGCAACCCATCGTCTTCCGCACCGAAAGGCGTCTTTCGCTTTTGCTTGAAGAAGACCTACGAAGACTTCATCAAACGTCTCAGACTTTAGCAGATGAACGATGGACGAGGTAATCAAATAGTTTATCACGACTGACCTACCCATTAAGGATAATGGAAACAGTCGACTACGCCATGAGTTTACAGCTCTAGCGAGTTTCTCAAGAGCGATGCGGCTATTATTTGTTTTATTCTCGCGTCCGATATACACACCTAAATACTTCAGACAAGTATTTGTTCATTGGATATTCAGTGGAGTATCTGTACGATCTCTCCACTTTCCACACCACAAGCCTTGACTCTTACTAAGGTTGATTTAGCGCCCGCTATACATTCCAGCTATTCGGAAACAGCACAATCGACCGGAAAAGCTTCATCTTTTGTCACCAAAATAGACAGATCATCCGCATACGCCAACATAAGAGGCCTCAATATGGCAAACGAACTGAATACTGTCCGAGCATTCGACGAAGATTCACCAGTAACTGCTCCAATGAAAGATCATAAAGCATACCTGACAATGGACGGCCCTGTCTGATACCTGGATGAAATGAGATAGGAGAGAGAACTTGTCCTTGATGCTTAATCAAAATCACTGAATCTCTATACAATTTCCCGATGATATCAAGCCACGTGGGCGGAAACCCAAATGCCTCGAGGGCAGTCAAGAGATACTCGTGCGAGAGGCTATCAAAAGCCTTTTGCTGGTAAAGTGAAATCATGGCCATTTGTGTACTTGTCTGTTCATGGAAGGCAAACCAATGCTAGGCTACCGCGGTGTTGTCGTAGATGCTACGACCAGGTACACAATAGCAATCTTCTGGGTGTTTACCGAATCAATCACTGAGCGGAGTATCGCCCCTAACGTTTTGCAGACGATTTTGTAGTCTACATTGCATATGGTTACTGGCCTCCAGATCCCCATCCTCTGCAAATCTCCCTTATTTGGAATCAAGCGCAGAACAGACCTTCTCCAACTAGAAGGAAAGTCTGAATGTGTCTCAACCGCCGAACTGAAGGCTTCCAAAAGGTCAGGAATTAATAAATCCCTGAAACGAATGAAGAATTCTGGAATCAAGCCGTCATATCCAGGTGAAGTGTGTCGCCTTAGACCCTTTGTCGGAGAAATCATATCCTCCAATATGATTACTGTATCCAAGAGCTCCTTGCTGTCTTCAGAGAAAGTGGGATTATTCTCAAAAAACTCATGAGAGGTCGAAGATGTTGTCGACATCGATTTAGAGTAGAGACTACTGCAGTAGTGTCGAATATATTCTGATAGTTGTTGCCCGTTGAGGACTTGTCCAGATTCATCAATTATCGATTCGACCTTACAAGAAGCAGTACGTCGTCTAGTCGCTTGCAAGAAGTACTCGGTTGGAGAGTCGCCTTCCCTCAGCCAGCGTCATTGGCCGCGCAGCACAAACTCCAAGCTGTGCTACTAAGTCTGTGTCGCCAAGCGTTCCTTTATTCTATTAAAATAAAGAATCAACTCCGGCTGAGTTGGGAGAAGAGCTGCCACACGAGAGACCTCGGCCGACAAGCTAGAAGCTTGATACCCACTTCGATTGAAACTCGTCTCAATAAAAGATCGAATTTGGAGCTTTCCAATATCCCACCATTGACTAAGAAAAGGAAAGTCAACTTTCCTCTCTTGCAAAATGTGCCAGAATTCAATGAACTCTTTGATGAACTGCTCATAATTCAACAAATAGTTGTTGAATTTCCAGTATGCAGTTCTGCTTTCAACTAGAGTGCTGGTCGCCAATACAAGAAGATGATCGCTAACCGAACACACTTCATGAGTGACACCAACGAAATGTTCTAGTATTCCAGGTGAGACGTAAAGTCTATCAATTTTAGAGCCTGCGAGACTTCCATGGATATTTCGCGAAACCCACGAGTATGATCTAGGCGTAGGATGCGTCTAACGATAGATATTCACGAGTCTGCAAACACCGACAAAATTCCTCAATCGAGTGGTATTGACAGAATTGAACTCAACTCCAGAGTGCCGATCCATTGGGAGATTCAGCGTGCAATTGAAATCACCTCCGAGGACAGTTTGGCCACTAAAATTCACCAAACAGCACTGAGCACTATCAAGAACTTGCCTTGTAATGTCCTGGTCATGCGGAAGGTACACGCTTACTACCTTGATATGTTTGTCTTGAATCACAAAGTCCATGGAAGATGCGAAGCTTGGGAAGATGTCTTTATAGACAGGAGACGATAGTGTAAATTTGTGGGATACAATGATTGCCACCCCTGAGCCTGGGCGAGGCGCAGGTGTGGCAAACATTTCATAGCCAGTGTATAAATAAGCATAGCGCTCAAGTTGTGTATGCGTGTCTTGAGTCAAATTCGTCTCCTGCAGACGTGTAATGTCTATATCGAACATTTTGACAGGTTCGATAGTACTGTGTAGTCTTGTATGAGCACTTAAACCCACGGTGATAAGAGAGCCTATGTTACACATTCAAAGCGATAAGAAGCTCAAACTATGATGGAACGACTTCTACGGACGATGAGAATCGGCGAAGAGATGCTCCTGGATCAAGTCCTCCACCTTCCTATGGAGACGCTCACAGCGAGCTCTATCGTTGTACTTCCCCTTTTTCTTCGACTCCTGTTGTAGGAGTAGAAGCTGAGGAAATAACAACTCTAGCCTTACCAGCTCCCGTAGAAGAATACTCCAGATTTTACCTGAATTCTTCTTGTACTGGAGCTGGCCAAGAATACTGCGAATTTTCACAAATTGTGCTACCACACGACTCGTAGCCAGTGAAGCTCGAGACACCAGTCTCATCCAACCCGGTCATATCACAGTCCGAAAGCTGTTCGAGAGATGCCCCCGCCTTTCTCACAACAACCTTCGAACCGCGAGCTCCACCATCGTCCTCCTCCGACTGGGGCCGTTTTGGAGCGCCTGGCTTTGCTGATTCTGGAGAAGGCAGCATCTTCCCGTCCTGGAAAAGTGCGGCCCTTATTTAGAGTGGTGGACGCTTCCCGGATGGTACCAAAAATACCACGCCCAAGACACTCGTCCACAATTTTAATGGGAATAGCGCGAACGCAGCTATGAACCTTCCCAAATCTCCCTAGGAAATTCAGGAGGTCTATATGACTGGGTCGCATAGGGACCCGTGAAAACACAGCCTTCTTTGGCTTTTCCCTGAGTGTTAAAGGCACAAGTTTTCTACCATCCACCTCGATGCCCGCAAAAATTTGTTAAAACTGCAGCTACAGATTCTGCAGCAATAGCTGTAGTGCTTGGAGCTGTTACTCCAGACTCTTCTGGGGCAGTCGCAGTTTTCCTGGCAATATCCTTGGTCTCTTCAGGTGGGCCCTTAATGGCCTCTTCACTTGGGCCCTTAATGGCCTTTTCTGTGGGCCCTAGGTGGTTTTTCTTAGAAGAAGAAGACGAACCATTTTTGTTCTTCTTTTTCCTTCCAATCAATTTGAAGGGATCATCAATCCCCCCAGAATCTCTGAGCACGGCTGAGAATGCTTTTAAGTTTTTCACTTCTAAATTTCCATAGTTCAATAAATTTCCCCACTTTGCAATAAATCTTTTCTAAACTTTATCAAACTAAAATTTTTCACATTTTGGGCGTTGCAACGGCCAAATTAAATTAAATAAGTTTCTTAGATATCACTACAATTTTTTTCTAGACACTTTTCACAACTTATTTTTGCAATTTCTTAAATGTTTTTTATAGTTTTGCGTGCACTAATCACAGTACACTAAAGGACACACTGTTTGTAGTCACTTTGAAGCACTTTCACGGGATTTCAATGCTTCATTCCGCTTTTATCTTAATTATTTAAAAACGAATACACATTTTTTTCAATTTTGATTAATATATTCTGTAAATAAATGGTAAGGAAGATGAATATCTCTAAAAATAGAAACTAGTTTGAATCATCGGTAAGATGCAGAGATTTGATATTTCTCATGATGATTACCTACATTTCGCATACAAACTTTTGGCGAATATTCGAATTTGTATTTAAAGATCGATGTTCTACTTTAACCTGACGTTTTCAGAATTTTAGAAAGGTATGAGCAAAAGATATGGTTTAGATCCCGCACACTATTTTACTCTACCAGGATTAACATGCTATGCTGAAATACACCAAAATAGAGCTGGAATTTGCAAAGGATTCCAAAAGAGAAAGAGAAAAAAGAACACAAACTGCTTTCTTTTTTTTTCTTCTTTTTTTTTTAAAGAACAAACACACGCACACGCAATTTTCAACTATCATTAAACAGATTAAACAGATGGTATATAACAACTTTGCAGTATTGCAGAAACATAATATCATCCGAATTGATATTACTGTACCCATAGAGCATGGCCTCCCGTAAGTTTTCCAATTCCTCGTATTCATCATCATCTCCAATTCCTGTTGCGCAAAGGATATCCATAAGTTTATCCAGGGTGATGATGATGCTTTCGGTGTCCTCACCTTCGATATTTCCACCGTTAGTAGTTATTTCAGTTCGCTATACATAAATAAGAAGAATGATTAGAAAAAACTTAATAAAAAGAAAATATGTTTACTTACTCCATCTGATTTCCCATATTATTATTATTTTCCATGCTTTCGTTTTCCAATTTCAAATTCTTTTGACAATTTTTTTAAAGTACCACGGCTTTTATACAAAAACATTATCAGCTAAAGTTAGTAAAATAAAAAGATCTCTAATTTTCATAAATGACTTTGCATCTAAAATCCTTTTTTGTTTTTTCTTCCCACGCAGAACTTTCATTACTCCCTGAAATCTAATGTTTAAGAACCCAGAAAAATGAATTTTCTCACACAAACTTCATAAAAAAATTGAGAAATTATGATTCTTTAAAACTACAAAATACCAGCCCACATTCCCTGCAAGGAATCAAGAACAAATTTTCCCACATCAAGTTCATATAAAAAAAAAAAATTCCACGCATAATTGAAAAATTATGATTTTTTAAGAACCGCAAATAATCTTAACAATTACATTAACAGGTGGCGCGCGCCAAGCAAGCTTGAAATTCATAAGCCATATACACATCTTTTGCCTCGTTAGATGACACCCACATTGAGTTTTACAATTCCCATACCTATAAAACAAATATGTGGGGCCAAGCAACTCGCCGCCTTACACAAATTGCTCTGTTAAATGATGTACACACATACACTAATTTTGTAATTCTTTTGCCCATATATATTGTTGCTTTGTATGGCCAGCTATATGAGGAAGTCGAATATTTCTAAAAATAGAAACTGGTTGAATCATGCGTTTGTTGAGATTTTTTATGAAGATATGTGTGTGGGTTGGTTGTGTGGGTTATTCACACCAATTTTTTTTTAATTATTATTCAGGTGTATGGTTGGAAGAAAAGATATAAAGGTATTTTCATTTTTAATACCTGATCATTGGCAATCTAAGAAGGGGCAGGTTTAGACAGTTTCAAAGGCAAACGTAAAGACTGTTCTGGGCTGATTCTATATGGGATGAAACGCATTTTTGTACATGCCTGAATGGTTGGATGTATATGAAGATTGTGCATTCAGTTGTAAGATGCGACTTAATGAAAGTATATATGACTGCTGAACATGGTAAAAGATGTGAGATATTGACTTTAAGCAGTGGTCAACCAATTCCCTCATGTTTGAGGGAGATGCGCATCAATCTATTTGAACATGTTAAGATTGAAAAGAAGGGGGGTGAAATAACTGTAATAGGTTGGCTACAAGATGGGGTGATCAAATGTCCAAGTACTAATTTCTTCCTACACAACTCTCCGTTTGCAGGTGAGGAGAAATGGTATCGTAAGCCGATAAAGCAACAGGAAGCAAACAAATCAGAAAAAATGAAAGATGTAAAAGAGTGCGGAAGCAGTAACATTCAAACAGATAATGATATGCAAATTGAGCGATAAGGGTGGAATTGTGTTTAATAAATTAAATTAATATAATGATGTATAGTCTTTGTCAACGTTTTGAAGAGTGAACAACTAATCGAATAAAGTACGCTCTTTATATGCGAATTGCTTATAACTCCCTTTCAATTTAAACTTAGGGCATAAATCTAGTGATAATATCGATTTCAATATAAAGTTACCAAATAATGATTCAATTCAAATTTCTTTATCATTTATGTTGAAACCAACATTAAAAAGCTAAAAAGCCACCTGAAAATTAAATCATTCAAAAGATTTTAATTCTAAGTATTTCTTATTATTGAAACCAGGTTGGGAACGAAACTACATATACCTACCTACAAGCTCGTCGATAAAGCAGTTTTTTAGTGGAGACAACAATCGACACATGATCGCTACATTCCACATTACAAAATCTCGAAACGATCGACAGAATTCACTGACTATAAAATATTCCCCGGCGTTATTATTTACAGTCCACATCATTATTGATATTTTCTTTTGAGTGTTCTCATTGGGCAGAACATTTATATTACTTACACTAAGTAATGCTACTTATGATACTATACCTACAACAACAACTAACATGCCTTTGAATGCTGATGATGATGAAGGATATGTAAATGATAATTCTTCTGTTATCTCTTTAGAAAAAGGAACTAAGTCTCATAAGGACACTGATGTGGAAATAATACCAGAAAATACAACAACAACTAACATGCCTTTGAATGATGATGATGATGAAGGATATGTAAATGATAATTCTTCTGTTATCTCTTTAGAAAATTGATCTAAGTCTCCTAAGGACACTGATGTGGAAATAATACCAGAAAATGGTATAGTGAGTGTTGATGCGGCAATTGAAGGATTTAGGCAAGACTTAATAAAAAAAGAAAAGACGTCGGTGGAATTATAGAAAGTGATTGAGTGTTTTACAGGCATTTTAAACTAAACTTTCAGCAGAACAAAGCAATGAGAGTTCGATGTACATATGACAGCAACTATAAGTATAGAACATCTAAAAATATCTTGTTATGAATATCATGAGCTTGAAGGAGAACGAATTTTGAGTAATGGTGAAATTGAATACTTCCGAGAAAATGACTTCACATATAAATCTGATATTACATCTGTTGATTTGAGGAAAATGAAACAGACTTACAATATGGATATTTCATAAACTGTAGAGTTCCAGCTGAAGTGAATAAGAAACAAAAGTTTATAATATTTTTGTGAATGAAACAACTGATTTTTTTTTAAAATGTATTTTATTAAAAATTATTCATAAATTTCTTATACAAGACAACATTTTGTAATGCACATACATCATTATGTATCATATATCGTGGTACTTCAACATATTTTTTCTTAATTCTTCTGATATAGTACATCTCTTTTCATCTAAATTGTAAATTGGTACATTCTTTTCCGACTTTAATATATCGGTAACCACCTGATTTTTTCATATCCTTTCACATCTATGATTTTGTCTTGGACAATATCTTTAAAAAGGGTAGTGACACTATCCTGTGAAGTAAATCCTCCATTCCAAACAAATCCATGGTGATATTGATTTAGCCATCTTGCTTGATTTTGTAGTTCCGGAGGTAGATTTTCAAAGTTGTATATTGGTTTCAATATAAAGTGCTGTAGTTGATTATCTTGAGTTCTATTTCTAGGTCCTTTGAACCCTTCAATATCAATGATGCAATTCATTTTATAGTTTATGAACTTCACTAGTTAGAGGATTGTACTGAACTAATCTATCATGTATAAGTAGACAGTATATGCAGCAGTATTTTTCGGTATATTTACAGATGTTTGAAACTCTATGCTCACATCTACAGGACCAGTTTTATGATATTCATTTTGGTGTGAGCAATCAATAACAACTAAAGGAGCCAAATTTTTAAACTGCTCTTGAGTGAGTAATGGTTCAGATCGGCGGTTGTAATATGACTGTTGGAATTTACAATACATCTCATATAATATAGCGTATTGATCTATGTTATATTTTATATTCAAATCACTGTATGGATATTTTGCAGAATTTGGATAAACTTTTAGGTTTGTTAGGTTGCAGTAATCAAATTTGGATGCATCTTTTTCACTTGAATCTTTACGGTCAGTTTGTAAAGCAAAAATCACATATTTTGGGTTTTCTAGTTGATTAGCTGTTTTAACAGTCCATGTATGGCGGGTGGACTTTGGTGGTGATGGATATTCATACAAATCGCAACTTCGAAATATCATTTCAATTAGGTGATTGCTTTCAGTAATTTTCAATAGAGACAACTTTTCCATATCAGCTACAGTAACACGTGGCAGATGCCATTGTAATTTAAGTATATTTACTGAGCCATCCATCACAATCTTTAGCACAAATTGCATTTAGGTCCGTTCTAGAACGAATCAAAACTAGTTCAAGTTTGGCATTAATAACTATATTCTTATAGTCTTTAGCAAATCCAAGAAGATATTTTAGTGGTATACAAAAATTAAAGTTTTCTTCTGAGTTAAGAGATATATTGGTGAGAGACCATCCTGAATTTAGAAGCATTTTACCTTCACTTTCATTTAAAGAAAGCTTATTCTTTATCGTTGAGGTAAGACCAACATTTTTATTGCGATCAATTTGTACTCCTTTTATTTCATACCGGATCTCCTCGAATAATAATGCCATCGCATTATTAGTTAATTTTCCGCAGTTTTGTCAGCCGCCCTAGGAGTGCATTCCAATTTCACTTCAATGTAAATAAAATTTTCGCTTCGCAGTATATAAATATCTAGATGCTGAATAGCTATACCTATTTCATCATTGCTTTTTAAAGAGTTCATGAAGGGTGAGTAACTATGATATTTAATTTTTGCGACACTATTATCATAGCTTACAGCATCCATTATACTCAAAACTTGACTCATTGCTTGTCTTTTATGATAAATCTTAAAGTACTCAAGTATTTATTATTTTGTGGGGTAAGTTTGAACCTTTTTTCTCTTTGAGGTCTAATTTCCGTGAGAGTTGCAGAAGAACTGTTGTTGATGACAGCTAATGTACGTAATTTATCCTTATTATACAATATCATGTTGCGGTTTAAGATGTAACCGAGCTGTTATTGTTTCACCCCTAAAATTTATTAAACCACCGTCCTGATCAAGGAGTTTTAAGCTGATGGAAGTAATTCTTCGAGTGGTTAGCGGTAAATAAATGACGATCTTTGGTACCTCAACAATCTTATAACCAGGCCCCACCTTTGGAGAGAATTCACGTAGTGTATGTACTCCTGTATCGTTCATGAATGATCCACTTATTATATTACATTCTACTCTTATTGTATTAATTTTAGTTATATTAACTGGTAAATCTGACACATGCAATTTAATAGGTTCCAGTTGTCACTTACTAAATGTACTGCCCGTAGTTAGAGCGTACATGCAATAAATGAAGAATGTGGTGAAAATTATGCCACTGGTATAAAGCTAGTGGTTTTATTCGTTTATTCACTGCAAGTTCAATAAATACTATATCTTGGGAGCTAAAAGAGATACATATATATATATATTTTATAATATAAAAAGCTGAGACCAATGTTTAATAAATGATTAATATATAAATTTGATTTACACAACTGTAGCAATTGACTTGTACTCACCTGATCGATATATAGCAGCTGATTTACTTGACCTTTTATTTGATTAAGGTGTGGGAGTAGGATATTCTTTATTGCAGTCGATACCCGCAATAATGTGGTTTTGTTAGTGATCTTCTTACTACAGTCGAGACCAGCAGTAAGACTCTTTATTACAGTCGAGACCCGCAATAAAGTGTTTGTGTTAGTAATTGTCTTACTACAGTCGATAATTGTCTTATTACAGTCGAGACACGCAATAAGAACCTTATTACAGTCGAGACCCGCAATAAAGTGATTTGTTAGTAATATGTTATCTCAGTCGAGACCCGAGATAATATTCTTTAAGTCAGTCGAGACCTGGCTTAAAGCGAGTGTTAGTATGTGTCTTAACTTCAGTTGAGACACGAAGAAAGATTCTTTATTTCCGTCGAGACGAGAAATAAAGTGTATTGTTAGTAATATTTTGTATTGCCGTCGCTACCCACAATAAAAAACCTTTAGTTTAATCGCTATCTAAAATTAACTCCTTAATCCAATCGGTACCCAAAATAAGAATATTTTATTTTAGCCGTCAATTAAACAAAGTATTTAATTTAGTAATAAAAATATAACACTAGGAAAAATCACTAGGAAATCACACAAAGGAATAAGTCGCCAAGTTAATCACTGCATTGCTAAATCACAAAAGAGAACGAATCAAGTCAAACTGCTGTTTATATAGCCAGACTTTGCGCATGGCGCCAAAGAACGGTAGTCAACGGCGCGTGGCAACAATATTGGCATAGCAACAACTTACATAGCAACAATAACCTGATCTAGCAACTGCACTTCATCATTGGTTCATAAAGTGCTACCATTTTAGTTATTGTTGTTAACAAGCTGCACTCAACTTATGAATATATAAAATATTTTGAGTAAATTCAATTTACTTCTAATCCAGTGTAGTTTAAATGTTAAATGTTAAAAACTTTTACCTTTTGTTGAATGAGAAAGTTTACGTACCCGGAAGAATCTGTACATTCTTAAAACCAATACCTTCAGCTAACTTAGATGTAGCTAGAAGCAGCACGCACTAGTTGCTGCCCTTGTACTTAGATGTACCATCACAATTTTCTGCTGCGCAGTGATCTCTTGTGTAATTACCGCAGTTTGTATGCTGCTCGTGTTGCAGGTTAGAACTGGGAGTCTTAAATTGTCTCATATTTTTAATCTGTTCAATGCTTTGTGTACTCTAATGCCTGTTAGTAGCGTGTACGCCGCACGCAATGCTTCAGTGGAAACGGTACATGGTGGAGCGTGGCTCGTAATGAGAATTCCTTGTATGTCTGTGTTCTAGTACAATTGTTCTTTAACATTGTTACCTTCTGTGTACATATTTATGTTGATGTCAGTAATGTCATATCAAATCCATCACAATTCGCGATTATTTTCGATTTCCATTGATATTTTAAGAAAAGTGCACGTCAATCAATGAAAAACGAGTTCAATGGAAGAACTTTTGACGCTATGTGAATGCAACTGTAGCTCATATCCGTGTAATTTGTGCAATGTGAGAATTTTATCCCGAGCTTTATGGAGTACCTGTCTGCTCTGATGCAGGATGAAAACAAAAAGGGAAATTCGGTTGCTGCATTTGTAGCTTTGCTTAATGGATTTGCAGTTTGCAATTATGGATACTAAGATGTTAAATACATGTGTCTACAGCCATTGGGTAAGTTCATTTCTTCTATCTTTTGTGTAGAGTTGATTCATTGTGGTCTCTTTTTCTTTCTTTCAGGATAGAGACACTGAGGCCAGCATAGACTGCTGTCACTGGGTGCGATCCTGAACAAAACCCTAAAAGTGATCCAACTGTACCCTCTTTGTTAAAATAAATAGTCCCACTAGATTTGATTTCACTTTTCAAAGTGTTATTGTTCGCGCGCAATTTTATATAGTAACTCTCTTTACTTAATTTACTTAATGGATACTCAAGATATTCAGCAATGTCATCTATCTCATATGATCCTGTAGGTATTTCTATAACCGCATTCCCAATGTGAAATAGATTTTTTTTTATTCTCAATATTTGGTATTGAATTGTAAGTTTGGAAATCAATTAACCCACATACATAATCTCTTTGCAAATCTATGGGTGCGAAAAAATCAGTTGTTAATGTAGATGAATTTCCGCTTAATGGAAGTGTTAATGACATTATGATTTAATTTAAAAGAATGCAATTATGTGGTTTCCTCCTCATTTATATAGATTTGCATTTTTTAACCACAGGTGGATTCAGTAGTATAAGCATTTAAAACAAGGAAAAAATAAAAAAAAAATATGGAAAGATTAAATGATGAAGTGCAAATATTTCTTAAACATTTCGATATTAGCAGATTCTTGCAAGAGTATGAAAAGTTGTTACTGGAAGAACATAACGAGGAAATAGAAAAATCCTACCGCTTTTTGGATAAATATAGAAAAATCAACATTTTGACTTCAAAATATGGAGAGCATTATGAATCCTGCAGTTGGGCTTACAATAGTTCAACATCAGGTCCAGATACTTGTAACTGCCAGTATGTTAAAAGAGTATATATGCGAATATCCCAACTATTGAAGTTATATAATAGAACTAAGAGACCCTGTTGCTCCTCTTGTATAAAGGAAATATTGTAAATAAATAGAAAAATTCTTATGAGTACATATCATCATATTATTTTATATATCGTAACAATCATACAATAATTTCAAACATAAATTACCACATACTGAGTTATACATATGTTTGATATGAGGAATAATTATACCTGACATTACTAGTTAAATATTTTCTAATTTCTAATGGTGGCTGTAAATTTCCAAAGCTATCAAAGTACTGAATATCTTCATCATTTTTATAATACGCTACCCAATGAGTTCCTGGACCAGATGATATATCCAAGTTGATAATACCGCATTCCTTCTTGTTTAGTTTCTTTGGAAGCTTAACTCGCATGAAAACTCCTCGAAATTATGGTAGATCTTTTGCATATTTATGCAAATCAACCTCAATTAATGATCTTTTAGGTAGGGTTTTCAATAGTTTCTTGGCTCTGGGTAGTAGAGCCCCAATCCTCTTTTATGAGGTTTTAGGTAAAGACCTTTCCCTATTAGACGGGATTCCATTTCTTCATTAAGCCTCGTACTTTCCTTAAGCTGCACCTTTGCAGCCTTAACAGCATTAACAGCTTTAAAAATAGTAGGAGCACCTCCTCCTAAAGAGCGTAACGCAGAAAGGCTAGCAAATAAAGGAACGATGAATGGTAAAATACCTCCATGTTTTCGTATAGGTATGGCTCGTGGAACTTTCACATTTTTCTTCCTATATTGAATTGTATCTCCTACTTCCTTTCGTGCCAACGTAATGGGTTTTTTTAAAGAATCAGGTTTTTGCCTTTGAATTGATTTACGTGCCTTTGAGATAACCGTTCTCAGGATAATGTTTTTCTCACCAGGTCCACAATATTGGTGGCCTGGTAAGTGTAATTCAAACGGTAACTTATTAATGAGTGTGTTATTTACCCCCGCCCTTTCTTATTATGCTCAAGCATAAGTATGAATGACTTTAGCCTTCAAAACTCAGATATAGACTAAAAAAAGTGTTTAAATTCAGTAAGCATTAATAGTTTTGCTTTAGTATTCAAAATGAAGCTCATTAAGCAAAATCTATCTCTACCAATTAGAAATAATGATTTTCAGAGCAATACTAAGGAAACTGGAAGACATAGTTCATTAATACCAAATAGCATACGCGTCTAATAGTCGGCCCCTACAATTGTGGAAAAACAAATGTTATGATTAGTTTGCTGGAGCAACCTCATGGTTTGAGCTATTATAACGTTTAGTGTATTCAAAATCACTGTATCAATCAAAATATTTAGACTTAAGAAAACTTTTGTCACCCATGAAAGGATTAGGCTATTATACACTTCCTAATAATGATGATGTTATACCATTTGATGAGGCAAAACAAAATTCAATTTTTATTTTTATGATGTAGCAAGTGGGAAATAAGACAACATACGCTCTTACTTTTGCATGGGTCGATATAATAACATTCATAGTTTGTATCTTTGCCATATAATCTGATATACCAAAACACTTGGTACGAGATAATGCCAACTTTCTCATTTTATTTAAACAAGATGATTCAAATCTTAGGCATGCTTATGATGATCATGTGAGTACGGATATAAGCTTCGATACTTTCCGAGATATGTGTGCTAAGTGTTGGAAGGATAAACATGGGTTTCTGGTAGTAGACAAAGACAGCCCTTTCAGCAAGGGACGTTACCGTCAGGGATTCGATACATTTATTTCCCTATAAATATAAAAGGTCCATTAAAGCAGTCAACAGATCAGATAAACCTGTTAAAGCAGTTAGGAGAGCAGTTGAAGCTGCTAAATGACCATTTAAAGCAGTGCGGAAAGCAGTTAGAGCTGTTAAAAGTTAATAAAGCTGTTAATAGACCAGATCTGTTTTGAAAAAAATTATCAATACAAATGGGTAATAAGAGGGAGTTAATAAGGGATATTATCAAAACTAGGAATGCTATCAAGAAAAAGTATCGAACTATAAAAACGGGGCGAATCGATGTTGAATCTCAACTTGAAGAAAAATTTAAGCCCATAACAAAACCACTTAAAGAGCTTATAAGTGAAACAAAAGTAAAACAGGCACTTCATGCTGATATTAAATAAGAACCTAAAATGGAAAATAAAATAAATGATGATGCTGATTATGATGGCTTCGAGTTAAACCCAAAACAAATGTATATGAAAATGGAATTAACAAGCACACCACTGAAGTATAGAGACTCTTCTTTAATGTCATCACAAGACGAGTATGGAACACCAACTCATTCAAGAACCTTAGCTAATAAATCAGATTCCAACCTCAACTTATCAACTGGGTTAGTTAATAAGCACTTAGGAAAAAATGGGAAATCTAGCATTGACATTAATACACAAAATTTTTTCATTAATGGGAAGCACTATATAATGGGAAGCATAATAGCTGGCTTATACGAACTTCTTTTTATGAAAGAACCATCAAAGAGATTATATGGTGAAAAGACTTGGCTAATTACCGAGAGATCTTGGAAGATTCTAATGCCCATAGACGTGATTATAGTGCAGATGGGCAAATAAAAGGTGTAAAGGACCTAAATTATAACAGAATTATTAGAATATTTATCAATCATAAGGTATGGGTCTCATGAAGCTTCACAGAGAGACGATGGACTATGTTTACTGGGATGATCCAAGTGAATTGGTAGACAGATTACGGCTTTTAATTGGCTCTCAAGTAGCTGGGAATAATAGTCATAACAATAATTGTTTCCATAATTGAGAAGTTAAGAGAATCTGATATAATTTTACAAAAAAGCCTCCTTCTGCTTTTTATATATTTATTCATGAAATGAGTGTTGACAAGTTCGGACGATCGCTAATAAATGGTAATATTGGACGAGGTTCTCCTGGACCTCGAGGAGAACCGGGTCCTTCAGGACCACCAGGTGAAAGGGATACCACCTGATCTGCTGGATTGGGTTTCTGCTAACATCAGATAAAAACTATGATATGCAACGCAGCAATATTAAGAATCTCAAAAATCCAGAAGAAGATAGTGATGCTGTAAACAAGCTATATATAGATGAGGCAATAGATAAATATTTAGATTTATGTAAATCCCATAGTAGTTTAGAAACAAAAACAGCTAAGAGTGAATTAGAGGAAGAGATTGCGAATGTACATAGTATTATTAAAATAACTAGGGAAAAACTGGAAACATTGACTTAATCGCACATAAATAAGTCATTTGAATAGCTAAAGGTTTATATTGATACAAAGTTCGAAGACTTTGAAAAGAATTTTCGTGGACTTATAAATGTTGAATTACTTATAGTCAAAGCTAACAATGAGTAAAGAGGCGTTGTGAGTGAGCTGCACAGAGCAGCTCGATGAAATTTTCCTCGACGTTGAGTCATTATGATAATGTTCGTGAAAATAAAGGCTTCTAATATTTACTAACAGTAATTGATACATTTTTTTTCAAAATATGCTTGGGTAGAACCTATTAAAAATAAAACTGGAAAAGAGGTAACGGCTGCAATGAAAAAAGTTCTAAAAAGCGGTCGCATACCTAAACATTTGCAGACAGATGATGGTAAAGAGCTTTATAACAAAATATTCCAGACACTAATGCTAAAGTATGGAATCAAACACTATTCGACTTTTGGTATAATGAAAGCCTCAATAGTTGTAAGATTTAGTAGGACGTTGAAAGGCATGAAGTGGAAAGAATTTAGTAGGAATGGTTCCTATCGTTGGATTGATTTTGTACACAATCTTGTTCATGAATACAATAATAAAAAGCATAGGACAATTAAAATGCGGCCCTCCGATGTTAATCACATTAATAAAAATATTCTACTACAAACAGTATACACAATCACATAAAATTGGTGGAGAGAGCAAAATATAAGGTTGATGTCTATGTTCGCATCAGCAAGCGCAAACATATATTTGAAAAGGGGTACACACCGAACTGGACGACTGAGATCTTTAAAATTAAAACCATACAAAACACGAATCCGGTGACATATCTTCTCGAAGATTATGAGGGACATGCAATCAAAGGAGGATTTTATGAAAGAGAACTACTAAAGACGAAATATATGCATAATTACCGTGTAGAAAGAGTATTGAAGAAGAAACGGAATAAATTTTTTGTAAAATGGCTAGGATTCTCTGCAAAACACAATTCATGGGTCAATAAAAATGAAATATTATAAATTTGTTGTATAAATAAAAAAATAGCATTTTAACTTATCAAACCATCTTTTATTTCTTTATACTAAAATGCCCCCAAGCAAGTGTGTCTGTTGAATTTTCTTTTAAAATCCGCTTATTATCATGAGAGCTTAATGCAATCTTACTTTGTCTTATACTATATACATTGTGCTTATCTGATCGAATGCATTGTTGGGTTCTTATCTGTTGAACAGAGTTATTCAAACATGTTAAGTAATCATCAAAACTAATACTATTTTTTATTACATTTAATTTGACGCCTTTGGCTTCTTTTATCGAATCTTCATTATCTACTCTTATACTATACATTTTTGATCTTAATCCTATAAATTCAGTCATTATTTTCCCATTCAGTTCATCTTTCATAACCCCAGGAACTTTTTTATTTACTAAAGGTATATTATATACATTATTCTATGGATAATCGCTAGTATCAAAATAATTAAAATCAGATCTTATGATTCTATAAATATTATTACATTTAAATTCATAAATTAGAGAGTCGGTATCAGTATACAACAGTTTACAATTTTTAATATATAATATATAATCATAATAAAATTTATAAACATGTTTTAGAGATATCAAGTATACACATTCCTATGTAAATGGGTTTATTAAAATACACTTCAGTCTTATTTAATTCCATGGCAACGAAATTTCTTTCGAAAATAAGTAATTTTACTATTGAATCTTTATATTTGTTTTTATCAAATTCATTTCTAGCTTTCTTACGCATTTCAGTAATTAAGTCAATATATTTCTTTAACCACGGAGACTGATTGGATTGAAGAACTCGATGTATTTTTCTCAAAATAAGTCCATATGCACTGCATCAGATTTTTGTAATGAATAACATACGTTTCTTTATTAAATAATGTAGTCATCAGTTTTTGTTCCTTAGATCCTACAGGTGCTTCATGTGTTGGACAAAATGATAAATCTGAATGTTTATCATCCAGATGTTGTGGGTACTCAAGATCGACTTCTAATATGTAACCTAATGGTGATTCATCCGATACATGAGTAATTTCAATATCTGTATCTACCCATTTGAAATCGTGTGTTGGAAGCTACTGGGACATTGCCCAACCATATAAATTATTAACATCAAAGAACATGAGATATTTGGAATCCTCTTGATCGTTATAGTTTATGCTATATGATAAATTATTATTGATTATTCGCTTTGCTATATCGATTTGAAGACTGACTTATTCCACCTCGAATTCCTCGTTCTATGAACATAACCATATCGACATCAGTTGACAAATCCAGCTCTAATTTGGTGTATTTCAGCCTAGGATCCCATGTTAATCCTGGTAGAGTAAAATAGTGCGCAGGATCCAAACCATATGTTTTTGCACATACCTTTCTAAAATTCTCAAAAACGTCAGCTAAAAGTAGAACATCGATCTTTAAATACAAATCTGAATATTCACCAAGAGCTTGTTTGCGAAATGTCTTCCACACAGTTTGTGCATGTCGGTAATCATCCTGAGAAATACCAGGATCATTTAATTGATTATAAAACGCTTCCCAAGGTGGTAATGTTACCTCATCCAATTTTTCCAAGTCGCTAGTGTAATTATAAGGAAATACACCTTTTCTCGTCACTAGCTAAAATTTTGAAGAATTCAATTGGTTCCACTCTTTTGTTGTTATAACCAACTGTTCTTTAGGTAAATATGACACCAGTTTATCTAAAGATGATGCCATAAAGTTGAATGAGTCAATAAAACGGAATTTAATTTCACCATATTTAACATTCTTTGTAAATGATATATATCGTTCTTAATGAATTGGCAAAAGATACACTGTGCCTTCAAATGCAGTTGCAACTTCCTTTATTACAAAGTGAGCATCATAACCACTAAAATTGTGGAAAACTACCGGAATTATACGTGTATCTTGATAATTAAGATTACATTCTTCATGAGCTGGACCTCTATATTTTCCAGTTAGAAGGAAATGATCTCGTACACGTTTTATTCCAACTGCTAAAGGTTGTTCAAAAATATGACAATATCTACTGTTTTTTGTACCGCGACAAATAAACTTAATTTGCCGCCTTGATGATCACTGCAATAGGTAGATATACCTTGCAAGTAAGTAAATTGGAAGTCCAGGTTCAAATACCTGTACTTTGTTGGAATTAAGCCCAGGTTCAAATACCTGTACTTGTAGTAAGTGTGCAACGGTACAAAACCTATGCACAGCGCTTGAAATTATCAATGCCGTAGCAGATTCACTTGAGTATAATTAAAAGGCGTTCTTAACTTGTAGAACAATACTAATAATTTTATTGATATTTCTTCCGTTTATATATACAAAATCGTTCATTCAATGTTATTGCCTTTAGAAGAAACAAAATTGATTCTCTTGCATTCGCTTGCATAAAATTCTTTTTCGTGCAATGACTTACGTTAACATTAAAGCAACTTGAGTGTAATATAGCTTACGCTCGCATTAAATTTACAATAAAATTTGACCTATATTATTTGCTATGAATAAAAATTTAAATTGTATTGCGAAATAATTTGGATATGGAATTTTGTTTATGTAGAGCTTGTTAGGGTTCAATGAAATTGTATTAAGAAATAACAAACAAAATTCCATAACCAATGTAAAGTTCATTAGAGTTCAACATCTACCTTGTGTAAATTGCACTTTCTCATCTTCAGTTAACATAATGAGTGGTTTAATCTCTGAAAATATGTGCTCTACCTTTCTCACAATCTGCTGTAGTTGGTCTACGAACCAATGCAGACAATCAGCACCTCTATAAGAATGAAACGCACTCAGGCTACCATTAAAAGAACATTTGAAATAATATCCCACACTGTAGACCTCATGTTTTTGATATCTTGTTGTTGTTTTCCCCAACCCATTATTAGAAACAGGTTTCAACAAACATTCTAAATCAGCATATATTATAAAAGGTGCGCTTTCCTTAAAATTAAAATTTTTAAATTTCAACTATTTATTGTATTCTGTTGGCAAGAGAATTTTGCACTCATTCATTTTCGCGCAGTCATCAACATGTGCAGCTAGTTTTTCTTCTGAATAGAAGTAATGAAGGCACCTATCGCAAATATACTGTTTTCTATGTGTTTTAGACAGTTGACAGGAAACTAGGCGTGACAAGTCTTTAATCCAACAATAATGGTATTTAATTTCAAAGTTATAATCCTCCTCCTCCTCCTCCCACTTTTCATCCTCATCATCATCATAATTCTGAATTATTAATAAATTAACATGTCTATCTTGCTTGTCTTTTGTAAGACGAACTGGAACTGTGTGAAGCTGTTTTTTTTTTCTTTTTTCCAAAGCAAATATGTTTACAGATATAGTACTTAACTTTTCAAATCTAGTTATTTCACTTAAGTTAATGCACACATGTTTACACTTTATTTCAGGTGGTAAGTCGATATATGATGACCCTCGAAAGGGTTCGTACTTATTATTTAAATTCAAATACGTCATCATCCTTTCCAGTAATTTTAATCTCTCCACAGAAAGTAGTATTAATTTTGAGTGTATTATACTTCTTTAAAATGTTTTGAATTCGTCGTGAAAATAAATGTTGAGCATCTTCTTAATATATTTTGGGGTCCTTATGAACTAAATTAACTACTACTCCTGTCCTGATTCGATCCATAAATGCTGATTCTACATCCTCCCAAACAACACGAGATTTTCTAGATTTTGCTTGAGAACTAATACCACGATCTTGATGCAGTAGTGAGTAGAGCTTAAT